>CAUZWR010000045.1:95000-165447 GCA_963583895.1 Melanophora roralis | reverse complement strand
ATATGGCCCATATGCTTGTGAATATGTATGTATGTATGTTTGTTTAAGTATAAATAAATTTTTTTTATTTAAGTTTTTGTAGTTAAAAAATACATTTCACACTATGGCCTAAAAACTTTTTATGCTATTGTTGCATGTTTTTTATTCCAAAAAATCTACTTAGTCTTAAGTTTAAAGGCCCAGTTGCCCTAGTAATTTATATTTTCATATACTTTAAAAGGTGTTTTTACCTTAAAATCTGTAACCTATTTGTAAGTACTGATTATGTTGTTAAATTGCTTATTTGAGGAAAAGTACTAAATTTAAAGTGGATGCTTTTCAACTTATTTCATACATATACCTGGGATTGTTAATTTTTTTTAACTTTTTGTTTTCATTTAGTGTAATTGTCTTTGTGAGAAATGCTTGAAATTGCAAATTTTATGTCTTTAAGGGGATGGGCCCTATACATGCATTGCATCGTTTTGGTATCAGTAAAATAGGTTATAGGAAGGAGGATGTAGGGAGTAGTATTTGTAAATATTTTATTTAATTTTCTCGACAGGAAAGACATTTTTAGGTAGATTGTTCCACATATTAGCACGGGTTTTAGCAACAAGTTCCCTAATTTCCTCGGAGCACATTCCATATTAGTTGACGATGTTCAAGTGACTCGAGGACGGTTAGATACCTCAACGTCACCGATGAGTACCTTCACCTGTTGCTGTATGCGGTCAAGTAGCTTCAAAATAGACTTTGTAAGCATCCGCTCATACATGAGAATTGTATTATATCTTCGGTCGGATATAGGTTATATAAAAATTAAGAAGGTCAGTTAGCGTATAGTAATTCTTACACCGTTTCAAGAAAACAAGAGACTTGGATGCTTCTTTCGACACAAAAACTTGTTCTGTCGCTCTGTATTTTCACACCCAGAACATCAAGGGTTTCTGTCTTCTCAATACTTATACCATCCATTAAAACGGACCGTGCAGTTTGATCCAAAGTGCGCTTGTAGGTTAAAAGACAACACAGGCTCTAACGGACATTAAAAGTCGACCCATTTTGCATGGCCCTAGTCGAAAACTAGCACCAGATGACGGTTAAGGGTGTCGTTCATACTCTGCCTCATAGCCAAAGTGCTAGTCCTGTAGCCAAATGGGCATGAATGACATATGCTACTGTCGTCTGCAAAGGAAATATATAGAATTTGTAGTCTGAACAAGGAGGTCATAAGAAAGATAAAAAATAAAGTAGAAGAGAGAACAGAGCCTTGCGGTACCGCTATATTGAATCTAAGCTCATTAGAAGATAGCACATCTATTACAACACGAAAAGTACGATCTCTGAGAAAATTCGATATAAATCGCGAAAAATTTCTACCGACACCAAAAGCAGCTATAAATAAAAAATAGTTTTCGTGTTTATGATATGAAAATATCGTTACTTAAACATAAGCCCGGATTTTCGTTTATTTTGATAAATGGTCTGCTTATATATGGAAATAAAACAACAAAATCTCGATATTAAGTATATAAGTTAAAGCCTGTCTATGTTATAGTAAGGATATATAAGCTTCTGTAATTCCTGCAACGTTCATAGGACCGAAAAACTGTATTCCATTCTCAGTTCAGCCCTTGTCATGGTTAGCCGCTTTCATTTCAATCTAGCGGCACCAAGTGTGTAATGGTCTTCCTGTCTACGGATTGCTTATGGGTTCCACTCGACAGCTTCACTTGTGACATCATCAACGGTTTTTGGCAGGGTATGCCCCAGCCAGCCCGATTTTGCTTTTAGGATCTCGGCACGTACAAGGATATGAGAGGCTTGATCTCATAGAATCGCCATATGGTGCTTAGAACACTGAATGATTTTTGCAAGATTTATACGGGGTTTTAAAGGGTTTACAGGGCTGTATGTTATAGTCAACAGACTTCCAAGATAACAGAATGCTAATACAAGTTTCTTTCTATCTGTGAATGATATGTTGTTGGAGACATTATATCTCTTCACTTTAGTTTTTGCAATATCTATTTTAAGACCAGCTGTAACAGTACCATTTTGTTTTAATTAGACTTTAGCCCGCATGTCATTAAAGTTATGGGATATAAGGAGCCAGCATTGTCTAAGTCCTTCAGCCTTATGTTGGATCTTCAAGTAATTTCCTTTTGCCCACATGAGGTTCTTCTCATTATGTCCTCCAAAATTATATTAATAAGAAGAACGAAAGAGTACAACCCCCAAAAACAAGGCTTTCCTTCAAATCATCGCAAAAAAAGTTTTTGCCCAAAAGCTTTATATTTCGTAGTAGATAAAATGAACGCTGACTTCAGGCAATGCTTTTAGAAGTCCTGAATATACATATATTATCTGACCCAGAAGTTTTGGTTTTTACGAAAATAATGACATCAATAGTCGTGCTCTCTATGTCTTTTCTTCGAATATGACAGATAAGTGTTGCCAGAGACAATTTTTTTACTTTATTTTCTTTATAGCATATATATATATTCGCCCAATAAGGCACCATTATATTTGGAATCATTTGAAAGGAGACGTTGAGAGAGATTTATATGATTTTTTTGTAAGTTGCTATGCTCTTAAACTTGCACTTTTATTAAGTCTTTAATGGCTGCTACTTTTAAATAAATTATGCCAATTCTAAGGTGGTTGTCTCTGCCATAGTCAGAACGATGCTTGTTTTAGATATCTTGCAGTGACGCTCTCCATTTTTGGCTGATGACAATATGGCCGAATGGCATTCAGATTTTTTCCTGCACCTTTTTAGTATGGGAATAACATTCCACTGACGACTATGTTCTTGTTCATACAGGTTACCAGAAAGAGTTCGACATTTTCGGTCATTCTACCAAGAGAATGCCACCTTATTACCCTCTCAATGCCTGTATTCACAGGGCATATTTGGGTGTGAAAACTGCTTGTCAGAAGCATGGTGTAACCACTGTTCATTGATTTAAAATCATTAGAAATCCTCTTCTTTTGCCGGTTTTCCGATATCTGTTGGTGCACAATAATGCACGCAATTTATATTTTTGGCCCAATTTCGAAAACGTGCAATGAAAACCCTGTCAGAGTGCGGTTTTCATTCGATGAGTGCACCTTTGAGAAGAGTTTGCCTACTACACCCATTTTTAGTTGATCTAAGATATAGAAGCACGTTTATTTCTCCTTGTTCATGATCTTCTTCCTTGCCTATCGCCTAACTCTGGCACGATTGCTTTAAAAAAATGCCAATAAAATTAGTTCCACATTTATTTTTCTGTAAGCGTTGCTTTACAAAATCACCTCTGCAGTATTAACAATTTAGCATAGAATTTAAAATATTTCGCACCATAGTAAGTAAACAGAACTAATATTATTGTAAATGTAAGCCAGTAAATTGCATTAACACAATTTTATTTTGATACCGCTTAGTAAATTTTTATGCATTCGAATGCTGACTTTCTACCTATGTCCATGCCAATTTGTTTTTTCCAGAATAGTAAAGGTCATAATATGTCGAACATAATATATGTGAACACTTGCAATAGAATGTTCTCAAAACATAAAATGTTTAAATTGACTAATTTCATGCCCTGAGTATTAAAAATTTGAAAAGAAATTCCATCAGTAAGAAATAAGATAATGTTGAGCACGTTTTGGGTCTTAAATGACTCTATAGCAGTAGCAGGAGGTATGACCCTTTCAACGATACCTAAAACTTAAATTTTTTAAATAATCTGTCAGTTTTTTTTACTAAAAAATTAAATTAACTACTTATGTATAATTTAAATTAATTTTTTAAATTTGTTTTTTAAAATATAACGACGTGGTCGTAAACCATTTCACACATAATTATTTTTCTTATTTACCGTAAAAATAAGAAAGTTTTAATTAAGTTTAAGGCAAATGCTTATTAATTTTCTGTTATGTTCTAGGAAAACATCTGATATGATGTAGAAAAATATATTAAAATTTTAATATTTAATATTTCCATATGAATGATTTCTACCTTTAATGAATTTTCGTTGTGCTTTTTTCGTATATAATTTTCAAGGTATTTTTTTTGGAAAAAGAAAACGTTCACACAAACCGTTTAAAAAAAATAAAAACAAGTAAGAGCGCTATATTCGGCTGTGCCGAATCTTATATACCCTTCACATTGACCTTTTGCAATCCCAAACTTTTTTTATTTTTAACCATTTTTTTACTTATGAAATATTTCTAATTTTTAAATAGGCTCTAAGGCCAACTCTAAAGAAGTTGTGGGCATTTTCATATCATTTTTGTAAATTTTGTATGGCAACCCCCTCAGGGCGTGGAGACAGGGGGTAAGTATGTTTTAGGAATATGTTTGGGAGGGCAAACTAATAGGGGTCGGTCGTACACTTTATTGCTCTAAGGCCAACTCTGAAGAAGTTGTGGGCATTTTATAATTTTTGTAAATTTTGTATGGCAACCCCATTAGGGCGTGGAGATAGGGGGTAAGTATGTCGTCGGTCGTACACTTTATTGCTCTAAGACCAACTCTGAAGAAGTTGTGGGCATTTTTACATAATTTTTGAAATGTTGTATGGCAACCCCCTTAGGGCGTAGAGATAGGGGGTAAGTATGTTCTAGGAATATGTTTGGGAGGGCAAACTAATGGGGGTCGGTCGTACACTTTATTGCTCTAAGGCCAACTCTGAAGAAGTTGTGGGCATTTTATCATTTTTGTAAATTTTGTATGGCAACCCCATTAGAGCGTGGAGATAGGGGGTAGGTATGTTCTAGGAATATATTTGGGAGGGCAAACTAATAGGGGTCAGTCGTACACTTTATTGCTCTAAGGCCAACTCTTAAGAAGTTGTGGGCATTTTCATATCATTTTTGTAAATTTTGTATGGCAACCCCTTTAGGGCGTGGAGATAGGGGGTAAGTATGTTCTAGAATATGTTTGGGAGGGCAAACTAATGGGGGTCGGTGGTACACTTTATTGCTCTAAGGCCAACTCTGAAGAAGTTGTGGGCATTTTATAATTTTTGTAAATTTTGTATGGCAACCCCATTAGGGCGTGGTGATAGGGGGTAAGTATGTTCCAGAAATATGTTTGGGTGAAGAAACTAATAGGGGTCAGTCGTACACTTTATTGCTCTAAGGCCAACTCTGAAGAAGTTGTGGGCATTTTATCATTTTTGTATGGCAACCCCATTAGGGCGTGGAGATAGGGGGTAAGTATGTTCTAGGAATATGTTTGGGAGGGCAAACTAATAGGGGTCGGTCGGACACTTTATTGCTCTAAGGCCAACTCTAAAGAAGTTGTGGGCATTTTTACATAATTTTTGAAATGTTGTATGGCAACCCCCTTAGGGCGTAGAGATAGGGGGTAAGTATGTTCTAGGAATATGTTTGGGAGGGCAAACTAATGGGGGTCGGTCGTACACTTTATGGCTCTAAGGCCAACTCTGAAGAAGTTGTGGGCATTTTATCATTTTTGTAAATTTTGTATGGCAACCCCATTAGAGCGTGGAGATAGGGGGTAGGTATGTTCTAGGAATATATTTGGGAGGGCAAACTAATAGGGGTCGGTTGTACACTTTATTGCTCTAAGGCCAACTCTGAAGAAGTTGTGGGCATTTTATCATTTTTGTAAATTTTGTATGGCAACCCCATTAGAGCGTGGAGATAGGGGGTAGGTATGTTCTAGGAATATATTTGGGAGGGCAAACTAATAGGGGTCAGTCGTACACTTTATTGCTCTAAGGCCAACTCTAAAGAAGTTGTGGGCATTTTCATATCATTTTTGTAAATTTTGTATGGCAACCCCTTTAGGGCGTGGAGATAGGGGGTAAGTATATTCTAGGAATATGTTTGGGAGGGCAAACTAATGGGGGTCGGTGGTACACTTTATTGCTCTAAGGCCAACTCTGAAGAAGTTGTGGGCATTTTATAATTTTTGTAAATTTTGTATGGCAACCCCATTAGGGCGTGGAGATAGGGGGTAAGTATGTTCCAGAAATATGTTTGGGCGAAGAAACTAATAGGGGTCGGTCGTACACTTTATTGCTCTAAGGCCAACTCTGAAGAAGTTGTGGGCATATTATCATTTTTGTATGGCAACCCCATTAGGGCGTGGAGATAGGGGGTAAGTATGTTCTAGGAATATGTTTGGGAGGGCAAACTAATAGGGGTCGGTCGGACACTTTATTGCTCTAAGGCCAACTCTGAAGAAGTTGTGGGCATTTTTACATCATTTTTGTAAATTTTGTATGGCAACCCCCTTAGGGCGTGGAGATAGGGGGTAAGTATGCTCTAGGAATATGTTTGGGAGGGCAAACTAATGGGGGTCGGTCGTACAATTTATTGCTCTAAGGCCAACTCTGAAGAAGTTGTGGGCATTTTATAATTTTTGTAAATTTTGTATGGCAACCCCATTAAAGCGTGGAGATAGGGGGTAAGTATGTTTTAGAAATATGTTTGGGAGAAGAAACTAATAGGGGTCGGTCGTACACTTTATTGCTCTAAGACCAACTCTGAAGAAGTTGTGGGCATTTTTACATAATTTTTGTAAAATTTGTATGGCAACCCCCTTAGGGCGTAGAGATAGGGGGTAAGTATGTTCTAGGAATATGTTTGGAAGGGCAAACTAAAGGGGGTCGGTCATACACTTTATTGCTCTAAGGCCAACTCTGAAGAAGTTGTGGGCATTTTATCATTTTTGTAAATTTTGTATGGCAACCCCATTAGGGCGTGGAGATAGGGGGTAAGTATGTTCTAGGAATATGTTTGAAAGAAGACACTAATAGGGGTCGGTCGTACACTTTATTGCTCTAAGGCCAACTCTGAAGGAGTTATGGGCATTTTATCAATTTTGTAAATTTTGTATGGCAACCCCATTAGGGCGTGGAGATAGGGGGTAAGTATGTTCTAGGAATATGTTTGAGAGGGCAAACTAATGGGGGTCGGTCCTACATTTTATTGCTCTAAGGCCAACTCTGGAGAAGTTGTGGGCATTTTATCATTTTAGTAAATTTTGTATGGCAACCCCATTAGGGCGTGGAGATAGGGGGTAAGTATGTTTTAGGAATATGTTTGGGAGGGCAAACTGATAGGGGTCTTTCGTACACTTTATTGCTCTAAGGCCAATTTTAAAGAAGTTGTGGGCATTTTTACATAATTTTTGTAAATTTTGTATGGCAACCCCCTTAGGGCGTGGAGATAGGGGGTAAGTATGTTCTAGGGATATGTTTGGGAGGGCAAACTAATGGGGGTCGGTCGTACACTTTATTGCTCTAAGGCCAACTCTAAAGAAGTTGTGGGCATTTATCATGTTTGTAAATTTTGTATGGCAACCCCATTAGGGCGTGGAGATAGGGGGAAGTATGTTCTAGGAACATGTTTGCGGGGGCAAACTAATAGGGGTCGGTCGTACACTTTATTGCTCTAAGGCCAACTCTGAAGAAGTTGTGGGCATTTTCATATCATTTTTGTAAATTTTGTATGGCAACCCCCTCAGGGCGTGGAGATAGGGGGTAAGTATATTCTAGGAATATGTTTGGGAGTAGAAATTAATGGGGGTCTGTGATACATTTTTTTCCTCTACGGGCAAGTCCGGGGAAGTTATAGCGGTTTTTACCTTATTTTTTAAAATTTTGTATGGCAACCATGTCAGGGGCTAGAGATAGAGGGTAAGTATGATCCACAAAAATGTTTGGATGGAAAAAATAATTCGGGTCGGTCTTACATTTTACCTTTGTAGGAGAACCCTGGAAGCCGTAGGAGCGATTTTAAAAATGTTTAAATTAAGCTTTGTATGGCAACGCTGTTATATGTATGAACACTAAACTAATAAAATTTTTGTTTTGGGTGTGTTTCAATAATATAGACATGACTGATTCTGTTTTTTTCTTTTTTTGTTGTTTTTTTGTTGTTTTTATATGATTACATGTAAAAGTATGTTCTTTGTTGTTGTTGTAGACTCAAAAAACCGAGGTAGTCGTGGTTTTTTGCTTATATCTCGGTCATTTATCGGGCGATTTTGCTGAATTTCAATACCGATTTTCTCGCGACTCTCTGTGACAGTTTGATACCACATTCGGGTCTATGCGATATCGGGGGGCTTCAGAAAGTTGATTTCAACCATAACACGGACAGACATGCAGACGGACAGACGGACAGACGGACATCGCTAAATCGGTTTCCCTATCTATAAGGATCCAGAATATATATACTTTATGGGGTCCCAAATGGATAATAAAGGAATTACAAACGGAATGACAAACTTATATATGTATACCCTTATCACTTATGTGAAGGGTATAATAAAGCTCACGCCACTAACAAGCTGTCAACACTTACATCATCAAATAATGTACAAAACGTTGAATTTAGGCAACCAACCAAATATTTTCGTAACGAGTTAAATGCAACAAAAGTTGCATGTTCAAAACGTTGATGTTTCCATGTGAATGTGTATGTTCGTGTTCGTTTATATTGGTTTACCCTTCTTAATAAGGTGCAAACCATGAACGTTTGCGGAAATATAAAAGTAAAAGAAAATTTTATAAATTATAACTTTAAATTAAACATAATAATAAGAAAAAATACATTAAAAAATTTGACGAGCTAAACATAAAATTAGTTTTAATGTAACAAAAAGCTGTGCAAAATTATTTTTTGGTAAGTATGAGTGGTAAAATCTTTTTTGATTTTTTATTCTGCTGCACCTGTGTGAGTTTAAGTTTCAGGTAAATTTATACTTATGGTAGGTATTTTTCAATGTAAGTAATGTTTAGTGATTTTTTCATATTAATATCATTAATTTATCTTAACTTATGTAAATTAACAATAAGTATTCGAACCAGAGATGTTAAAATTAAAAATCACAAGTTTATGCAAACGTCAGTTCCAATGTTATTATCTGTGAGCAACAGTCTCCCTTCTCTTCAAAGAAATGTATCTTAAATGTTGTAAGATCTTTCCAGTAAGCGGTTTGGGTTAAATTGCCAGCTTACTTTAGTACTGGTGCACACACTTAGTTTAAGAATTCGTAGTAAGCTAATGGAACTTAAAGATCTTTGTAAACGATGCATTTAGGTTTCAAGGTTTTCTATATTGAAAACAGAGGTGGTTCAAGACACACTAAATGATTACCTACACGCAAAGAAAGAACATGGTTGAGTATGGTCATGGTAGTATGATCACAAACAATTTCGTCATTGATCATTATTATGACTGTTAAAACCATACTTTAGTTGTGCTAAGTTTTTGGCAAAAAATGCAATCATAATCTTGATTAAACTTTACATTTTTTGTCTGTAATAAATAATTTTTTCACAATGAGCAGTCATTATCTTGATTATGGGCTAAAAAAAATATGATGCTCTTAAAATATGGTTATCATAATCTGGGAGCAACATATGTATGATAACCCATAATCAAGATTAGGTTACCTATTATCAAAGTTATAATTACCACAAACATATCTTATGGCAATTTTAACCATAACTATGATTGCTTTTTTCTCCAAAAAGTTACTACAACTATAGTATTGTTGTGTCATTCAGAGCAGTGATCTTCGTAACCGTGAGCATGCTTAACCATGTTTTTTCCTGAGTTTATTTTTAATCATACGTCGGTAGTGGGTTCTGTGCTTTTCTTAAAGGTTATAAGGACTTATTGGCAAGTTAAACTTTCTTTTGGTGAACAAGCTGTTATGGCATACTTTATCGATGGCTTAACAGGAATCGATAAAAATCGCGAATTAGTATTTCTTTTCCCTTAAGGCTTTTGCAATAATCTGTGGCAACTTTGGGTTTGTTCGACAGTGCTAAATATTTTTTAAAGATAGAATTTGTTATGAAAATACAAATTTGTTAATTAAAAATCGTAGTCAGTTTTGTTTAAAGTACTTTATGATATAATTCTGACACAATTGGTAAAGGATTTGTAAACTTATAAGACACCATTTTTAAAAGCTTCATTTCATACTTAGGAATCACATATACAAATGCAGCGGTTAAAATTGTACTATTGCGCTTAAAAGTATTTTGTTGTTTAAACAAGGTGGCCAAAAGAAATCACCCCATGGGAAATGTTCTTATTTTTGAAAATGGCAGTTGATGCTAAATCTTTTCTGACATTTGCGAACTAGACAGATGTAGAATAAAATCGAACAATCTTTGGAGTAATATACTCCCCAAGAACGCGGCATAATTGCTCCCTAGATTTTTCAAACCGATATCATAATGAGCACTGAGGCTCATTTCCACCTCAGCGGGTACCTGAACAAGCAAAACTATCAGTTCTGGGGCACCGAAAATCTACGAGTGATACACGAGGGTAATGACTCCTGCTCAAGGTGACTGCATGGCGCCCTGTTCCCGCTGTAGGAATCATCGGGAAACTTTTTTTCGAGAACGCCGCTGGTCAATCGACAACAGTAGACGGTGCGCGCTATATAGCATGTGAGCCAAGTTTTCTGCCGCAATTAAACGAGCTAGGACTAATGACATGTCGTTTCAACAGGATGGAGCAACAGTACACACTGCGCGAGCCACAACCGATATTCTGAAGGCGGCATTCCCAGGTCGACTTATCTCTCGTTTTGTTGATTTACATTGGCCCAAAGGATCGCCCGATTTAACCGTTTCAGACTTTTAGTGAGTTTTTTTTAGTCCCGTGCTTACGTAAACAAGTCCGAGATTCTGAAAGCTCTAAAGAACAACTTTCGACATTAGTGCGAGAATCTGTCGCCTAAAGTTCTCGCCAAAGTAACGAAAAATGCTATAAAACGAGCCCATATAGCAATCAACTTTGATGGCGTCAATTTGGCCGATATTATATCGTCGACTTGACCAATAAAGTTCATAAGATTTAAGTTAACATAATCAAAAAATAGAATGGAAATTTTTAATTTAGAAAAAAATGATAGCCAAACAACTTCGGATGACTTTTCTTGGCCCACCTTGTATTATCAAAAGTAGATAGGTGGGTGCAGATTTTTTATTTATATTTTTTTTATTTATAAATATTGATTTTTTTGATTATATTTGAGCCTGTTTTAGATTTTAGGTAAAATTTTTATGCTTCTTTATAACAAATCGATGGTTATTGTGGGCAGGTGGGCTGTAGCTAGATCCAGCAAGGCTTGGGGATATACATTTTGTAACAAAGTACCTGGAATTTTAAGCAGTCAAACTGACTTTTTACTAAAAATTATATTTAACTTTTTTTCAAACATGTTTTCATGCAAAACATGACCTCTGGCGTGTTTGTCACCAACAGCGGGAAGCTTAAGATTTAATTAAATTTTTTTCCCGATTTTCCGTTACAAACTTACGAAATCGTAAGTTTATGAAAAGTTTCCTTTATTCGAATATAAGTTGCTTAGAGGGGCCACCAATCAAACAGTTTTTTTATTAATATGATCTTTTTTGATACCTTTTGTGGCTTAAAAAGGACAGCATCTGTTTTTGAAGTCGATTAAAGATTCGTTTTGAGCAAGAGCCTTAATAAACGAGCTCTTTAATTAAGTTCACCATTCTCAGGTAATAGAGAGACTTTAAAATTTTACCTGAAAATTTTTCAAGCTGTCTTTACATATGCATATATATTTATATTATTTGAAGAAAATCTCTGTATAAGTCTTAATAATAAAACATTTGTAAATAGAAACTTACTTTAAGCCTACCCTAACACATTTCATTCTCTGTGGCTGCCAAGTGTATCTACAATTTTATTAGTGAGAAATTTCAAGTGGTTTATTATTGCATAATAGACTGACTGCCATAAGAACATATATATACATAAAAGTTTGCTATTTTATTCATCTGAAGTTATATTTTACAAGCAGCAGCTAAAATTTCTAATTATCTGACGGATTAGCTTAATTGGTAGCAAGCGTGCATCCTGCCATATTATGTTTACAATACGGTACATAATAAGTGAAAAATAATTTACACATTTACATACTTGGGCTAACATATTTGATAATACACATAGAAGCATATATGTTTCTTATATTTATATAATATTTCACACTTTCACACACATATGCATGCACTTACTTACATACTTCCGTATTACTTTGGGTCTTCATTACATCATACATCATTTTGTATTATTCTATACATATAATAGCACACAAGGACTTCAGACTGGCAGGATGAAAGTGGAAACAGCAAGTCATCTTATTTTGTAGACTTAAAACAGCATGACGACTGCAAAGAAAGTTCTTTGTTTTTCCGGCAAAAACTTTGTTACATAAATTATGTTTTCGTGCTGCAAAGCAAGACTACATAGCTGGCATTTTTTTATAGTTTTAAGTAAAAGTTCTAGCAGTTGAAAGAAACATGTTTTTGTCATTGAACCTTTTCTAGTGAGAGCAAACTAAGACTTGGTATTAAAGTTTAAAAAAGAAGTAGAAGTAGTAGTGGCTAGAGCCAGAATAAAAGTTCTCAAAATAATGGTAATTTTATTAAATGAGTTCATCTTAGCGCCAGTGTAGATCCTTGTCAAGGTTGCTGCCAATAACATACCTGGAAGCATTTCTTATCCTTCTCAGGCTTTTGTTTTGATGGCTATTTTTTTAAGTAAAGATCGGTCTGTTTCTGACATACATATAAATTCCCTTGGTTCCTACCAGAAGCTTAGAGCTATATGGCCAAAGGCGCAGAAAGTTTTCTGAATGTCATTCACTTGGGAGTGACCAGAAATAATTACTTTGTTTGGCTGTTTGAACGGCTTAATACATTTGGCCTTTGTCAAAGTTTTTCCAAGAAAATGGCTTCTTAGATTCCTAGTATATCTAGCTGATGTGAAAAGGCTCTCCATTATGTAGCCCGAATGGTTACAGTAATCCTAAAGTCTCAGGCAAGTAAATAAATAAACATAAATACTAACTTTAGCATGACTGCAATGTGCATGCCTACTGTCTACCTAGGGGCCTTACTGGCAGCTCCAGGATTGGAGACTTCCGCCTAGTCAGCTACTCATCTTAAGTTTTGAAGATTACAGAAACCAACTTTTTTACATAGCCCCTATACAAATGTCCTCCCGGAATAATCATTTTGAGCTGTGATTGCTTCAGTATCACTTCAACTTTTAAAAAAATTTTGCAAACATATTTATCTCTTTGCCACCAACAACTATATAAAGTACAAATATTATCAGTTTATGTTTTCATAAAATTCCCATACAAATATGATGTAGGGTATCATATGGTCGAGCTTGACCCACTATAACTTACTTACTTGTACTAGTTGTTAATTTAACTAATGCTGCTTATTAGCAGGCATTTCAACATGCATCAGCTGGTACATATAATTGCATAGAAATATAAATTTTACACTTTTCGCAAACATTAAAAGCAAACAATATTGTGGTAACATTTTTCCAAGTAAAAAAAAACATAAATAATTAAATAACAAAATTAAGAAACTAACACAACTATATCGTAAATAGTGTCAGAAGTAATTTTGTTTCATTCGGTGTTTGGTGCTAAAATATAGCTGCTCAATTTTTAAAGTAAATTAAAATAAAGTCAAAGTAAAGTCTGTACACGGAGAAAAAGCCAATAGGCTTAAAAATAAATCAGGTCAAGGTAAACATTTTTTTGTCTAGTAGAATCTTTTTATAAATTAAAATGCTTACTTATTTAAGTGGTTATTATAGAACGATTGTTCCATTAGCCGAACGAAGAATAGATTTTAAATCTCTCCATTCTTCTGCGCCTCTTCTCCAATGTCTGACACTAAGGTTTGGTAGGCCTTTCTTGACTTAATACTTTCTTTGGAGTTTCAGTCTTTTCATTCTGCTCCATCACCAGACTCGCAGTCAAATGAGTTCCTAGCTAGAGAGTATCTTCATTCATTTTCACAAATAAATATTGAATTTTGATATGAGTGACTATGTCAATGCCGGCAAACGGCTAAAGAGCTCGTGATTCATACGACACCGGTATCCTCCGTCAACGCATAGATTGCCCAAAAAATTTTCCTCTTAAGTACTCATAGCACTACCTGATCTGCTTTCGCAAGTACCCATGCTTCAGAATCATATAAAGGCACGAGTAATATAAGTGTCTTGTAGAGAGTGATTTGTGTTTGTCGTAAGGTGGCTTTGCTCACTTAGCCCAAAGTAGCATCTATTAGCCAATATTAATCTTCTGATGTTGTTTGTTTCGCTAATAAAAACGGTACCGAGGTAGACTAAATTGTTGACTATTACAAGGTTGTAGTGCTACTGTCTGCCCAAGTCTACTGGACGTCTTGTGAGTTGATACTATTAACTTGGTTTTATCAGCACTTATTGCCAGACCCCCTTATGCTGATTCTTTCTCTACCTTTTAAAAGGTGAAATTTACTGCTTGTAGTGTTCACTCCATGATGTTGGCATTGTTGGCATAAACGAGTACCATGTGTTATTTTATGTAAAGTGCAAGGATTACGTATCAGCTTATGTTATTTTACAGAGTATTTTAGTCTTGCAGTCATAACTTTAAACACATTTGAACGCATAGGGCTGTAAGCAACGACCTTGTAGTCGTTAATTAGATACAAGTGTAAGTCTGTCTTAACTAAGTCCTTGCTAGGATTTTACCTAGGGTGTATGCCTGATCGATGGTGGGCTTGTCAGGCCTGGAGACCCAATGATAAGACTCAGTTATCTCTTCGTCTTTTGCTTTTGTTTACACAATACGCTGGAAAGTATTATGTAACTAATGAACACGAGACTTATTCTTCTGTTGTTTGCACTTACTGCCTTGCCTCCTTTTTCTGTATACAGGACATTCAATTCGCAGGTATGCCTGATGTACAAGGTGGGCCAAAAAAGTCATCCAACGTTGGTTGCGACGCATTTAGCGGTCGACATGGACCTAAAGTACGACCAGCTGATGTCTGATTGCAAGAAATGGCGTCTGGTTGATGATTCCGGGGAGAGTTTGAAGTCCTCGCTAACAGCGGCGACATCCTCAACAGAACAGGCCACTCTTAACATCGACTCGCGTGGTCTCGTACTCTTCAAGGGTGGTGGCCAAGCAGCGCAGCGTCTAGTTTATGATTCTGGCGAGAGCTCGAAATTCTCGCTAACAGCGGCGACATCCGCGACAGAACAGGCCACTCTTGACATTGTCTCGCGTGGTCTCATACTCTTCAAGGTTGGTGGCCAAACAGCGCAGCGTTTGCGCAGTTGGTGCAGGATGACCGGGGAATCGGAGATGGAATTTGGGCTTCGCCAACGCCACAGACGAATTTTTACGCAAAAAAAATATAAAAATTTTCCACATTCTTGGGAAGCGCATCAATTTTCACTTGTATTCTACATCAGACTCGTTTACAAATGTCAAAACAGATTTGACATTGGCCGCCATTTGCAAATATAAGAGCATCTTCCAATAGGGTGATTTCTTTTTGCCCACCTTGTATAAACCAGCTATTGTTTATGTCTTATCAACATGCTGCCACTGATCTACAACTCCACGACTCCTGCTTCCTTGTTATTTTTAGGTTAGGTGACTGCTTTTTTGGCTAGGCCATATTTTATAAATACTGTTTTTCAGGATGTGTTCTGAAAGACAATTTTTCCGAGTCCTCAGCACTATATCTGTATCAGTCACCAGATAACCTTCTTCCTCTTTGCAGGAGAATCTGCCTCTTCCAAAGCCTTATGTTGATATTTAACTCTTTGTTAGAATTTTTTGACTTAATTTTAACTCCTAAATATCTGGATACGTTCAAACTCATGCCTTTCGATTTTTCTCGGCTCTCTGCGAAATAGTGTTTTTTTCTCTCTTCTTTTCTCCAGATAACTTTCTTTTGCAAGGTATCCGCTGATTGCTTCAGAAGCTTTATGGTACAAAAGTATGGATATTGCAGCTTCCACCATGGAATTAACAATGCTTTTCCAGAGCCCTGTATTAAAATCGGCACATATAGTCCTTTATCCATTCGAGTAGAGTTAAACGTTTTTGATTCTTGTGATCTGTTCGTCTTTGTGTTCGGTCGGGATATGAGAACATATAAGTTTAATGTTGCAGAATTAGGTTCTTACACGTATGACTGCATCTGAAAACAAAATGTTCAAGCCTTCTAGTAGCCACGAATCCGCAGCAAAACTCATGTTATGTTTCATGACACCTATAATACAGCGCGTCGCCTTTTGGTGTAGTCGTGCCACCTTTCCTATTCCATCGCACTTTCTTTCAGGCTGAAATATTGGCTTTTAACTTTTCAAGTACATAAGCCAGTGTTTAAAGCTCCCCTTTATGAAGTTCAAACATGCCAGGTGCACATTTGTAATTCATGGTCGTTAAAATGTTTGCGATATCGCCAACATTAAGGGTATCAGTTTACCTTTTTTTACAAGGCTGTGTTACACAAAACATCTCAGTCCAATTCGTTCCTTTTTTGAGGGTACGTGCCGCATTGTCTAGCTTACTACCTTCAAACGGTATTAAAGGGGGCTACCCCAGGGGACACCATATCAAGGTCAGTATACACAGTTTAGATGAAGGAAGAAACAAGATTGGTCTGAGCTTTGCCAAGTTAAATCTAGTCAGAGCCTCAACTTGGTTGACAACTTCTCTTGCATTATATTCCTTCAAATTTACATCATTTTTTTTTATGTATAAAATATATATAAATTTGCTTATTAATACCAAACGAATGTTCTAAAACCCCCGTTCTCATGCTACAGCTCAGTCTCCTCTTTCCAGCTGCTTTATCTCAATATTTTTACTATATTTACACACAAACTTGCATACGTCCTCTAGAAACTAAGTGGTTCAATTTGAAGGCATTAATATTCTGTGTATGTGTTTGATTGATTATAAACACATAAATGCATGCATCTGCAAACTCTGTTCCTCTTATACTTTAGAAGTGTGAGAAAGTTTAATTTTTTTTTTAATTTCTTGCTGCCTCAGTGGTTTAGCTTACTGCATAAGGCATGTGATTCTTGCTTTCCGGTGTGGCTGCTGCAAAACTAAACTTTTCTAGTTTTGTCGATTTTCATATTTTTTCTATTTTAATGTTGACTGCACAAAGTTTTTGGCAGTCGGAAAGAGGTTATTAGAGTTTATATGAGTAATTGCCTGGTTTTAGGAGCTGTTTGCAGTACAACATACACACACACATACATAAAATTGCAGAAATAAGAAACATACAACCATATGTCTTTCACGGCAGTCATTTTGTGGCAAATAATTTTGTTTGCAGCCTTTTTAATGTTTGCACGAAGTTTAAACAATCTTTAGCTTGACTTTTAATAAGAAATCCTAAGGATTATTTTTGTGGTTGTATTTTTACTAACCATTTTTAGCCAACTTTTTAAATGAATAATTATTTCAGTTTCGAAGAATGAAAACTGATATCAAACAAATTTTGTTAAAATTTTAATTTTTAAAAGAAAAAAAATTATTTTATCAATTAACGAGAAAATTCTTTAATCCTTATTCGCTTTATGTTGAAAAGCTTAAAACAATAAATACTGTTTACTTTAAACCTTTTATAATTTAAATCTTTCTAACTTAGATGGGCTTATCAGAAGAAAAGTTATTGCATACAATTATTTAATTAGCGTTAAAAAATTTAAGTTTTTGATTTAATTAAAAAAATTAGAAAACCTTTTGCTTGAATTAGCTGCTGAAAAATGTTAGAAGGATGAAGATGGTTTACATGAATAATTAATTATAAATAGCCGTAATGAACAAAAGGTAATATATTAAACAGATTCATTTATGATCTATATATATATCAAGGAATAACGTTACTGACTGATTGATTCATCATCGCACAGCCCAAACGCGCAGAGCTAGAGACCTTAAATTTGGACTGTGGGTACCTTTCCTTATGTTTAGATCCACTAAGACAGGATTTCGGGAAATTCCGACCCGAAGGGGCTTAAAATGGGCCAAATATGGAAATAGCCGAAAGTTAATATCTCCTTAACTACAAGCGATATAAAAAAAATTTAAAAAGGATCGTATTTTACTTAAAACATAAGCAATGGCATTTTTTCAAAATTTTAGACCCTTAAGGCTAAAAAAGGTTAAAAACTAAATTTTGATAGATACTAAAAAAATATGAATACGATTTTGCCACTTTTTTGAAATTTGGACGTTGAGGGGTAAAAAAAGGGTTTAAAAATGGGTAAAAATTCTATATTGGTACTTTTTGTAACTTTTGAACCAATAGAGATAAATACGGTATAGAAATTGCTTTCGACAGGTATCGACAAAATAAGAATATGTTTTCGATACGTTTTAAAAATTTTGGACCCTAAGGCATAAAAAAGGATACAAATTACATATTTGTAATTTTTAGGTACTTTTTGTAACTTCTTAACTAATAAAGGTAAAAACGTAGTTTAATTTGCGTTTGACAGGTCAGGACAAAATATGAGTACATTTTTTAAACTTTTTTAAAGACATACCCCCTAAGAACCAAAAAAAGAGCACAAATTTGTAAAGTGGTACTTTTTACGTACTTTTTGTAGCATCTGAACCAATAAAGATAGAAACATAATTCAAACTGCGTTCGACAAAATATGAATATTTTTTTATACTTTTCTAAAATTAAACACCTTAAGGGATAGAAGAAAGGGTACAAATTAAATTTTGGTACTTTTTGTAATTTCTTAACCAATAAAGGTAGAAACTTCTTAAGGGGTAGAAAAAAAGAGTTCAAAATATATAATGATTTGTGTTTATTTTGTTTGACATAAAAATCAATTAGCAATATCATTAGAATCTAATAAGATATTTACTGAAGAAAACTATTATTTTGAAAAACTATTTGTTTTAAAAAAATTTCTGGAGTTTTTTCTGTGTACTGCTTATTTGGTAATAGTTTAAGAAATAAAGGCACAGAACATCACCTTCACTTAATAAATTTCTAAAACTGCGCTTACGAAGTAGCGGGTCACGTGCTAGTATTGAATAAACCGGTTAAATATTTTTTCTTATATTTTATTATATGTATATAGAAGGGTTATACAGTACTCCCCCGATTTACGAATGGGATACGTTCTGTGAAAGTGGACGTATATCGAATATTCGTATAGCGAGCTCAATATTAGTATGACATTTTACTAAAAAATTAATAGATACGTTCCAGGGATTAAATTTATTCGTAAACCGAGATCTATATTAGCATAAGTTTGTACTAAAAATACATAAATGTGTACCCAAAATGTTCGTTATGCGAAACCCCATTTTTAGAAACATTTATGTTTAACAAAGTAATAAGAAATAAATTTATTCGTTTTAAAAATAAAAAAAGATACATATTCATAATAAAGGAAATTTTAAATTAAAAAAACATTTAGGGCCATTATTACAACTTCGCGTTAGCTTAAAGTGAGATTTTATCGCTTGAATAAAAACATTTTCATTATTACAACTTTCTTTTAACTTAAAAATGAGCGATACATTAAAGGCAAGTTCGTCTTGGCGGTAAGTTTTACAAGGAGGATTTATGTTTAAGTTACCATATTTTTTTATTTTAATATGGTAGCACTATCCGTTACACAATTTTTGCTTTTCAAAATGTAAACAAAAGTGCGTCGTTGCCACTACAATCTTATTACTCCTTCAAAAGTAGTCGGTAATTGCTAACGGTATTGCCACACAATAAGAAATATGTATTTAACTTTACCGGCAAGTTGTAATAATGGAAATTTGCTAACGGCCACTTTATCGCCATGTTCTGTTAACGCTACCATTTACTACCGCCAACTTTGTCGCCAACTTGTAATAATGGCCCTTAATTTTTAAATTAAAGAAATAACTTTATTGTTCATTAGAATTGATTATTTAGCATTACATATTAAAAATATTGACTAAAATGTTATATCAATTCTGATGTGCTGTATAAGCTTTTGCCTAAGCTAGTAGAAGATTCTTCACCTAAACTGGCATCAGAAATAGCTTCTACAGGTTCTTGAACATTAAGAGCTGCAACAGTTTTTTTTACAAAAAATAAGATTCTAATGAGGTTTGCTTTGCATATTTATTTTTTTCTTGTATAATTGTCTATAGCAAAGAAGTGGGTTTTCTATTTCTCTGGAAACTTTAAGGCTTCTTTCTGTGATAGGATCGTTTTCCGAAAATATCGATAGCTTTCTGGATAAGAGAAAATGACTTTGACATTTTTTGTGTTGTCAAAATACGAGAACTTTCGCAATGCGTAAGGTTTTCCGCATTTTCTGCATCTGTGCTTTCTTAAAGCATCGCTACAACAATACACCACTTGCACCATGGTAAAAGTACTATGTACTAGGTGGCAGCAATTGGTGTTGTTGCACAACAAAAACGGGAATTTTTTTGTGTAAATTTAAAACTTTGAATTACTTAAATATTGATGTTCGTAACTTCGAAATTTCATATTCGTATAACGAATTTAATTAATTATTTATGATGTTCGTAACTTCGAAATTTCGTAAAGCGAGTCTTCGTAAATCGGAGGATTACTGTATGTATGTATGTTTGTATAATATAGCTGGCCACACCAGTGGATTGATTTTCTTGAAATTTTTATATGGAGTTACTTCAAGTCTGGAAAGAGTAATAGGCTACTTTTTTTTGGAAATTATTGCTGTCACGCCCACACTTCGCCCATTTGTGTGGGAAGTTCGATTATGAATTGCCTGACAAATTTAACCACAGCCATACTGATCAAACGCGTAGAGCTAAATACATGAAATTTATAACACGTGTTAAGATTTTCATGTTTATTACAGACAAATTTTTAAAAATTCGGTTCGTAAAGAGATAAAAGGGAGACAAAGAGCGAAAAATCTGTAATTTACTATCTTCTGGAGTAAATAAGATAGAAACAAAATTTCAAAGTTTTTCGTTTTCCTTAGAAATAAACAGAAAGCAATTGTATGTTTTTTTTTTTATTTTAGACCGAAAGGGAGAAAATGGGTTAAAATTATATTTTGGTACTTTTTGGTACTTTTAAACTCATAAAGATTGAAACATTATTTAAATGGCGTTCAATAGGTCTTAAAAAATACGATTATGTTTCTCGAATTTTTTTTTTAATTTGAACCCAAAGGGGAAAAATGGTTAAAAATATATTTTGATTTTGTGCGTTTTTTGTAATTTTTAAACCAAAAAAGATAGAAACATAATGTAAATTGGGTGCGACAGGCCTAAAAAATATGAGTACGTTTTTGGATCCTTTTTTAGTTTTTGGACGCTAATGCTTAAAGTTTTGTTTTGGTACCTTTCGTGACTTCAAAACCAATGAAGATAGAAAGTAATTAAAATTGCCGTCGTCAGGTTACCAAATTATGTTAATATGTTTTAAGTATACTTTTTCAATTTTGGCGCTAAGGGGTACTAAAGGGTTAGAGTTATATTTTGGTAGTTTTTAGAAGTTTGCAAAAGAATTGTTGCTAACTAAAACTTTCTGAATATCTCCAAGACTTTTAACCTGGTGAATTCCCAATTTTTAATTAAATAGTAGGGCTGATTTATAATTTGTTGCAACTTATGTTGGGCAACCAGTAAAATACAAAAAATATATATAAATGCTTTTGTTTACATATTTTGGTATTTTTACTATTTTTGGGGTAGCAAATCACACCGGGGCTTAGCTAGTATTTTATAAGCTTCACTAGAGCTTATGGGGTCCCCCCATCTTAGGAATGCTTTAGCTTGGTGCGATTGTTGCCCGGTGAAAAATATTGCCTTTGTCTAAAAGTGCCATATGGTAATGAAGATCAGCCATTTTAAATAAATTTTTAACCGATTTTAAAGGGTTAGCTCCAGGTATAGATATGCTAGTTCTTTTCCTATTGCCATGTTTTCTTTATCTCTTAAAGTTTTTTGAGCTTGTGGATTTCGAATGCTGATCTTAGAATCTTTCCATTAACAACGTTTTATTTTAACTTAGCCTAAAAAATGGTTCTTTTCCAATTTTTCATGTTTTAAAAGGCAGTGAGCGCTTTTTTAAATATTTCTTTAACTGCTATAGCCAATCCATCCGCTCACTGGAAGGATTTAACATACAGGTAAGTAAACTAACCGCAGGTTTGGCTCTTAACGTTCCCTTCTAGGAATAGTTGTTATTTTTTAAACAAAACAAAACACATTTTTTATTACTTACAATATGTGTTTTTAAATGCATTTTATGGACAACAGATTTCATTTTTTTAAGACCATATTTGATACTTGGTTTTTCGTCAACGACCAGATATTTAAAACCAGCTTGGTAAAACTAACTAAACTTTTTATATTTAGTACATTTAAAAAATGCCTCTATTTAATAATCGTCTCCCCTCCCTTTGTTTAGTTACAAGATGATGGTAAATTTTTCGACTCCAGGGGCCGAATCGTCGGATTCATTTCGAATTGAAATTGAAAAATTCTTATTAGAATTTCTATACTCCATCGATCCAGTGAACTTTTGATTCGAATCGAATGCCATGATTTGATCCCTGGTTAAATATGTTTAGACTCTAATGTTTTTAAATATTATTTTTTAATTAAAAAAGAAATTTAAGACATTTGTATTTAGTATACAAAAATAATACTAAGTTTTTATTTTCACGCGCCGTCTTGCAGTTATCAGATTACCGATCTCACTACAACTGAACTCGTTCTATGTCATTGATGCCAACTTTTTCCCCACATATGTTATAAAATAATTAAGTGAAAAAATACTTATTTCTATACCCACACCACTTACGAGGTAGTGGTACTATGCGTTTGCGCAGATGTTTGTAACACACAAAAGTAATGGTCTGAGATCCATCTTTAATTATACCGTTCGACCCAGAATCACTTCCTAAGTCGATTTAAGAATCTGCGTTTACCCATCTGGCAGGGTGTCCATGTAGTTTTAAAAACACGCTACAGGTCACAATTTTTAACGAATTTTGATTAAACTTGGCACAGATAAGTTTCCCGGCACTGGCACAAACCTTATTATTTTTGCTGATAATGGGACCATTTTTTACATATTCCCTATACACTTAAAAAATTATTAATGTAAAATCAACTGGAAATCTCTTTAAAATAACTGGGTATTCATTTAAAAACCGTTCAACAAGATATTCATTAAAATTAACAAAATATTTCATTTAAATTCAGACATCAAAAAATTAGCTTACATATTCGTCTAAAATTAACTAGATTTTCTGCCATTTACAGAAAAACGCAAGCGATCAAAAATATAACAACAAAGTTAAATATTACCAAAATATAATTGACAAAGTTAACTTAAACTAAAAAACAGTATTTTTGTTTATTTGAGGCTTTGAATCAATTTAAAAAAATATTGTATTAAAATTTAACTGTTTTTTCATTTAAAAATTACTTTACGAATTACTTCCTAAGTAACTTACAGTCAGTTACTGTATTAATTTTTTAAGTGTACAAATATTCCTCCGGCATTTTTCTTTTGGTCTATGACTGACTTGAACATTACTCGATTTTGGGAAAATTTTCCAAATGTGTCTATCTTCATGCCTTTAACTCTTATACTAAGCAAAAATATGATCGTTTCATTTTTTATATAGCCTCCATTAAAGTGTCCTGTCGGAATAAGCATTTTGGGATAAAACTTACTCAAATAGTATACGATGTCTTTTAAATACGGTTTTTTCAAAAAGTAATAAACAGTATTTAAGGAGGTTAGAGCCATTCGAATTATCGATTGTGCAAGTTTGTCAGTTACAATGTCGCAGATGAAATGTGGCTATCGCGCGTTTGTTGTGAAGTTATTTCTTAAGAGTAATGATTTTTACGTAATTACTTCCTTTTTGATTATTTTGCTTAAAGTATAGTATTTGGCGAATACGTAACGGATCTAGTGTAAATTTAATTCTTTGGTGGGTGCAAGGATTTTGCGCAACCATTTCGGCTATTAATGTCCCACAGCCAGGGCCTAGTCAATCATTAAGGAAGGACTCCCGAAAACATTGAACTGGTTAAACGCAGCTTACGTGAAAATCCGCGACTTTCAATACGGAGAAAAGAAGCTTTAAAGGATCACGAAGTTCCATCCGCTTAAAATTCAAATCAAGAACAGAAAGAAAGTGACTTAGATTTACGCAAAAATTTTCTTGAAACGATGTTGGAGCGTTTTACACTGTAAAATCCATTTTTTGGAGCGACGTGGCTCATTTTTACTTAAACGGCCACGTCAACAAGCAATACTGCTATTACTGGTATTCAAGAACCCACAACCTTCGATTGAAACATCCATAACCATTTTATTGTTCGAAGGTAACTAGTTGGTTTGCCTTATCTACGCGTGGGGTTATTGGACCATTTTCTTACTAAAATTAGCGAGGCCAGGCGACGTTTGTGGCATTCCATGGCAGTGGCCTTCCGTTTCTCTACTACAAATATAAGACTAAGTCTTGCTGTACAGAAAATAGTTCAAAGAAAAAAATCAAATAAAAAAAATAAAACAAATTTATTCTGTGCTTGGGCATAAACGTTAACATTTGCACCAGTAATAAAGCACTTTAAGCATGCGCCCTCTGGTGGTTCACGTGGCAAGAGGTAAATAGTTTGTCGATTGTAGTACGGCGTGTACCACCAGTGTGGTTAATTAACCCGTCAAATAGTGATAAGGGTATATGTATATCGGTTTGCCATTCTCTTTATAATTTCCCTGCGGGGAAGTGGACTGGTTCAAGACTGTTGACGTGAACGGTTCCTTAGGGTAGGGACTGGTTCTAGTTCTTGCACTTTATATGAAGAGAACGTGTCACTTTTACATTGCGTTGCTATTGGAGGGGGCAATTGGTTTATAACTAACACTTCAGAACGGGTCACAGGCCAATCCTATATAAGCCAATTTTTAATTAATTGTTTAAGATCCTGCTCAATTTCCTTTGTTTGTATTTACGAGTGTGTGTATATATACATATATAAACACATATATGTTAATGTGTAGGGACCAGTATTTCTATTTTTTCGTGAAACCCTTTTAGCAGGAAAAAAACTTACCTCCTCATTTCCTAAAACGCAACGCCCTAAAACAAAACAAAAGGTTTGGAATAGTTTTTTAAATTTTAGTTTTTTTCTTACAATTGGTTTTGTTCTTATGCGTTGCGTTTTACGTAATTATACCCTTAGAGTGCCTAAAAATTTCATTTTAAATCAAAATAGTTCACTTTTACTGTGGTAGCACCATAAACCAAATTAGTGCTAATATTTACAGGCTGAAAAGTAATTCTAAAACAGTTTCCTTCCACCTTTGTACCACCAGTGGTGCACGCGGCTAAAGCTATTGTGTGAGTCACCAGAGGCGCACATGGCAAGCAAAGTGTCTATTAAAAATGCAATGTAAGAAGTAAATAGTTTATTTTCTGAACAAAATCTGGTTTTTTGCTTCCTGTTTGGAACTCCATACTAAACAATTAAAACAATAATTACACAAATATTTTTTTTATCGTTAAAAAATTGTTTACAAAAATATCAGATTATTTCCGATTTAAAAAGGCAAATGGAAGCCCTTTGATTATTTTTAAGGGAAAAAGTAGCCTTTTTGTTTATTTTGAAAATTTTTGAAATAAAATAAATTTTAATTTTATGAGCCAAAACATACTCATGTTCTATGTTTGTCTCCCATTATAACTTACTATTGCTTATAAAAATGCAATTAATTTTGTATCATGATTTAAATCTTCTCATTTCATGGCTTTTAAATTTTTGAAAATCAGTTTAAAATGAAGAGTATTTTAATAAAACTTATTCAACAATTTCCAAAACAATGTCAGAAAAATAAAAAAAATCCTAAAAAAATATCCCACAAAAATATTTGACTAAAATCTGTTTTCCACATGTCAACAGTGTGCTCAAGCACAACCAACAGTAGCAAAAATGGTATTAAAAAACGGCAAACTACACACAAAACTGTTACTGTGGTTCTGGCTAAAAAAACAAACGAAATATGCATGTATTATGTTAGTACATACAAATGTGAGTGCATATGTATCTGAGTATATGTATATAATCTAACATATTTTCATTTAACAATACCAGATCAAAAATGTCAATGTTGCGGCATCTCGTACGATATATACGAATAAATGTATATACATATATATGTATGCATGTACCTTCATATACGAGAAAAAAAACTTTATGATATTGAAATTGAAATCCGGAATAGAATAAAAATAAAATTGCATCTAAAACTATTTTGATACATATCGTTATTTACAATTCATTGCGGGCAAGAAATACTTATTTAACAATATTTCTATTGCCTACTGCAGTATTTTTCTCCGATCTTTAAAGCAAATAAAATCTACGTAAAAAGTTCAAAGCTTAAGTTTTTGAATACTACAATGCATACGCAATTGTATAACATTTCTTTAAACCATCAGACTAGTTATTCTAAATTTCGTAATATCAGTTCAAAAACTTAAAATACTGTAGGACACTAACTTACTGCTGTCCGTCCTCTCACCGTTTTCGTTATTTGTGATTTCAGCACTTCTTATTTTATGTATGTAAAATTATTTTTGTTTTATTTTGCAAAACCATTTTTGTCACTAAAATTGTTAAAAATTAAACCTTTAAAACACTGCTATATTTAGACACCGAAAACAAAAGTTCATAACACCATCATTGCAATTGAACTCGGTTTTGTATGCACGAGATTTGCAAACAAAAACTAAATTGTCAGCAAAACTGGTTTTACAAAAAGGCACTTTTTTAATATATTTTTATGGATTTTTTAAACTTTATTTTTCTAAAAAATAAATACATAGACAGCTTTAATCGGCAACATAAAAGAAGCAGATATGTTCCTGGATGAACATATGAATGTTTTAGGTTTCAAAACGCAACGCATGAATTTAAAAACAATTATATAGGAAAAAATTTACAAAATTATCAATATATTTTGTATTTGTTTTAAGGCGTTGCGTTTAAGAAAATAAGGGAGTAAATTTTTAAGTTTAAATCTTTAAAGCTTTAAAAGTTAAGGTAACATAAATAACTTTCTGTAAAATTTATAAATTTGTTGTTTCACCAATTTAGTTCAATTTCCTAATTTAATTTTTAAGAAATTTAAAAAAGCCAAATTTTATAAAAAATTACCCCCTGTGTCTTAAATGTTTCATTAAAAAATAAAAAAAATATTTTTAACATTTTGCTAAACACTTGTTTACAAAAATAATAAATTTTAAAAGTCTTTAACCTCATAACAATCTAACTATCTTGTAAATATATATGCACATATACTGTTTTAAGTTCAAATATTAGTTAATTAAATGAGTTTTTCACACACAAAAAATTAGGTTTCTTGATTATCAAAGTATCCTACTTCTGCTTTTATATACACAGAGTCAAGAAAAAATAGCTTCACCTAAAAAAAATTAACAAAAAACGAATACACATTACAAAGTTCAATTTTTAATTCGCTTAAATTAGTTTTCTCTTTGTCCTAATTTCGTTTTGTGTTTGGGCTTTATGTCAGTGGTAGAAGCAGGCAGTAACTCGTAACTGTATTAATCGTAACAAGAAATCTTGTAACGCCCATACGTATGCTATACAATTTAAACATTTTGTTTATTCTACGGAAAAACATAAAATTGAATGAAAACACGGTTTAGATCTCAAAAATTTTACAAAATATTTACAAAAGTAGAATGAAAATGTAAAAAAGGGGTTTTCCTAAACAAGATAAACCAAAAAAATCAATGTCTAATACATAGTTAAAAGAAAAGGCGAGAAGTGCAACAACAACAAATGAGTGCATGCTATGTGCGTATGTTATGAAGCTTAATGTAGAAAACTGTAATATGATATAAGTGTGTCAGCAATTGTGATAGTTCAAAGCCTTGGAAATAATAGTATTTTACGTAGTAGCTATGATAGTTGCTGTTATGCATGGTTGTGCCCTAGGAAGAATATTATTTTTTAAATCATTTTAATGGACCAGTATCACTTTGGTATATGAAAAAAAAGCTTTAACCACCAAACTTAAAGCTTTTGAATGAATGCCACCTTTTGAATTACTTGAAACAATTATCAATTTAAAATATTTAAAAAAAAAATTTAATTTAGATGAGTTTTTGAGTCCATCCTGAAGGGCCTTTCATACATTCATTTTGTCATAATGTCTATTATTTTATGGAGGAATAAAGTATACATTACTTGCCTTACCTGCACAATGGTTTACACACTGTGCTGCCTTCAAGCAAAAATTTAAAAAAATTTTAACCAAAAAGCGTAGCTACGTATGAGCAATAAACATTTATAGCATCATATACATTACACATACGCACTGTAGAATATATTCAAATATGCAAATGTTTTTTATACAACGAAAAAATTGTCAAATTATATAACAATAAAAAATGGGCTGTTTATAAGATAATAACGTTTGCTATCTATGAACTTAAAAAAAAATTTTGTCTACATTTTTCAATTCTAAAAAAACACATTTATTTACTTTAAATCGTCCTTTTCTTGGCAGAATCAAAAAAGGTTTCTATGATTTCTTTCTGCAATATATATAGACCCCTTAATGTTTGCTTGTTAAATGGTTTGAAACCGCTTACATCACGTCTTTGGCTTTAGAAGTAAAACAATAAAATAAAATAAAATAAAATAAAATAAAATAAAATAAAATAAAATAAAATAAAATAAAATAAAATAAAATAAAATAAAATAAAATAAAATAAAATAAAATAAAATAAAATAAAATAAAATAAAATAAAATAAAATAAAATAAAATAAAATAAAATAAAATAAAATAAAATAAAATAAAATAAAATAAAATAAAATAAAATAAAATAAAATAAAATAAAATAAAATAAAATAAAATAAAATAAAATAAAATAAAATAAAATAAAATAAAATAAAATAAAATAAAATAAAATAAAATAAAATAAAATAAAATAAAATAAAATAAAATAAAATAAAATAAAATAAAATAAAATAAAATAAAATAAAATAAAATAAAATAAAATAAAATAAAATAAAATAAAATAAAATAAAATAAAATAAAATAAAATAAAATAAAATCAAATAAAATAAAATCAAATAAAATAAAATAAAATAAAATAAAATAAAATAAAATAAAATAAAATAAAATAAAATAAAATAAAATAAAATAAAATAAAATAAAATAAAATAAAATAAAATAAAATAAAATAAAATAAAATAAAATAAAATAAAATAAAATAAAATAAAATAAAATAAAATAAAATAAAATAAAATAAAATAATATAAAATAAAATAAAATCAAATAAAATAAAATCAAATAAAGTAAAATAAAGTAAAATAAAATATAATAAAATAAAGTTTATTGGGTGAATTCTCTAAGAATTATTTTCAACAAATCCAATATTCGTATCGAAGAAATTTTTCAGTACTTGGGATTTTGTCAAATTTATGGCTGCCTAGATTTTCAATAACAAAATACCAATATAAAAATTTTTATATATTTTTAGATCCCCGCTTTATAGATGCTGCGAATACAACGCTAAACATACATATTGCGACTCTTGCCCTATTAGCCCTAGAGGTCGGAAAACCACCAATGGGTTGTATACCTAAAGGTTATAGAAGTTTCATAAAAATAAAAGAATATAATTTAAATACATATTTACCTCCTTTTCCCTTACTTGTATACACATGTAATTACTCTAATTATTTTTTGTCTTTAAAATCGGTAGAGCAACCGTTGTTAAAATTGTCAGTAAAAATATTTAAAAACCCCTTTTACACATAAAGACAAACAAAAAATATTCCAATGATGTGGTAAGCTGACTAGAGTACTTCCACTATCGTCTGTTACCAAGTCTATATACTACATATCCAGGGGTTAGTTCAAAATAAATAAAAATAAAATTATACAAAGGGTATTTAAGGATGCTTTAGGCTCACTTAGAAAAAACTATTTGCAAAATATTAAGCAAGATTTAATTTAGTTTAAATTATAAAAATAGTTAAAAGAAATTTCAAACTTAATTATTTTAACTGTTTTTTCTAATTGAACATATTTTTTCTAAAGTACTAATAGAAATATATATTTAACATTACTAAAAAAAATTAACAAAAAAATTTGTACTGCAAACAGGCAGTTTTGCTACTAAATGTTTCCTTATCCCTAGACATAGGAAGCCCTTCCAACTACACAACGTTCAATCAACATAAAATACGTTGACTTTGCAACATTGAATTTGACTTTTTAATCCTAAAGAATTTTACACTAAAATATTTCAGGCATGTCAGTAACTAAACATTGTTTGCTTGTGCTTATCCAAATCTTGCCTTAGAATGAAATCTGTAGTTGCAGTCTTAGAATAGGGTTTACGACAGGAAAAAATTAGTTTAGCAATAAAAGAAAATGACTGTCGATGTTTGTTCCTCTCAATTTTTACTTTTTTTACCCAAACATGGTCACACGCAAATATTGGGAAGACAAATCTAATATTGGTTGTTGGCAAAAAAACTGCATCTTTACATAACCAAGCAGTTAGTTAATTCGTTTTTTGCAAAACAAAAACCAAATCAAAAACGTAAATCCACAGAAGAAAGTAAGCAGCCAGAAGGTTAAAATTTCTACATTAAGCATTTGTTGTAAAGTAAGTGTTGTATACTGAGTGTAGTGAATAAAAACAACAACACTAACAGCAGCAGACAGCCACAGTAGTAAAACAACAAGTTTTAAAAAACTAGTAGATTGGTTCTGTAGACAACCGGAAATTGCAGGAAATGTTTGCCTCTATTAAATGGCAGGTAAATGCCCCAATAGATTTTTAAGCAAAATGCTGTTTGCAAGCAAGAAGTCAATTAAAAATAGTAAAAATGAAAAAGACAGAGAAAAACTACAGAGAGGCATGAAGTTTAACGAAGACTTTACAGGAAAAACCTCAAATGGCCTTTTTAATATATTATTTATTCGAATAATCTCTTTTAATAAAACGAAAGGGGTGCTTAGTGAAAATAGTGAGGAAAGGGGAGTAAACAAACCCACAACTACGTAGCTTGAAATACTTAAACTTTTGGGGAAAACCCAATGAATATTACAAAAGGGCGTAAGACTCAAACTTTTAGGTGAAGGTATGGTTCAATAATACCTTCAAAAGGAGAGTCAGATGTCATATAAGGTTTTATTATCACAGCTTTCTTATGAGAATTTTGGTAATGGAACTTCACTTATATTACCAAAAGTAAAAAATTACAATACTAACAATATATCCTCCCTGTTGTGATATAAGATCGTACGCTAATGGCAACCAAAAAACTATAAAATTAAACTGATTTCCCATTAAATTTCCCAGACGAGATAATTGGATCATACCAACGCAGCTTTAGGCCTCGCAAATCCCCTATCGACCAGCTATGCACACTACGCCAAATTGTGGAAAAGACCCAAGAAGACATACCGGCACATCTACTTGTTGCATATAAAGCCACTTTCGGCAGCCCCATACGTTCAAAGTCTTTAAGCTATGTCTGAATTTGGTATTCCTGCAAAACAAGTACGACGATGCAGAATGACCTTAACTAATGCAGAATCCTCAGTTAAGATGGGCAAGAAATTTTCGTAGCCCTTTAGAACCAAACGAGGTTTTAGGCAAGGAGACAGTCTTTTGTGTGATCTTTTTAACATCCTTTTAGAAAAGGTTTTACGTATGAGATGCAAATATGAATAGTACTGGCACACTATTCACAAAACATCACATGTTACTTGCTTACGCTGACGATATCGACAACATCGAGCGAACATTGCGAGCAGCATTTTTCACCTTTAAAATAGTCGAGAAAAAATCAGCCAAAGTGATTCTGGTAGTAAATGCTTATGGTATCAACGCACAAGATGCCCAGTAAATTTGGGCAGACAGTGGAAGTTGAAAACTACAAATTTGAAATAGCCAACGACTTTATCTACCTCGGCACTGCCATTAACAAATCAAAAAATATCAGTTTTGAGATAAAGAGATGAACAATGTTGGTCAAAAGATGCTATTTTGGACAAGGTGAGAAGATTAAAAGCAAAGCCAATTCCTGGCAAACAAAACTCACTCTCTTCAAGATACTGATACAGGATGTCCGACAGGAAGTTATACTACTTTGCTTTGCTGCCACTTTGGTAAACATTAGTCTTCACAGTTCATATTTGGCAGTCGTAGAGTAGAGATGCGGCAAATTTAATATGGAATCGTTAAAAAATGACAACCTATGACAACTCCGATTTGTATGAAAAAAATCATAATAAGTGCCGAGGCACATTTTTATTTGAATGGCTATGTGAATAAATAGAATAGTCGGTTCTAGGCAATGTAAAACCCTCAAGTTATTTATAAGTAACCTTTTTATTCATTAAAAATTGACCTTACTTAAACGGCGTAATGTAAACTGTCAATGGGCCACGGTATCGTGATATGATTTAAAACCCTTTTATACCACAACTGCATGTTGTGGGCTTGGTTAACATGTGTTATTAACAAGACGGTGTTATATCAGATACAGCCAGGAGAACAATAAAATTACTACGAGGCCTCTTTCCACAACAAGTTATTTCAAGAAATGTTGATGTTGATTGGCCCCCACGGTTGCTTGATTTGACTGCCACCTACTTCTTTTTGTGAGGATATCTGAAAAGCAAGGTTTTTGCAAACAAACCGGAAACGCTGGAGCAACTCTAACAAAATATTGGAAATTAACGAAATACCGCTTGAATTGTGTGAGAATGTATTGAAAAATGGTCCTCAAAAAGGCTCGCATTTGTGAGGTTAATAGAAATAAACATTACTTACCCTAAAGTGCCCTTAGTGTATATCAACTGAAGGTACTAGTTATCAACCGTTTAAAGTTTTCCTTAAAGGAAGGATGCACAATTATGATAAAGAATTTATCACTTTCAACATTAAATTGTTTAACATTTGCCATATTTTCTTATAAATATTTGCTCAATTCAGGCCTTAATCTCAATTTTCTTTGTTTATTTACAAGGTACGTTAAAGGCTAAGTGTGTCTATATGTATTTCATTGGTTCATAAATCAAGTCGTCGGCAGACTTCAACCAAATTCTCAAAAAAAAACTCATTACTATTTTCTGGCTTTTTGTTACAACATTACAAAATCTTATTGAGAATTATTACAGACTGATTTATAATTTGCCTACTTCAGTAATTACGTTGGGTTATTATTTACAAGGGGACTGTGATGGGCTCTGAGTCAAAACATTTGAAAACAAACTCCTCATTGTTGGCAAAAACAAAACTCTCTTAGGTAATTTTGTTATTACTTTGTAGCTTTCCAAACTGTTCGAATGTTTAAACCCCAAAAAAAGGTATTTTCTAATATAGAAAAGCTAAGCAAAAAGCTTCGAAATTCCTTTTTTGGTATTCAGAAGTTCACTACCAGAAATTGCCCTCGGGCAGGAACAAAGGTTTACTAGTGAAAGGAAGAATACCGAAAAGGGTTAAAATTTGAAAAAAAAAAAAAATATACGAAAAACAAAACGTTTTCTTAAGTTTAGTTGTTGTTGTTGCATTACTAGTTTTCGATATCGCTTGCTTAGCAGAGTTCTAAAAACCTCTTTAGTCTTTATTAGTTAGTTAGAAATACGCTAAATATTCTCCTCTGCAAATTAATAACAAGTTTTAAATTCTTAAAACTAAATAATTATTATTAGTCCACCCAGAGTCCAACTAAAATTTAAAATTCTACAAAAAAAATATTGAGAAGCTTAAGCAAAGATTTTTGATTGCTTGGAACAGCAAGCAACAATTATGACTTAACTTTTGTTTCGATTTTTTGACAACACTGAAATTGTTATCTTTGCCTTATTTATACCATGCGAGAATATTTTTTCTGTAGAATAACTACAACATAATTAAATAAGAGCTTACGCATGTACACGTATGTAAAAATATATATATAAATATGTACGCACAAATCTGTGATAAGAGACAAAAGATCTATCATTAAGCTTGCATTTCCAATGACATTTTTTGTCATTGAATAATCGTCATGCTGCTTCGTGAGAACTTTTTTTTTATGACTTCCTAAGAAAAATTCTAAAAATTTGCAATCAATTCGGTTTTAAGTACATCCACGCAAAGACCTATTATAGCTTAAAAAGTTTTTATAAAGTGGAAAAATTAAGAAAAAAAAGATAAAAGTAAAGTGTTCTAAGCCCCACACATAAAACTTAACCAATCCTTAAACAAAAATCCAGGAAAGTTATTTCCTTAAATCAAAAGTTGCTGTAAGAGGAAACAATATAAGATGTCTTTCTGTTGCTGATTTTTTTTAATGGTAACGCTAATATGGCCGCATACATTCAAGGCAGAAGACACGTGGTTCAAAAATCCCTTGCAACAGTACTCGGAAAGGTTTTCTAGTCCCATAAGAATACACCAATAAGTATAAGACTATTAAATTTAACTCCACATTTATTTTAAGGCTGAATATAAGAAAAAAAATTATAATTATAAAAGTTTCGAATTTGTCGGTCTAAACGTGCCAAAAAGGCTTAACCTAACTTAACTAATACTATTTGCCACATGCTTAAAACTAAATAACCTAAAAGAATCATTTTTAAAAATTTCCCTTAACTAATGATAATTACAAATTTTTATTTGAAATTATTAAACGTTTTAAATTTTTTTTTAAATTGTACGAAAATAAATAAAACCTTAATCTATTATACAAAGTACTTTAAAACCACATTGTTGAATATCTAAATTTTTCCTAATGAATTAATTTTCTATTATATAATAAAATATATTTAGTTTTTTTTAATATATGCAAAAAAAAAAAAAAGATTTATTGATTGTATAAAGTATAAAAACTAGCCTTATTGTGCTACTTCTTAATTAACTAACATTTTTCTTTGAGAGTAAGAATACTTAATTTATTGTATTTCGATTATATGTATAACTTCAACAAAACTCCTTTTTTCTTACAATCTATATATAGATTTTATTTTTTTGCTAATTCATAAATCTTCATTCACAAAAGCAAAATTCATCAGAACAGCAACAACACAAATTGACTGCTGGGCCCAACAAATCAATCGCTGTGGAGTAACGTTCATTGATCAATTTTTGTAAGTGATTTTATTTTTGTTTATTTTATTAATTCCTGGAAACCCTAAACAACAAAATACATCATACACAAATCGCAATAAAAATCGTTAACGGCCTTTAATTAAGTTATGTTCATACTTTTTTTATTGCTTTGTTATTACTTTTTAATAATTATTGTTTATACCAACAATAAATTACCTACATATGTACCTACCACCAATTTTTTTATTAAGTGAGGACAATTCAAAATAAAATAGCAATTGGATAAATTTAAAAAGGAGAAATTATTGCACCCAAACTTATCAAGAAATCAACTACAAAAATTTACCTAAGATTTCAGTAAACAGCTCACGCGATCACGCACCGATCGCACAACTTATGTAATTTAAATTACTACACAATTTACTTTTTTCATCAAAATGTCAACTTTATTGGTTGAATAGGTGCTTAAGACTAACTATTATAAAATTATATAAAAGCTAAAGAGTAAATTAAAATTAAAGAAAGTATGTAAAGATGAGAATCTACGATATAAACATTATATCGTAACTACCCCCCCAACAAAATAATGGATACCCCAGAGTCCATTTGTGTTACTTATTTATATATCTAAACAAAATAATAATAAATATTACTTAAATCATAAATATAGACCTGAAAATAATAGGTACAATTGATATTTTTTTTGTTAACCTAAAATTTAAATGTAATAAGGATACTTAAATTAACACAGATTATTCAGAATGTTTATCAATTAGTTTTTAAATTCCTCTATATTGATTTCACCATTGTACTTCGTTTGCCTTTTTATATTGGAACTATGCACATTTTCTAACTCACTCATTCTAAATTTTGGTGGCTCTTTATGTCTCGTTGCTTGATAATTTTTAATATATCCCCTTTTTCTTTGTTCAGTATATTTTTCTCTATTACTATTTCTCTTATCAATGTAACGTTGCTTATTTTCAGTCATAATGTCATAAATTTTCTTTTTGTCACAGTATCCAAGTTCAATATTTATTGGTTTCTCCCTTAATACTGAATGGTAGCTGTTATTATAAAATTCAATGGCCTTACTTATTTTGTCCTTAATTCCTAGTAGGGGTTCTTCAATATTTAAAATTCTTATTTTTTCAGAGAGTGTGCTATGTAACCTTTCAATATCAGAGTTTCCAGTATGACTATTTGCTTTAACTAAATGTAGTTTGATGTTTTCATTCCGTAAATAATCCTTGATGTTTATACTCTTAAACTCATTATCAGTAATTAACTTATCGAAATTACCCTTCTGTGATTTATATAATCTTAATTTTTCTATTATGGTCTGATTGGCTCTGTCTTCCAAATAATATGCTGTAGAAAATTTTGAAAATTTATCTATAAATGTAAGAAAATTAGATTTAGAATTTGTATATATGTCCATATGAATGATCTGTTTTATGTCACTTGGTGTCTCTGTCAATTTAAATTTTTGTCTAATAGGGTTGCGATCAAATTTGGAACGATTGCACACATCGCAGTTTCCCACGTATTTTTGAATTAAGGTTTTAAGGTTTGGAAAGTATATCATTCTCTTTAAACCTTCATAGTTCTCATTAATACCAGTGTGTCCCGTTTCATTTCTGTGGTAATTATGTATTTGTCTATAAGTTTCGTCTTCAGAAGTCATATCCTTGGCATGATATGAGCATCTAACAAATTTAATAGCGTTGTTTTCCTCAAATAAATCAATAATTTTCTGTTGTAGAATATTATACTTACAGTCATCAAGTTCTGTAAAAATTCCTATTTTACCTTTTTCCAAATTTCGAAGTAGTATATGATCTAAACGGTTTTCCAAATCTGTAGAGCTAATAAAAATTTTTGTATTTCCATGTACATGTTCGATATCCCTTGTTTTATTATCTGTTAAGATCAATTGAGTCTTAAATCTATTGACTATTGTATCCAAAATACCTATATGGTTTTCCAAGTTTTCCGATTGAGAATGTATAGTTTCTCCGTCATCAATGTTATTATAAAGAGAGCTAGCTTCAGAAGTGTGCAAAACATTGATTTCCCCAGAATCGTTATCAATTCTACTAAGAAAGTCAGCAACCTGATTATCTCTTCCCTTTAGATAATTAACAGTTAAATTAAAATCACTTAATTTCATTATCCATCTATAAAGTCGAGGATTTAGCTCCCTACTCTGCGATTTCACAAAAAGCCATCTTAAAGGTTGATGGTCGGAAAGAATTTCAAACTTAACTCCATATAAGTATGGTCTGAAGTAGTTTGTGGCCCACACAATCGCGAATAACTCCTTTTCCGTGGCCGAATAATTTTTTTCATGTTCATTTAAAGTCCTACTTGCAAAACAAATGGGATGCCCGTTTTGCTGCAAAACGGCGCCAATGGCATTTAAACTAGCATCAGTTATAAGTTGAAAAACTTTTCCAAATTCGGGATATCTAAGGACAGAAGCTTCAGTTATAATCCTTTTTAATTTTTCAAAGGCATTAATAAAATTAGGATCATTCTTATCCAGTTTAGTATCCTTTTTCAAGTACCTGATCATGGGATATGCAACTTTAGAGTAATCCCTAATGTATTTGCGGTAATATCCTGTGGCTCCCAGGAATGATTTAATTGCCTTTACAGTTGTGGGAAGTTTAAGTTTCAAAATTGTATCAATCATTGCGGGATTTGGTTTAACTCCTTGCGGGGTTAACAAATGCCCTAAATAAAGAGTTTCTTTGGAAAAAAATTTGCATTTGTCTATCTGTATCTTAAGGTTGGCCTCTTTTAGTTTCCCGAAAACTTTCCTTATATTATCAAGATGTTCCTGAAAACTAGTGGAAAATATCAATATATCATCCAGGTAAACAACACAAATTTTGTTAATATATTCCTGGAGAACCAAATTGATCAATCTTTGAAAAGCGGCCGGAGCGTCCTTTAGGCCAAAAGGCATTCGGACAAATTCGTAATGACCATATGGTGTGGAAAAAGCAGTTTTCAACCGGTCTTCTTCCTTTACAAGAATTTGGTGAAAACCCTTTGCTAAGTCAACCGTTGAAAAGTATTGAGCACGACCTAATTTATCCAATATATTATCTATATTAGGAATAGGAAATTTATCATCGACGGTAACTTCATTCAACTTTCGATAGTCTATAACTATCCTCCATTTCTCTTTTCCTGAGTTGTCCATTTTTTTGGGCACAACCCACAAAGGACTATTGTACGGTGAGCAACTTTCCCTTATTATTCCCTGTGCTAACATCTGTTTAATCTGACGACAAATCTCCTGCTCATGAACATGTGGATATCTGTACATTTTCATATACACTGGTCGATCAGTTGTTGTCTCAATGCTATGTTCAATTATGTCAGTAAAACCTAAAGTCTGTCCTTCGGAGTATATCAAATCTTTATAGGAAAACAATATGCTGTCCAATGCAGAAGATTCCTCAGTATTTAATCCTTGAAACAAACCATCTAAAACTTGTTGATCCATATTAATTAGTTCAATTTGACAAATTTGATCTTGAGGGTATGGACAAAATTTCAAAAATGGGATTTTACGACTATTTATTGTCAAAATTTCATTTCCCATGTCTACTATGGCACCTAACTGCTTCAATATATTTTGACCCAATATGGCATCGAACTGTTTATTTTCGAAAACTGTCAACTTCCACGACATTGTAGCCTCTCTAAAAAACTCTAAAGGTAAAGTTGTAATAATTTCCTCTTCTATACTTGTTCTCCCATTCAAAGATGTACAATAAATTGGATTTTTAAGTTTTAGTCTTTCGTACTGAGGTAACTTTCTATTATCTAATACGGAAGTTGTGGCACCGGTATCAATAAGTGTATTCATCTTGCAACCTCCAATAGTAAGTTTTACTATAGGAAGTGATCTCTGTGGGCCGTTATATGAAAATTTAACTGTTCCTCGCTTATAACGTTTTCATCCTCTTCTACAATATGGTCGATTTCCATATTAGAGTTATTAACTCTTGGCTGAAACGTTCTCTGAGTAAGGCCATTGTTATAACCTATACTTGAATTAGTCAATCTTGAACTGTTTGTGGAAATATTCTGGTTGTAAGAACTTCCTCTATTTTGGTGTGAGCTAGAATATGGACCTCGAACATTTACATTACTATTAATGTTATTATTTTCATTAACATATTTTTTGTTACTTTTATATCTTCCTAACGAAGTACTATGGTCGGAAATATTTACATTATCTTTTGCTTTAAAACTAACTCTAATCAAACCTTCTGAATTAAGCAAATTGTAAGCATCTCTTATTTTCTCAATATTTCTGTTAATAACAACAGAAGCTAAGTTAACATCAATATTATTTATAAATGTTTTTAATATTATTTTCTCAGCATGTAGGGGACTAAACTCTATGGGCTTCTTTTCATCATATTCGTATTTCTCATTAATTTTACATAAAATATTTCTTAAAGTTATATAATAATTTTGTATGTCATAATTTCTTGCCTCAAAAGCTTGTTGATACAACTGATGATAACTCTCTTGCACACCAAAGTTACATATTAACGCCTCTTTCGTTTCAGTCCAGCTTGGATTTGGTCCTAAAGTTCTTATGACATGTAGTGCTTCTCCTTGAATTTTATTTAATACTACTCTTTGATAAATGTAATATTTAACATCATTATTGGACTCAACAATAGCAAAAACGCTTTCAACTTCTCTTAAGAACGATGTTAGTGCATAAGAGTCATCACCTCGAAACTCATGTATTCTCTGAGCATCTTTTAATACGTCATTAATTGATAAATTCCAAGACGACTCCATAATTGATTTGTTTTGCTATTTTTTTTTTTTTTTTTTTTTACTCAATAAATTAAAAATTTGTTTTTGTCAAAATAATTGCAGTTATTTAATAAAGTTTTTTTTTCTCTTTCGTAAAGTTCAAGGTTCTTTAAGTGCACATAACTTATAATGTTTGTTGTTGCTTTTTTTTTTGAATTTTAAGTTGTTATTATTGTTGTTGCATTCCACTGCAATTATTTCTTATTGTTTTTGTACCAAAGTTATTTTTCTTATTTATTAAATTGCAAGGTCAATTAAGTACACGTAGCTTCTAAATGTTTGTCTTTAAAAAATTTTTTGTTTGTTTTTGTACTTAACATTTACAAGTTAAAGTTTTGGTACAGTTTCCACTTTATAGCCAATATATATTTTTCAATACCAGTTAAAAACATTACAATTTCAACGTTCGTACATTTAATTTAAACGTTTAGTGGTTTAAGTTTTTTTTTTTACCAATCTTTAACTTAACACAATAAAACAGTTTAGTTTTATTTATAGCTTGAGCTATTCGCTTAATTTAAATTTGAATTTAAATCAAAATAACGGTTCGATTTATTAACGACTGCGCCACTTATGTAATTTAAATTACTACACAATTTACTTTTTTCATCAAAATGTCAACTTTATTGGTTGAATAGGTGCTTAAGACTAACTATTATAAAATTATATAAAAGCTAAAGAGTAAATTAAAATTAAAGTAAGTATGTAAAGATGAGAATCTACGATATAAACATTATATCGTAACTCACACGCATCAAGGAACGCAGATCACAATATAAAAGCGACGCGACTCTTACATCGAGGCATTACACAGCGCGACGTCAACGAGATCTCAGCGGTGAAAGTTATAGAGAAAGTTCTACAGCATAATTCGCACACAACATTGGCAACTGACAATTTCAATATGCAATGTAAAAATATTTATTTCTTTTGCTACATTTGCGGTCATCAAATCAGAAAAAATAATTCTACAAGATTTCAAAAGGAAAAGAATCTTTTAACTAGTGAATTTAAAAGAGCATATAAGTCATTTTTCGACGAAATAGATTTGATCAGTAAAAATTACACACCTAACGCAGTGTGTCGCCAATGTTATAATAATCTCATAGCATGGTTGAATGGAGGCAAACATAGTATGAAATATTGTAAGCCGGTAAACTGGATTAATCGCCCAGGTGATCATGATGAAACCAGTTCTTATGCATGCGTTAATTAACCAAATAGACGTGATGAGAAGAACAAAATTTATAAAGCAACTGTAACAGCCACACTACCAGTGCTTGCACCTGAAAATTTTGTATTCCCAAGGCCGCAAACTCCAGATCGTAGGACAAAATTTACAGAAATGACTACAGTAAGTGGTGTTACTAATCGAGATCGATTTGATACCGACTATGAGCCCCAACAGGGAAGAGATGGACCAAAACTAATAACTAATTAAAAATCAAATGGAAAAACGGTACAAAGGCAAAAAAGTCGACGCATTGCTTGCAGAGGTAATATCAATTTTATTATTGCATGGTTTGCATTATTTTTGATTTCTTTTCTTATTCATTTCAGGTATGTTGGTGGAGTCACAAGATAACCTTTTAGGATGTTAATTAGGTATGTTAAAAAGAAAAAGCTAATGATGGAAGACATTCTGGAAGCAACGTGCCTGTGGACACCGTAAGTTCTGAATCAGAGTCAGATTCGGACGACGATTTAGATCCTCAACTTAAGAGAGCGCGATTTGCAAGTCCAGGGCCATCAACTTTATAAAAATAATACGAATATTTTTTTATAATTTTTTTGTAATAGACAGCACAGTATCTTAATGTTGAAGAAAATAAAAAACAAATGAAATTCAAACATTTTCGTAAAATTTTTAACTTTTGCGGCTACCTAAACGCTACCTAAACGGTGTTAAGAATCATTCCTAGGAAGTTTATATGTTCTATAAAGTTGTTTATTGGGATGTTAGGTAAATTTTTGTAGTTGACTGTTTCCTTGAATTTTGAACGGTTTGCTACCTATGGACCTGAACAGGGGAAAAAAGGTAAAAAAAATTGAATTTTTTAAAGTTTTTTGCGATTTTGATCTAAAATTAATTTTTTTTTAATTTTTTATGTTCATAATTTTTGTTTTATATAAAAAGGGCTACAACTTTGCCTCAAAGAGTTAATTAAAATTCCGAACGGTTTGCAAGATATGAGCCTGAGAAAATTATCACTTTTGGCAAAAATGACACCAAGGCCCCAAATCTTTGGGGGCCCATAAAAAACAGTGCATGACTTTGGGCAAAACTGGGAGACACGGGTCTTTTCTTTTTTGGTCTTCTTTCACGTAGTGATGTCCGTATATGGTTATTTTTTTTCGTGTTGCACTGTGTAATTGATAAATGTATGAAAGTATGTACAAGTTTATTGTAAAATTTATCATTAATAAATTTTAAATCTATTGTGAACTCTTGAAAATGAAACACTAGAGTATTTTGTTGGAGAAAGGTAACCATAAGACAGATGTTGATGTAAGTAATAAAATGTCTATTATAGGAACAGATATTTAATGTAGGGTACTTTATCTGTCATAGGCGTATGACAATTTCATATGGGAGGGAAAAGTGTGCCCCAACTGGTAGATCACCCGACCAGTTATCAAAGAAAATTAAATTGAATATTTTTTTTAATTGCTCTATAGGTATGGAGAGCAATTTATATGCTTACGCGTCATAACACGGGTTAAGAACCAACACCACCCAATGTAGAGCTAGCTGGAAGGCTTTTGTGACCATATCCTTAACTTTTGTTTTGAACGGTGATTGTTTAAATTAATTTTTTTTATAATTATTTGACGGTAAAACCAGCGCGTAACACCTTACAAAAAGCTTATTGATCCCTTTTATAATTTCACCAAAAAGATCAAAACAAAATAAGTTATGTTTTTAATAAAATTGTAGAATTCTTTTGTATTAACTACAAATTTCATCGTGTTTTAATACAATCTTGATATGACATTTAATGCATTTTATACAACCTCTTGTACAAAGTATGGTTTACCTCTTAATTGAATTTACAAAATCCTATATCAAAATTAGTTTAAATTTATTTACTAAAAAAATATATTTTAGATTTATACTCTAGGGCTTTGTTTGTTTCGCTTTTAATTTACGCTCCCAATACAGTGTGCTACACGTTCCAATCGTGCCAATGTGTGTAACTGTGTGTATAAAAGACTTGTTATCCCCATTGATTTCATAAATTGTCGCTTAAATTTTTTCCCCAAAGTCTGCTGTTGTTGTAGGTACATGGAATGTTTTTTTTGTTGTTTTTAAGCTTTTTCCTTTGTCATGTGTGTGTAAACATGAATGTACCCAATAAGCACAAATTTTTTGTGAATTCCAATGTTGGAATTCCGGTGTGAATCCAAGCTTGAATTACATTTAAAATCCATCCTCTTTCCAGTCTGTTTGAAGTTTGTTAAAAACAACAACAAATTTGTTTGAAGCATACGTTATTTATGGCACAGAGTTGATGGAAAATCATTGGCGGCGGTGAAGATGATGATTTTATAATTGAATTTTCAGGTACTGTTTTGTTCGACTGTAATTCAATGGTTAATTTTGCTGGATTCGCTATTGAATTCAACTGTGTTTCAACTGTAATTCAACACTGGAAATTGGAAATTGTGACTTGATTTCAAATGTAATTCCACTTGAATTTCAGCCAAAATGCTTATTGGGTACATACATTTATATAGTTAAGTCTGTGTAAGTCGTCTGTATGTTCGTTTGTGCATTAACACATAAATTAAATGTAATTACATGCTTCATACAGCATAAAACTGAATTAAGCCTAAATCATGATCCATGAGAATTTGACAAAAAACAAACACACACAAATATTTACATATCGTTAACTGTCTATAATAGTGACACACTGCAAATCATTTTTTGATTTTTTAAATTTTAGTTTGAAATCAATCTCAAATACAATTAATTTGCTAAATCAAAATTTAAAATCTTTTTTCAAAAAATTTTTAACTCCCAAGTTTAATTATGCCACTTAAGCAGCCGCTAAGCGATATGTACATAACTCATACTCTCTTTTTACACTCAAACACATGGATATTGAGCTACAATAAAATCAGCCAACAAAACAACAAATAATTGTAGGGCCCAACTAAAAACAATATCGTTTGTGACATTTTCTGCTGTTTAGCATGATTTAGAAGCATTTTAAATTAAATTGCTTAAAGCCAATTTCACCAAGAGAAAAACATTTTCTGTTTCTGTTTTTGTTTTTAATATTTTTTTGACGCTTTGTTAGCAGCTTATAAATATTTAGATTTTTATTTATGAAACAATTTAATTGCATTTACTTAAATATATAATTGAACCATTGTCCTATAACACAATTGATAATCGTGATAATAATTCTAAATTGTCTATTTACAAAGGCTTATTAGAACAATAATAATAAACGGGTAATGAAATTAAATTTTGAGAGAAAAATTACAAAATATAACAACTAGAATTTATAAGCATTGTTACAAAATTACTTTTGTTTGTATTGCAACTTCAAATGTGGGTTTAAGAAAATTTTGAAAAATCAAAGGAAAAATTTGCATCTTAATACTTAAGGATTTTGCATCTTTTTTAAAAGCTCGTGCATTATGGACGTAAATCAAGTAGAAGCATTGAAGTCCTTGTCCCTGACGTACGTAAAGAATAAACCAAACTTAAAGCATTAAGAATCTGACCGTGATCAATTCGCAGAAGGTCTTCTATTAAATCGTCATTTGAATAGACAAAGATTTATATATATTTGAGGAAACAAGTAGTGAAATTGGGTTGGGTGACAATGCCATGTTTCCTAACATTATGGGATATTAGCTTAAGAATATCTAACTATCCCTTTAGCAAACAGATGCCCTCAGCTTGCTTTTGTTTGTCCAAAATATTTTTTGGTATTGTAGGGAACATTACGAGCTTAACGCGCAACATTTAATTAACATTTTTTATTGCTGCAAATTTTGCAGTTTTCGTATCACAAAATTTGTATGTCTGCTTGTTACTTTGGATGATAACATATGGGTGAAATATATTAACAGATAACTTACTTCTAATAGAAATTAGGTTTGCTGGTACTTATAAAAATTGTGGGTTATCTAAATGCCGATTTGTGAGCAAACGTGATAAGTACTTGCCTTTACGAGTAGTTATATCGCTGTGTTAAAGTAATATGTTAAAATACCAATAAGTAAAGAGAAAAGATAAACTTTACTAGCATTTTATCTTATTACAAAGCAACGGAATGAGTACGTGCTTAGCTTTATGCCTTCAACTACAAATAAAGAATTATTTGAATATTTGTTTAAACTAGCGTATTAACGAAGATTTTTTACTGTTTTAAATTAAAAATTTAATTGCCATAATTAAATATTTTATTGTATTTGCAAAATGTATGCCAACAGTGCTGCTTATAGATAAAAACAAATTATAAAAAAATTTTGATTTTATGTGAGATTTTTTCTCGTTTATTAAGAATGCAACACTCGATAACTTAGATCCTAGGTAAGCTTCTGGCATTGATAAAATAAGCAACCAAACGCTTTAAGAGCTAACTTCTACAGCAAAAAGAATAACTCTTTTTCTTTTTAATGCCATATTACGAATTGAACACTTTGGGCCAATATTGAAGTTAGCTAATAAAGGAGATTCCTAAGCCTGGAAGAGATCCTTCGGAGGTAGAGCCCCATGATCGCCCAAAGAGCACTCGGTACAGATTATAAGAAAAGTTTTTGAGGAAAAAAAGTATTGCTACACACTTTTTATTAATGTCTCGCAAGCTTTCGGTAAAGAATGGTATGACCTTCCAGCCAATGTCTTCAACTTTTTAAAAGATAGTCTATGATCAGAGAGGCAATCCACTTAAGTTGTGTTCAACCAGTAGGGACTGGTGTACCTCAAGAAAGTATATTAGGATCAATTTTACAGTTGATTTACACAGCAGTTATGACAACAAACATTTTAACAGAAATCTCGACATTTGCTGATGATACTGCTTTTCGCAGCACTAATAAGGACTCCAAGGAGGCCTCGAACTATTTCAGTTAGAGAGATTCAATTAGAGAAATGTGCAAAGATGTGGGAAATAAAAATATATGAGGAAAAGTGTACCCACAAAACTGTCACTTTATGCAAAGAAACGTGCCTTCCAATCCACATTAACATGCCTAAACGGTTTGAGACAAAATATTTTGGCAATCACCTGGATCGTCACCTTACATGGAAGTCACATATAGATGAAAAGTTGGCGCAAATTAAACTTAAAACGGTCCGCTGTCTAATTGGCAGAAACTCTGTGCTTCGTCTTCATTGCAAACTTCTACTCTACAACTCAGTTTTGAAACCAAAGTTATGGGAGAACTGCTACCGCCTCCAACATAGAAAAAATTCAACACCATCAAAATCAAATCCAAAGAATGAAAAATTGTACTCCTTGATACATAAAAAAACTATAAAATTCCAAATTATGTGAGCAAGTATTTAAATAAGCTAAAAACATGTTAAAATCCACTCGCTTGAAATATCTTGCAACATAGTGGACACAGTCATCTAGAAGGAAGAGATACTATTGCGTTTAGATGAAACCCTTAAAATTAATTGAATTGATTATAAGAACTTATATTTTAGTCTGGCACTGGCTGGACTTATATAAATAATACTTAGTTCTAAGATTTGGATACTTATTGTTTTAAAATTGTATTAGGATTTGATATAAAATTTATTAATTTAATATTTTTAAAAACAATGACAGAATATTTTAGAATATTTTCCAACAAAGTCCAAACGAATAATAATCAAAAAATACATTTCAAAATAACATAACACCAGGTAACTTTCTAAACATTTTAGAGTATTAAAAATTTCAGTACGTGTTTACATACATATGTATTTAAAAGTTCAAAAGCATCAATGTGTCGAAAGGGGTAAATAGAATCAAAATAAGCATTTTAAAGTGAGAATATACAACAGATATAATACAATAGAATTTGTTAATTAAAAAATTTATTTGTAATCCATTGCATATATTTTTCCTGCTTTAGTTTTGTACGGCCGCAAGGCTCTTTAAAGTACGCCATGTAATTTAATCACTTTATTCTATTTTTGAAATAATTAAAACTAATGGCTTAGTAACCGTTTTGAAAGGACTATAATTGTAAATTATTTAAAGATAAAACCTTTATTGTTTAGCTCTAAATAAAACAATTATTTAATTGTGTTTGTAATTTTTCCATAGACCTACAATTATATTGGTTAATTTAGCCGTATTTGGTGCACAGCCATTGGGCATGTGTGAAAATTTTAATATTTGTTTTATTAAATACAAATTAAACAAAACTTATTTTTAAAGATAAATAAAAGACTTAATTTAAAATGGCTAAATTTGTAATAAATATTTTTTTTAAAAAACAGCAAAAGCCTGTTTCCTGAATTTTTTTTTTTGTTTTAATAACGAGAAATTTAAAAAAAAAATTTCATAAGCACTACTACCTCTCTTCACATTCCGATAGTCTATTTTTCTAAAGCAATGCAATAAAGTAAATGTAGAGGGCCATCCCCTGAGTGCTGGTTATAATAAATAAAAAAAATACAGGGTGTCTGCCGGCAAGGTTTAATACTGTGTTTTGCTGCAAATTTTGGTAAACATTAGCCTTGACAGTTCATATTTGGCAGTCGTAAAGCAGAGACGTGGCAAATTAATTATTGAAAATATTCGGTAAGACAGCGTGTTGTAAATGGTTTCGAAAAAAGAGGGACTATAGTTGATAGGTCCAAGCATGGACCACAATAAAATGCAGATCTATTGAAAACTTAACTGTTGCTCAAGAAAGTGTTCAAAGCAATTTATCAACCTCAATTCGACGCTGTGCTCAGGAGCTTTGTTTTCAAAGAACACCGTTGGCCAAAATTTTGCCCAAGAATTTGCATATGCTTCCACTTTAGACTTAGTTGACACAAGAGCTTATTTTAGAAGACTATTTACGCCGCCGTGCATATTTCAATAGGATGTTACAGCTGGCCCATGACAACCCCGATTTTGATAAAAAAATCATGATGAGTGACGAGGTACATTTTTATTTGAATGGACAGAAAAGCATGCTTGGCTCTGAGCAATGGAAACCCCTCAAGTTATTCAAAAGTCACCTTTGCATCCCTTAAAAAGGGCAGTCTGGTGTGCAATTTAGTCAGGAGGAATCATTAAACCATACCTTTTTGAAACTGAAAACGTCAAAAGCGTAGCTCAATTGGAAGCGATATCGTGATATGATTGACAAATTTTTAATGCCACAACTGCATGCTTTAGGCTTGGTTTACACGTAATATCAATAATCCGGTACCACATCGCATGCAGCTACTTATTTCAAGACATGGTGATGATGACTAGCATTCACGGTAGCATTATTTGACTGCTACGGAGTTTTTTTGGGAGATGTTTGAAAAGCAAGATATATTCACACAAACCAGAAACGCTGGAGAAACTAAAATAAAATATTTGTGATAAAATTCGTGAAATAGTGCGTAAAATGTATGAGAATGAAATGAAAAAAGTGCGTAAAAAGTCTCGGATTTGTTAGGCTTAAATAGGCGGACATTTATCTGATATTGTATTTCATAGATAATTGCCGACATTGAATAATACATTTATTAAAATAAGATCCATTCTCTTACTCTTAATCAAAATTTGTAAGCAAGTAAAGAAGCATACTCGGCCGGCGGCCATCCTGTATACGATCCCCAGCTAAAGGCTGTAAAGTATAAAAAAGTTTCGCTTATGTATACTTATGTTGTTGTTTGTATTCTTATGTTTTTCTTTTGAAAAAATAAAATAAACTTATCCCCTATAATGTTATTTATAACACCTGCTGGTTTTCTTATTAAGTGCTCAGTTGGAAGTTTTTCTTTTTCTACTTAATGTTTTCTTAAACTTAACTCATATATAAGTTTAAAACTTCCATTCGTTGAAGTTAGAGTAACTAAGTAGTTTCAACTTTGTACTTAAGCCCTCAACAACTACTTTTTATGTTTTATCAAGTTTGCAAAAAAAAAAAAATTCAACTTTTTACAATGTAAGGTCACATATGAGGGTCACTTAGCATTAAAAGGGTTTAAATATTATATTTGGTTTACAGTATGATTCTTTCTCCTTGTATGTTTAATGTTTGCATGTCCCTTAGATACCACAGACTACATTCATACACATATTTTAACTACCATCAAGCATTTTATTATTAAATATTGTATTTTAAGTAACGAAATTGCTGCTATTTAAGCTGTTTTGTAGCTTTTATTGCTGCCTTCTATAGAGCCCCCGTTGTCACTTAATTATAACACTCCCCAAACAATTAGTTACCACTTTATGTGTGTAAAAATTTGTTAAACTTTACTTATGGGTCTCTTCATGTTTTGTTTAAAATAAATAACGTGCCATATACTTACGCTTATAATTCTTAGGCTAAGTTGGTTAGGCTTTGCTTTTAAAATTCTAGCTTCTTAAATTTTTTTGTTAATACCCAATAAAAAAGTAAATATCGCTGGATTAATCAAGCTGTCAGTGCTATTAGTATAGTAATTCTAGCAAGAATTTTTAAATTTCGACTCGAATTGAATACGACGATAAGGCCCCAGTTTTTAACAAGTAAGAGCGCTATATTCGGCTGTGCCAAATCTTTTATACCCTTCACATTGGCATTTCGAAATCCCGAATTTTTTTTATTTTTATCAATTTTTTTTACTTATGAAATATTTCTAATTTTTAAATAGGGGTCGGTGTCATTTTGTAACGCTCAACGGCTGACTTCGGGGAAGTTTTAGGGGTTTTTATCCTAATTTGTTCACATTTTGGATGACAACCCCCTTAGGGGGTAGTGATGGGGGTAAGTATGTTCTAGGAGTATGTTTGGGAGAAGAAACTAATGGGGGTAGGTCGTACCCTTTATTGCTCTAAGGCCGACTCTAAAGAAGTTGTGGGCATTTTTAAATAATTTTCGTAAATTTTGTATGGCAACACCCTTGGGGCGTGGAAATAGGGGGTAAGTATGTTCTAGGAGTATGTTTGGAAGAAGAAACTAATGGAAGTCGGTCGTACCCTTTATTGCTCTAAGGCCGCCTCTAAAGAAATTGTGGGCATTTTTATATCATTTTTGTAAATTTTGTATGGCAACACCCTTAGGGCGTGGAGATAGGGGGTAAGTATGTTCTAGGAGTATGATCGGGAAAAGAAACCAATGGATGTCGGTCGTACCCTTTATTTCTCTAAGGCCGACTCTGAAAAAATTGTGGGCATTTTTACATCATTTTTGTAAATTTTGTATGGCAACCCCTTTAAGGCTTGGAGATAGGGGGCAAGTATTTTCTAGAAAAATGTTTGGGAGGAAAAACTAGTGGGGGTCTGTGATACATTTTAATCCTCTAGCGGTGACTCCGGGGAAGTTGTAGCGCTTTTTACCTTATTTTATAAAATTTTGTATGGCAACCATGTTAAGGGCTGGAGATAGAGGGTAAGTTTGTTCCACAAATATGTTTGGATGGATAAACTATTTTGCGGTCGGTCTTACATTTTATCTTTGTAGGAGAACCCTGGAAACCGTAGGAGCGATTTAAAAAATGTTTTAATTAAGTTTTGTATGGCAACCCTGTTATATGTATGAATACTAATACTAATAAAAATTTCGTTTTGGGTGTGGTTCAATAATATCAACATGACTGATTCTGTTTTTTTCTTTTTTTGTTGTTTTTTTATTATTACATTCATAAAAATGTTCTTTGCTGTTTTTTTGGAATAAAAAATAGCAGGTAGTCTTGGTTTTTGGCCTCTATCTCTGTCAGTTATAGGGCGATTTTTCTGAATTTCAACAGTAATTTTTCCGCGGGTATTTCTGATAGCTCGATAGCCACCTTCATGGTCCATGCAATATCGTGGGGCTTCAGAAATTTGATTTAACCATAACATGGGCAGGCGGACAAACGGACAGACGGACATGGCTAAAATCGGCTTTCCTATCTATAAGGAATATACATATATACCTCATGAGTTTGCAAATGGATAAAAAAGAAATTAAAAACGGAATGACAAACTTATATATACCCTTGTCACTTATGTGAACGGTATAAAAAAATAGTGATCTTTACACTTTTAAAAGGCTCATGTTATTTACAGTTATTAGCCAATTACGATAAGAGAAATTTGTTCGTTTAGTATCGTAAAAAAATATTTTTAAAGAAATCGTCGTTTTAAGAAAAACTGTTATATATAGGAAGATAAAAATACCAGAATAACCCAAAAAATATTTCAAATAGGAAAAAAGAGTGATGACAACAATGGCCGCTTTTGATAGCCCGATTTGCACAAAAGTATAAGTATCAAGCCATGTCTGAGTTTCACATTCCTGATAAATTAATAAAACTCTGCAGAATTACATTGACTGAAACGAGATCTACAGTTAAAAATGGTTTGATATTTCCAAACAGTTAAGTATCAAATGGAGATTTATGCAAGGTAATTGTTTAAGGTGCTTTCGCACGATATGTATTTTACACATGACTTGTCAAATTTTGCAGTGCGAAATTGGTATCTGCCGTCTGAACGCGTTTAAACATTGCATGTGTGAAATACATATGTAAATGTCATATGACAAATTTGTAATTAGAGCGTGCTCTATTTTCATCTGACAAAGCATGTGTCATCAGTTGTTTTTAAAACAACAACAAGGAAGAGTAAGTTGTTTATTTTGGTTTGGAGGTTATGTCAGATGTAATTACACATGTACGTGTGAAAGCAAAAATTATAGACCATCAAAATGACAATTTTGACAGACATACGCAATTACATGTGGATTGCAAAAGTGAAAAGTCATGTGTAAAATACATATCGTGCGAAAGCACCTTTATCGTGTGAGCTCTTTACGATTTTCCTAAAAAAAGTTCATACGTAATGCTGCGATAAACAGAAATGGCACTATTTTTGACAACAGCCACATACTACTTGCAGATGCCGTTGATATTGATATCATGAAACGAATTTTGCAAGATGTAATTGCTGCCCTTGCACACATCCAGGTTTGGTCAGGGGAAATGGGATCTGGTGGTTAAAAAGACGAAGACAAAACTAATGATTTCAACGAAAAGAAAATATATTAGATTGAATGGTTCACGAACGTTGGTAACTATTTTTTTGAGGTTGCAGAGAAATTAAAAAAATTCGCCACCGCCATCCACAAAAAAAACAGCTTGAAAATACGTGTTACATAGGTGTTACTTTGGGCTGAGTTAATAATTAAGAAGTAGAGCCCTTTCTAGCCAAATGAAAATAACACTCATATTACCTGCGATGAGGCATGGGTACTTGCGCAAACAGCTGAAGTTTTAGTTGGCGTATTCGATAAAAATATTTTTCTTAAAATATGTGGGCGCTTGCGTGTTAACAGAAGTTATCGGCATATTTGACGACATAGATGTATGTAAACGCATTAAAATAGAAAGGTTGCGTTCTACAAATTGGAAAAGGTGCTCCAGCTAGAAAGGTTTTTTAACACTATCCCAAAGATTGAGGCGCTTGGAGATCAGTCTTATCTTAGCTAAAAACTTAACCAGGTTGTGGACAGCCAATCAAGAACAATATAAAAAACTGATGCAAATACTCTTTAAAAACTCTTCTTCTAAGGAGTGGTTAAATTTTAAGGGCCGATGTTGAATGTGAATCACACCTAAACGTCAAGTTTTTTCTGCATTGCATTTGATACACAATCGATAAACGCCTTAAAGTTATTCAGGCTTATTATAATAATGAGCGTTAAAATCAAGATGATTCGGTAAATTTAATCGTCTAAATGTGCGTATAATTGAGAAAAATCGTGCAAAAATTTAAGCAAACTGGGTCTGTAGGAGTGCATGTTTGTACAGCTCGTACTGCAGAAAATATTGCTGTTGTTAATAATAGTCTGGCTGAAGAGACATCCACCTCAACTAATCGTCATGCCAAACAGGTGTATCTCTCACGCTCGTCATTGATGAACATTATGCACAAAGACTTTTATATTATTATTATACGCTTACAAGGTGCAATTGACTCATGAACTAAAGACTCTTGACCATTCCAAACGTCGTCAATGGTCAGAATTGTGTCAAAAAATTTCAACAGATGATCAGTTTTCAAAAAAATTATTTTCAGTAATGAGGCAGATTTTCCCTTCGTCAATTAGCATAATTGCCGCATTTAAGCGACTGATAATCCAAGAGTGATTGTCAGAAACCCAATGCAACCACAAAAAATTACTCTTTCGTGGGGTTTATGGGCTGACGGTATATCGGAGCATTTCTTTCCAAATTGAGGCCGGTCAGGCAGTTACTGTAAATGTTGTTCGCTATCGTGACATTATTACTGGCCCAAATTGGACATGGATGTGAACAGTGTGCGGTTTCAACAGGATGGTGCCACTTGCCACACAGATAATAAAACAATGGTTTTTTAACGCGACAAATTCAATGGCCATGTTATCTAACGTGGTGGCGATGTAAACTTGCCGCCAAGATCATGTGAATTAACACCGTTGGATTCCTTTTTTTGTGGTTATTTTAAAAAAAAAGCCAGCAAAAATTCAGGAGCTAATGGATAAGATAGTTTGCCACATTAACGGCATAGAACCTCAATTACACCTCAGCGTCATCGTAAATTTTGACCATCGGATGGTGGTGTGCTACTGAGGTCGCGGCGGCCATTTGGCCGATATTTTGTTACATACATAACTAAACCATACCAATATTATGACAATAATTTTTCTAAATAATTAGTGTTTTTTTTTTTTTAAATCAACATCGACCCTTAAAATTTAACCACCCGTTTATATAAAGCTTCGTTAGTCAAAAAATCAATCTCTTTTTCGTCACTTCGGGTACGGTTTCAAACTTGAATTAATTCTTTTTTGAAAATATACAAACAGCCTTATTGTGTTTGGCGTTGTCGTGTCGAATGTTGTCGAATTCGACACAAAAACGACAAGAGTGCTATTCAATTAACATTAGCGTATTTGTTAGACGGTACCAAAAAACTGAAAATGACTACGCCAACCACAATAAGGGTGAAAGTTAAATATTAATAAAAAATTAACTGACAAAATGAACTCCAACTTAGTATCAGTAATCGTGCTGCTGAAGCTTTGAATAATTCATCAAACCAGTTAAAAAAAATATTGTATTAAAATTTAATGGTTTTTTTCATTTAAAAACAAATATACGGAAAACTTCCAAAATAACTTTCAGTCAGTAAATGTAATAATTTTTTAAATGTAGTACTAGATAAATCGCACTTGGTTTAAGAAAATTCATAATTGGTTTAAGAAAGTCTTTACTCACGGTACTTTTGCCACCGCTACGGCTTAATTTAAGGAAGGATTACTTGAGTTTTTTTTGTGTTAATTAGTCCCCCATCAAAATTGGACCGAATATATTTCTGTTCAATAAACATTAAGTTAGACTCATGAGTGAAAATTTTAAGAGAAAAGTAATATTCGAGGCAGTTATAGCCCAAAGTGATAATTCCGGGCCAACTTGTATTGAGGCTATATTTGTATTGAGGCTATATAAAAAAAATGGACTGAGTACCACCATAAAAAACTTATTTTTGCAAAAGTTTATCAAAACATCTTCAAAGTTGTGACCTGTTTTTTGACTGCCAAAATACCTTTACATGGACTCACAGCCGGACATGCTTAAATTGACTCAGGAAGTAACTCTAGCTCAATCGGTTTATTTGAAGGTGGGTCTAAAATGGGTGTCTGGTGGCAGATTTATATATTCAAACTTAAATTAAAAACATAAAAATTTACCCAAAGTTTTATTAAAGGTTGTTATTATAAACCCCCTCTTTTAGGCAGACCCATAGAAAAAATACATGGGAGCTAGATCAAAAAAGCACGGTGGTCATGGAATGTCCCCAAAACGACTGATCACTGTGCAGTCGCCCTATCCTGTTGAAACTACTTGTGTAAAGAGAACGACTAATAAGCTTGCAGGTTTCGAAAAAAAAATTAAAAAAAATTCCGTAATCATGCATCGATAATTTTTATTGTTGACACTCGTCGCCTGGCCTCGAGAATTTTCGAAAAAAGGCTCCAGTTATTTCATGGGTGGATAAGGCACATCAAAAAGTTACCCTGGGACAATGCAATAGTTTTTGATGTTTCAATCAATGTTTATGGGCTCTTGGAAACCAGTAACGGCAGTTTTACTTATTGACGAGGCCTTTTAAGTGAAAATTAGCTGAGTTGCTCCAAAAAATGGAATTTACAGTGCAAAAACGCTCTAACCTATTTTGACAAAATTTTTTGTATAAACCGAAGTCACTTTCTTTCAGTTCTTAAACGATTTGAATTTTAAAAGGATGGAACTTTAGATTCTTTTCAAAACGTTCATAAATAATTGGAAGTCACAGTAAGGCTGCTCTTTTCTGTATTGAAAGTAGCGTATTTTAACATAAACTGCTTTCAACCAGTTCAATGTTTTCGGTAGTCCTTTAAGATCGACTGGGACAAAACCTTCGGATATTTAAAGCTGAAGCAGTTGCACGGAAAAGAAAGAAACTTAATTTACAATCGGTCCGAACTTTGAACAAAATTGTCGACGAGTAATTACGTAAGTACCATTATTCTTTAAAATGTCTCCACAGCGAACGCGCGATGCTCACTTGACCAGTGAGTGAAAAATCGGCGCCACCTTTCCTCCAGACGCTTTTTACTTTTTGAAAAAATCTTATTTAAAAATTTAAATTTGCTACTAGACACCCTGTATTATTTATGGGCGTAACAAACATCTTCACAAACGCATAAAAACCCTACCGCGTTTGTGGTGTGGGTATAAAAAGCACAAACTGCAAAATAACCCATAGCCCACATTTAATACCACTGAGATTGAAAAGGTCATTTGAATAAACATATAAGTTACAAAATACTCAAGCTAATTCTTTCATTTACAATGTTATTTACAAAAGCCTCTAACACATTTAAGGACGTCGCATTAAAACATCAAGAGCATAACCAAATCTAAATGTTTGTTAATTTTGAACTTAGGCAAAAGTTAATTTTTCCAGTATTAATACAAACAAAAATTATTTTATGAAAATTCAAAACAAGATACATGAATATTCTTGTGTCGTTATAGTCTTGTTAATGTGTTGAAAAGGATTTGTTTATAACATTTTTACTCTTGTCATTGTGGGCTTCAATGTATGAAATATTTTTCTTTGGTAACAAGAACACACAGCGAACCCAAACATAAAAAACACTCTGAAACCATTTTATTTATTTATATTTTTATGTTTTAAAGAAACCTCAAAAATGTTTTTAACATATCCCCCTCTTTGATGTGTTTCATTTTATAAAGCCTGTCATAAGTATGTAACATTAAATCACAAGGATTTAAACTGTTGGACTAACATACACATTTACAAAGGTTAGCATATACATCATAAATTATATATTTATATATGTTTAAATGCGAAAAATGTTTGTAGGTCCAAACATGTATGTATATGTATGTACATATATGTATATGTATATGAAAATATGTTTTGCATAACTGTGTTAAGCATATTTGCTTCTTTTTTTCTTTTTTACTACATCAAAGAAGTTACACAGAAATATTTTAAACACAAACATAGACATATTTGAACTTCACCAAATTATTTTGAGGTTTTTTACTCAAGTAATTTTGTTTACAATAAATTTTTCTGAGCCTTGTGCACACAGGACAAGTTCAAGTTTTTTTAGGTTAAAGAAAATGCTTTGTTTAAATTAGATATAAAAAACCGTTTTAGTCATTGGTTGCCAAAGTGTTTTCTTTATAGTTTAAGATTTTTTTAAAAATAATAATTATTTTATAGAAATGCCAGCTAAAGTTTTTGTAAAACCCCATTTCTTGGAGCGACAATAACCACAAGCAAAACTGCTGTTACTGGATTTCAGGAACCCGCTCCAGGACCGACACATCAAAAACCATTGCATTGTCCCAGGGTAACCGTTTGGTGTGGCCTATCCACGCATGAGGTAAATGGACCACTTTTTTTCGAAAATTTTCGAGGCCAGGCGACAAATGTTAAACCTGCGGGGTCATTCATCGTACTCTTCACACATGTGGATTCAACAGGATGGAGCGACTGCACACACATCCAGAGCTTCGATAAATTTTCATCTGGAAAATTTCCCCCCAAAAACTGATCAGTTGCTTTGGGGACATAGCCATCAAAGTCGCCCGATCTAGCTCCCATGGTTTTTTTTATGGAGATACCTCAAAGAGAGGGTTTCTAAAGACAATATTGTATCTCTTGTGGCTTTATAGGAAAACATTTGTCGACAAATAAGCTCAATTTAACCAAGTTTACTGCAGCGTGTAGCGCAGAGCACGAGGCTTAACAGTGTGTTCAACTCGACTATGGATAACATGTTTTTCAAAAAATAAAATCCAAATTCCCTTTCCTTCGTTAAATGCTCTTAATGGAACTTTGTGTCAAATATTGCGTTTTTTGTTTCAGTTTAAAAATACAAATCTGCCCTCAGGCACCCTGTATATTGGCTGTCGCTGTTTCTGCTGATGTTAAATTCTCAATACCACCTATATGTGGCAACAGCAACTGCTATAACTGTGTAGCTGATATTTTTTAACTCTGTTACTATTTGAAACATGCTGACAATTTCTTAGCTATAAAGCAAAATATTACGGCATATCGTGAGGCATTAATACTTAAAACAGTACGAGTTTTATTTACCCTGATTTATTTTTGGCTGCTATATTTTTTTACACTCTTTTGTTAAGGGACCAATCTCTGCTGAGTTCAGTTAGCATCTTGCAAAATCTTATCAAAACTCCAAAAAATCTCTTTCTGGAAAAAAAATCAACAGTTTCTTTAGGTGTGAAAAACATAAAATTTAACATTGACTTCGAATTCTTATATGTACCTCTGCATTTACTTTTTGTTGGTGACAAAAGAAAATATTATAATTTAAGTTTGCTAAGGGCAGTTCTACGTTAAAGGGTTTAAAATAGGGAAAATTGTTTTCTTATGAACAACAGGTAGATGAATTTACGTCTAAAATAGAATCAGCAAAATTTAAAATAAACACGTAACAGCGCTACACTCGGCTGTGCCGAATCTTATATACACTCCACTATTTTTTTGTGCACCCATCCATCTGATCTAGCCAAGTATTTTTTTTTAAATCATAAGTATTATTATAAAGTTACTTTATGCTGGGTTTGAAGTTGATAGCTATCGTATTTTTTAAAATAAAAAGCTTTACGAAATTTCCGGGCTCCTATCATACAAAACGTTCTTTTAAATAGATTATTCCACCGGTTTTTCTAAATATTTAGGCATTGCTGCATTATAACATTTTAAGCCGATAGTTGCTATAGTTTCCGAGATGTATCGTATAAAAAACTGAATAAAAATTTTCCATTTGTATTGGCACTACCTGCCCCCATCTATATGATTAATTTTATAATATGTGGGTATTGCTGCGAAATTGGTTTTTTAGAAATAATAGTCGATAGCCTTGGCACCATGCTGGTACTATTTTGTACCTGGTAAAAATCGAAAAATCTTGTAGTTCATCAAATTTAGCACTTTCAAAATTTTTTTAAATTTTTTTCATTGTAGGGAAAGTGCCACATCCCCTGCTTCTATTAAATAAAAATTTAGGTCGTCGACTTTAGGTTTACAAAAATTTCTGCTATATTTTTGGCAATATATTGGGATATGCTCATGGATTTTTTCCAAAAAAAATCTATCTAGTCTCTCTGATTTTAAATGGCGTTTTGACTAGGAATATCTTTGTTAGATTGAAATCTATATATTTTCCATCTGAATTTATTTCGGTCTAGAAACAAATGGACAAACGGAGAGAGGGACAGACGCTCAAGTCCACAGGAAGATAGACAGATGTACAGATGTCCAGAATACATTTACATAGGTACAAAGTTAGTTGGAAAGACACTGTAGGACTAACAAGAAGGAAAAAGATAGCAAAGTATAGCTTGGTAAAAAAAATCAAGTCCAATCTCTGTGTGATATCCCTTTTATTGCTTATTCCAAGCCACTTGCACCTTGAACATAACATATTTCCACCTGAAATTCCTTACCTTACCACTGTATTCTGTATTGTTTCTAAATATTTCTTATCCTCACCCATGTTACGATAATTTCAAGTGATTCAATCCCATCTGCTAATTATAGTGCTAACCTGACATTTTTCGGCAGTAGTTTCATTGCCAGTTATATAGAAGTGCCCTTAACTAAAAATTTTATGATATACAAGAAGCCCATATTTCCACAAAGGACCTTTTTCCTGGCCAATAAAGAATGGATGCAATGCACTCCTTTTAGTGGTCGGCTGGCCAGTGAATTTCACTCCGCGTTACAGAGAAAATTTATCTTGGGTCGCACGGTTCGTTTGTTAAATGAACTTCTTAAAGATGTCTTTACTGTCTCAGTTAATATGGATAAATTTAGAGCAAACACCCATAAACAATACATTCCCTCTATCATCCTGCCCATTTTTTTTTTAAATTTTGTTTTTCAATTTACTTTGGTGCTACGGAATACAATTATGGGGCACTGCTTTCGCCTCCAACATTGAAAAAATTCAACGCCGTCAAAATAAAATTCTAAGAATGATAACTGGTGCTCCTTGGTACATTAAAAACAGCAACAACCACAAAGATCTGCAAGTTCCACTAGTTAAATGCAAAATCCCTAATTATGCGGACAAGTATTTAAAAAAGCTGAAAACACATCCAAATCCGCTCGTTTGAACCATTTTGCAACAGAGTGGACACACTCGTCTGAAAAGAAGGGATACTATTTCTCTTAGATGCAACTAATGAAATTAATTAATTTTATTATGAGAACCTAAGTTTTAGTCTGGCACTGGCTGAACTGATATAAATTAAATAGTTTTAAGATTTGAATACTTATTGCTAGTACGCAAAGGCGAAGATTTAATAATAAAATATGACAAAAAAAAAACTCTAAAAATAACAGTTATATAAATTTGTTTTCTTCTAAAAACAAAGTTTAATTTTTAACACCTCTTTTAGGCAAACCTGGCAACCTTCTACTTACCTTTTAAGGCCCTAGTTGTATTATGTCCCATTTAAAAAATTTAGTATATTTTTATATATTTTTTGTTTATTTTATTTTTATTATAATTTATAAGTAATATTCACATGCTTTTTATTTAGTTTTTTATTAGTATTTCTTTAGTTAAAAATTCGTCTTGTTTTATTTTCAATTACATATATTTATGTGTTATTTTTATGTACAAAGTGTATTCCTACTTTAGTTTATTAAAAGAAAATTAATTCTTAAAAACAAATACTCACGAAGTAATAAAATTACAAACTCAATTGAAATAACTTAAATGTTATACTAAACTTAATTTCACAGGTAAATGAAAACTGTACATAATTATGCGAGAAAAATGTTGTTTTTTTAATTAGTTTAAATTCTTAGCATGAGAATTTAATTTAAACTTTGTTTATTCAAAACTAAAAAAGAATTAATATCAGATAACTGTCCTGGGATCAAGTTTTACAATTAAGCGCTTAGTCCTTAACTTATAAAATTTTATTAGTCGTTTAATCAAGAAACTTATATTTAATCTAACAAATTTAGTTTTACATATACATATGTATGTGTAAGTTATATTTAATGAACACTTTTTCTAATAACATTTTTTTGTTAAAAATTTGTATTAATATCAATCAATTTATCATAAATGCATCAGTTCTTTTATCATTATATGTTAAATGTTTGTTATTTCTTTTCCAGTTAGATTTTTCGTTATCTTAATTAATTTATATTAAATAAAATAAATTTTTTTTTAAGGAATAAAGAAAAAACAGCAAAAATAAAAAATTAATTTTTAAAAAATTTTCTAATACTTAAAATTTTACTATAAAAATCAAATATATTCAATATCCGTTTTTTTATAAAAAATCGTAAAAATTCCTTAAAAAGTTAATATTTTAAATTAAACTTCCCTCCTTAAATGTTTGAATATTTCGTATTTTAGTTACTAAATTTACACCATAAAACTTTTCATAAAATATTTTTTGGTAGACAAAATGGGTAATGAATAGCCTGCCTACACCACTGGTCTAGAAACATAAATTTTAACGGGAGAAATTCAATTAAAAAACTTTCATTATGCAAATTTGTTTTATAACAAAAATTGTGTTTTTTTTTTAATTTAGTGCCCTCAACTTAAATCTATTTTATTTATAAGTATTTATTTATAGTGTTAATATATTTTTATCTAAGTATTATCTATAAGTTTCTATTAATTTGTTCTACAATTAGTATCACGATTGTCTTTTTAAAATTTATATTTTTTTAACTTAGAAAAAGCAGGAGATAAAACAGTTTTTTGTTAAAGCAAAAATTTTAAATTTTACTAAAATAATTTAAAAAATTAAGGAAAATATTTGTTTAAATTTCATTCTATTTAAAATATTTTTAAGGCCTTCATCAGGCTTCATCAAACTTATTAAATTTTGTCAAAAATCAAAATTGTAAAAAAGTTTAACAAAAAAAAAAAAATTCTTAATGTAGTGTGAACCTCTTTGATATATAAGTTATGTATTGTTGGTTTCGGCTTAAGGTCCTTATTATTCGATAAATAAATAAATAAATAGAAAAAACTCTTTTAAATAAAATAAAATAAAATAAAATAAAATAAAATAAAATAAATAAAAAGACAAAAAGAGTTTTTTCTATTTATTTATTTATTTATCGAATAAAAAGGACCTTAAGCCGAAACCAACAATACATAACTTATATAAAAAAAAATTGTAAAAGATATTTAAGGATATATTTTCGGAATTTTTTGCGGTTGACGCTTCGTTGGGTCTATTTTTTTGCAGACCACGCAACCCTAATAACCAGCGTTTGGAGTCCTTACAAATAAAAACTAGTGAGTCTTAATATCCTTGAATGTAAATTAGCAATTATATAAATGAATATATACCAGTTGTTACTGCTCACAGAAAAAATCATTGAAAGCTCAAGAGGACCAAGAGTCTTAATGAAGATATTGAAACAAACACTGTTAATGGTTTTCCGCAGTCTGAATACACCATAGTTTTGGCTGATAAAAAAAAACTACAAATTATCTTAGGAGTATGCTTAAATCACATACAACACCTTCTCTTAAGAAATATATGGAAGGTAAATATGCAACTTCTCATACATATAATTTAAAATGGCGTACTGTGAGAGAAATTGCTTATTTCGTGGTGATTTTGCTATATCTCGGATACTGCAGCAACTATTAACTTAAAAATAATTATGAAACAATACCAACAGTTTGGTAACATATTTGTCGAATATAAGCAGTGAGGGGGGGGGGGGGGGGGCGGTTGGTAGTAGCCCCTAAACAAGCAAACCATTTGAATAAAATTTTTGATGCGTTATATGCACAAAGTTGCTTGGCTCTCGGTTTTTTTCTAAATACAGACCTTCAATTCTAAGTTTTGATTATATTTACTTAAACCTTAGGAGTTTAAGTGATCAAGTTTGGAAGATGATATTGCCCAAATAGCAGCCGTTTCAATTGATTGCTCTACGGGCTCGCTTTATGGAATTTTTCATTACTTTGGTAAGAACTTCGGGCAACAGATTCTCCCAATCATGTTGAATGTTGTCCTTGAGAGTTCCAAAATCTTGGTTTTGTTCACGTCGAAACGGAATTTCAAAAAAACCCTGGTAAATTCGGGCGATCTTGCGGGCCAACGAAATCACCAAAACGAGAGATGAGACGAACTGGGAATGCCGCCTTTAGAATTTCGATTGTGGCTGGCGCAGTGTGTGCTGTTGCTCCGTCGTGCTAGGGCTACATGTCTTCGAGCCCTAATTCGTTCAACTGTGGCAGAAAAACTCGGTTAATATGGACCTATAGATCGCACCATCCACTGTTGTGTAATGGCTCCACGTTCATCACTCGAGGATACTCGATGCCTCACAAGCAATATTTTTGTTCTTTTATGTACCCGCTGGTGAAAATGAGCCTCATCGCTTATTATGATTTTGGTCGAAAAATCGTCCACTTCAGCCTCGAGATTAAGGCTTGGGCGTAGGTAACATGCGCTTAGCGGTCAACAGGCAGCAGCTGATGCATGCACTTGCCTTTGTACGGGAACAACTGTAGGTTTTTGACCAAAATTCGCCTCATGACTAACTGCTAGGCACGGCATTTGGTCGATGTTTCTGGCGTTAGCTCGACATCCTTGCCAACAGCGGCGATATTCTCGGCAGAAAGAGTGCTCCAAAGGTGGCCAATCTTGGCAGCATCTTGCGTGGTCTAATACTCTTCAAGGTTGGTAGCCAAACGGCGCAGTGTTTGCACAGTCGATGCCGGACGACCGGGGAATCGTTGACGGAATTTGCGCTGCGCCAACATAACATACAAATTTTTACCCAAAAAGTAGACAAAATTATTTTGCGTTCTTGGGGAGTGTATCGCTTAATGACTTGTTCGTTTGTATTCTACAACTGTTAAGTTCACAAATGTCAAAACAGATTTGCAAAAATAAAATCATCTTCCAACAGGGTGATTTCTTTTGCCCCACCTGTATCTAGAATACCATAACAATTATCGAGCTGAATGCTTCTTTTTTTCTATGAGCTGACTAAAAAGATATTAGACGTTTGAAAAAAATTATTTTCAATCATACACAAATTTTTTGTCGGTGCTGGTTCACTGTGTCATGTCAAGGAAAACATGCGTTGGAGAGACTGTCATGGCAAGAAAATAATTAAAATTACTAAAAGCTGCAAAATCATGCAACCCATTTTTTTACTTGACAAAAACAATAGTTCATATAAACAACTGAATCAAACATTGGACTAAGTCCGGACAAATCCACGCTTTTTCACAGAAAATTTAGTTTTACGTGTTAAATCAGTGTTAAAATAGGCAACTCTGGTTTTTGCAGTATAAAGCCCAAAAACATTAAATTTTAGGTCACAATCATATATTTTCTTATTTAAAACGATCACTTTATTTTATTTAAGCAAATAATCGCTAAAGAACTCCTAAAATATGCACCGGAATAGGTAAATAACCAGCTGTTGTTGTAAGACTATCGTAAGATAAACGATTTTAATTAAATTTAAGATGTGAGATATGCCACTGAAAATTCAAGTGTTAAAAGCTTTAACCATGAAATGTTCAAGAGCTACTCTATACATTCAAAAAAATAATTTTATTTTTATTTACCGCAATGTTACTGGTTAAGTACTTTGCGCTTATATAAAAGGTGGAATTGATAGCTTTAAAAAATATCCTTTAAAGATTAATATGCTGTTTTTGGAGGCCGAGTAGTGATCGCCTTGGGACGAATTATGGGTATTTTGTTTACAGTAACAAAATACATATACTTTGACCTTTGACAATTTGCTTTTTGTTGCATCGAGCAAATCTACAAACTGATACAAATTATAAGAAAAAAAAAAAGAAAATTCATTCTGTTAAGATAGTGTCGAAAAAGTCTTTAAAAAAAATATTAAACAAACATTTAATAATTAACCTGTACAATGCCTTTGGTATTCAACTGCACACTTTTTTTATTTAAGTTGAATGTTTTGCTAAAATTTTTTTTATAAAATGAAAACAAAATTTAATATTATTTATGATCTAATAATATTTAATAATTTTTAGTCATATCTTTGTAGTTTTCCTTATTATATATTTATTTATTTTATTTATTTTTATGCATATTGTTTTACAATCAATACATTAAGTATTTTAGGAATCAATGGCCCTTTATTTTGGATTTAACTAAATTATATATTATGTAGTAATTTTTTTTATATTTTTTTCCATTTAATTTAAATTTAAAATACTTATTAAATTAATTCCTTAAATGGCATAACATTTCTTAATTTTTTAATTTTTTTATTTTTCTTTTATTTTTTGTTTATAAATAATTTAATTATTTTGGGGTATAAAACTTCAACAATTTATTTTTATTTATTTTTCACTTTAAACTGTACACCTGTAGCCTTTTTTACTAAGTAATATTTACAATAAGTACATTTGGGAAGGAAGTTATTCTGCTTTCCTATCTTAAGATTTTTAATTCGATCCCTTCCACATTTTTCTTAATATACACTTACATGTTAAAAGTAACGCTCTTTCAGTCCTAGATTAAAGCTTTGTTTACAGTTTTATTCCAAAAATTCTAGGATTATCAAAGTGTTATACAGAACAGCGGCACAATGATCACCACAAACGAAATGAGAAACAACTTTTCGCTAGAACTGCTTAAAGCACTGGCTTGACAAAGTAAATCCTCAGGAAAAATTTCTAATATTGGCAGCTGTTTGCCAGAAGTAGGGTCATGGCAAGTATTGGCACGGGCGCGCTAGAATGCAAAAGAAAAAAAATATATACATTTTTAGTTTATTTTAATTGGTAAAACTTAAAATATTTGTCAAAAAAATATAAAAAAACGCTTACGCGTAAATCACTGTAAACTAAGGGAAGCTTTAACATAAAAGAAAAGAAAATTTGTAAAATTAATAAAAAAAATTAATAAAATTAATATAATAAAATGAATCAAAAATGTAAGTTCATTTAAATAATTTATTTTCTGTCCCATTAGTTAATCTTTGCTTTTTATATGGTTCAAAAGTCCTTAACTTCATGGTACTATATTTGTAGTCTCAAAATACGAAAAAAGTGCCACAAACCTAAGAAAGTACTCATCTTAACTCAGATTTTAATTTTTTTTATATTTCCTCATACATAAAAAAATGAAAAAATACCAAAAATTCGTTGATTTTTGACCACAGTCGTGGTTAGTAGTCGTTACTTTTTTTAAACTCAAAGCTTAAAAAAGTTAAAAAAAAGTAGAAGAAATGTCAAATAGTACTTTTTATCACTTAGTTTAGTTTTTACCTCTAAATGAGCCTTCAGGGCTTTATTTTGTAGTTCTTGAATTATAGTGTCAAAAAAATTGTTAACGTACCAAAAATAATGTAAGAGTAAAGTATTAGCGAATGTCATAGAGCCAAAAAATGTATAAAAAATACATTGAAAGGTAGTTCTTAATTTCATATTTCTAAGCTCATAATCTCAAAAAGGCAAAAAAGTAAACCTAAAATAAACAAAGCCTTTTTCCCACTTAATTGACTTGTGACCTTTCTTATTCTTGACTCGTAGTCTCAAGAATTGCAGAAAAGTACAACGAATGTAAAAAGTACTTTTCGTTCACTTAGTTGAATTCCGAGCCTATAAATGAGTTAATAATCCTCACTTTCTAAATATTTAAGCTCATAATCTCAAAAAATGCCAAGATTAAAAAAGCTTCCTTTTGTCCACTTAGTTGATCCTTTAATAATTTAATGCGCTAAGGCTCATAGTATCGCAAAATCCAAAAAATGGCAAAAATGTAAAAAAGTGGTCCTTTCCTTATGTTTCTACACTCATTATCTCAAAATATGCAAAAAAGTACGAAAACAGTAAAAAAGCACTTTTGGACAAAAATTAAACATAAACTCAAAAGAGTATGTTTTGTCTGCATAGAACGTTTTAGACTTCAATGGTTTTTTGTGTTGTTAATCAAAATTTTTATTTTTTTTTTCATTATTAGTTTAAAACCTAAGAAAGATGCAGAACAAGTACCAAAATATAATTTTTTGCTTTTTTTCTAATCCTCAGGGAACAAAATTTCAAAAAGGTGACAAAACAATATCTACATTTTTCGAGAGCATTCGATCGCAAATAGTTAAAACTTTTCTTTATCTTTGTTTTATATATTTTTTTAAATTTGCAGGAAATAGAAAAAATCACTAAAATATAACTTTTACAATTTTTCTACCCTTAAGGGTACAGAACTTAAAAAAGTACTAAAAAGTATAAATATATATACTTTAGAGACCTTTTTGTGGCACTTTGACCCTGTTATTATTTTTATTGGTTTAAATATTACCAGAAGTACCACGTTAAAGCTGTTCCTTTTTTCTTATCCTCAAAGGAACAGAATTCAAAAATTATACGAAAAAAATAACTCAGAATATTCCGAACTTTTGATTGCAATTTGATACTTTTTCTACCTTTATTTTAAAAAGTTACAAAAAGAAGCAAAAAATTTTCAAAAGATAAGTTTTACCCGTTTTCCCTAAGGGAAAAACTTTTCAAAGTCGTATCAAAAAAATATTTATATATTTTGAAACATTTCGAACGCAATGAAAAATTGTTCCTTATTTTTATACCCTTCACATAAGTGATAAGGGTATATATAAGTTTGTCATTCCGTTTGTAACTTTCTTATTATCCATTTGGGACCCCATAAAATATATATATTCTGGATCCTTATAGATAGGGAAGCCGATTTAGCGTGGTCCATCTGTCCGTGTTATGGTTTAAATCAACTTTCTGAAGCCCCCCGATATCGCATAGACCCGTAAGTAGTATCAAACTATCAGAAATAGTCGCGAAAAAATTGGTATTAAAATTCTGCAAAATTGCTCTATAAATGACCGAGATATAAGCAAAAAACCAAGACTACCTCCTTTTTTTCAAACTACAACAACAACAAAGAACATACATATGTATGTAATAATAAAAAAAACAACAAAAAAAGAAATTAACAGAATCAGTCATGTTGATATTATTGAACCACACCCAAAACGAAAATTTTATTAGTATTAGTATTCACACATATAACAGGGTTGCCATACAAAGCTTAATTAAAACATTTTTAAAATCGCTCCTACGGCTTCCAGGGTTCTCCTACAAAGGTAAAATGTAAAACCGACCCAAATTATTTTATCCATCCAAACATTTTTGTGGAACATACTTACCCTCTATCTGCAGCCCCTATCATGGTTGCCATACATAATTTTAAAAAACAAGAAAAAAACCGCTACAACTTCCCTGGAGTCGCCCCAAGAGGAAAAAAATGTATCACAGACCCCCACTAGTTTTTCCTCCCAAACGTATTCCTAGAGTATATTTGCCCCTATCTCCACGCCCTAAGGGGGGTTGCCATACAAAATTTACAAAAATGATGCAAAAATGCCCACAACTTCTTCAGATTTGGCCTTAGAACAATAAAGTGTACGACCGACCCCCATTAGCTTGCCCTCCCAAACATATTCCTAGAATATACTTACCCCCTATCTCTACCCTCTAAAGGGGTTGCCATACAAAATTTTAAAAAAATTAGGATAAAAATCCCTACAACTTCCCCATTTTCATCCGTGGAGCTTTAAAAAATGACACCGACCCCTATTTAAAATATGAAATATTTCATGAGTAAAAAAATGGATAAAAATAAAAAAAAGTTTTGGATTTCGAAATGGTATATAAGTTTCGGCACAGCCGAATATAGCGCTCTTACTTGTTTATTAGTGAAAAGCTACAAAAAGTTTTAAAAAAGTGCCAAAATATAGTTCATTCTTTGCCCTTTAAGGGTAAAATAAAAAAAGTGATCAAAAAAGTATTTCAATTTGTTGAGGTCTCTCGATTGTTATTTCAATAATGTCTATATTCTTAAAATCAAAAATTTAAAAAAAGTTATGGAAAAGGCCAAATCTCTTGAGTAAAATTGAATATTTTTTAGGTTTTGTTTTTATCGTATAGCTATAGGTAGTTTTACCTCGTTAGGGTCTTTGTTTACTCTAAATCTCTTTTAAGGGGATATTTTAACTAAAATTTCAAGTCAGTTAATCAGTCAGACAGCAACTCTGTTCTTTAACATATATAATAAATGCAAGTTTTTACAACCCTATTTTTATTTTACTTACTTGCACCATTTTCTTCATGTCATCCTTTTGTATGACCTTTATCTGAGCAGATTCTCTTAGCCATCGTCTCAGCCAATGGCCAAACCAAACCAAGCCACACTCACATTCCAATGGATTGTGTGATGTGTCCAAGCCACCCATAATACTGCGTGTACCCACTGTATCCCAGTAGGTTTTGTTGGGATAAAAACTATCTGCCGCCAAAGCGTTAATTTTATTGTGAGAAATATCTATTGATAGATGAGGTACAGAACGTAATGTGTAGAAAATGCCAGGAGGTAAATCGGATATCTTGGTGTGTGATATTTTAACTTGTAATTTTTGGTTGCGTGCCAGACCCTCTAAAGCATCAGGAGAAATAGTCTGAACATTACCGCCATAAATTTCTACTAATTGTAGTTTAGTGTTATTGGCTAGTTTTTGAAAAAGTTGTGGACCTATATTGGAGTCTAGGCAGTGTAATCTCAGCTCTTGTAGTCCATGTATGCGGGATACTATATCGCCCATGTATGCGGGATACTATATCGCCCATATTGGGATGTGCTGTTAGCTGAAGTTTTCTAAGTGATTTCAGTTTGCTGAAGGCCATTGGATTTATAATTTTAACATCTAGCAAATTAAGATCTGACAAATGCCTTAGGGTTGCCATATCATGTATGGAGATTCTTCTTAAAGGATTGTGGGCAAAATCCAGAACCCTTACTGAATTGGGCAAATGCTCTACTGCACATGAAGCATTGACAATTTTATTGTGTGAAACATCAACAAACCTTAGGTGACGCATTTCATGTAGAGGAGATAGCTCTTGCAAATAGTTACCACTTACATCCAAATAGGAAAGTAAGGGTAAGTTTAATTGTGGTAATATATATAGACCCATATTACTAATCCTTAAATGTCGCAGGTGAGGAGTGTGCAGAAGTATTTCTTTAAGATTTGTGGTGACCAAGGGGTTGGCGGATAAATCCAAATTCGTTAGATTATTGAGAAAACTAAAGGTGTTGTCAGGCAAAACACTTATCTTGTTTTTGCTTAGTTTGATATCATATAAAAACTGCGAGTTTATAAACATACTAGAATCCAAATATTCCAGCATATTAGAGGACATTTGTATGCTGCGCAGCGTAAAGCCAACATCTGAGAATGCCGGCACTGGCCAGACGGTTAATTGATTATCCGAAATATCCAAATACTCTAGGCGTGTATTCATAAATACTTCTCTTGGCAAAGCCTTTAGCCTGTTTGAGTTTATTTTCAATATTCTTAATTTTCTCAAGTTTGAAAATTGTTCAACTTGCAGCTGGTCCAGTCTGTTGAAACTTAAATCCAACTCTTGCAAAGAATTTAAGCCCTGAAAGCTCCTTCTCCTCACAGAAGTTATATTGTTATTTGAAAGATTAAGAATCTCCAAAAATTCTAAATCACCAAAAGCGTGATTGGCCAAAGATTGTATGTCATTGTTGGCCAAATTTAAGAACCTTAGAGTATTAGCCAGATTAGCAAAACTATCTGTGCGTGTCATGAAGTTGTTGCTCATATCCAGGTGATAAATGTACATATAAGAAGTTAGTTGGTCCTCAAAGTAGGCAATACGATTATGGGTTAAATTCAATTTCAAATGTGTGGTGGTATTGGATACAAAATGAAAGGATTTTAAGGAGAAGGAACACAAATTATTAAACATTAGATCTAAGGCAGCTAAGTTGGGTAATATAGTGAAAGCTTGATGAGATATATTGGAAATTTTATTAAAGGACAAATCTATGTATCTCAAG
>CAUZWR010000045.1:0-90000 GCA_963583895.1 Melanophora roralis | reverse complement strand
TCACCATCACCAAAAGGCTTTGTGTTGGTGCAAGTAAGAGCGCTGTATTGGCCTTTCGAAACCCCGAACTTTTTTTCGTTTTGTACATTTTTATACCCTTCACATAGTGATAAGGGTATATTTTAATTTGTCATTCCGTTTTTAATTTTTTATTATTCATTTGCGACCCCATAAAGTATATATATTCTGGGTCCTTATAGATAGGGAAGTTGATATAGCCATGTCCGCCTGTCCGTCTGTTGAAATCAAGTTTCCGGAGTCAAATAAAAAGATACAGATCAGTTAATGGTGTCAAACTATTAGAAATATCCTGGAGACAATCGCTATTTAAAATCAGCAAAATCGGTTCACTATTGACCGAGATATAAGACAAAATCCGTGCATACATATATCCCTATATATCTCAGTAAGTATAGTCACTCTTGCCACAAAACTTGGCACGGATACTTCTAAAGAAGAGAACTAAATAATGAAACATTTTTTTGCAGATAGGACCAGGGGAAGGGGTATTGTTCCTACAATTGCACAAATTTGGTGACATTTTTTATGCGCTATATCTCGTAAACTATAACAGCTATCGCCTTAAAATGTTTTACAAAATGTAATTGTACGCTATGACCTACACTTCAAAGAACAACTTTTTTGAGTGGGGGCAAAAAAAGGGGTAGCTCCACACAAATTAACGATTTTTATGAAATTTTCGATACACTTTATCTCGGAAACTGTTACAGATATCGAAATGAAATGTTCTACAAAAAGTAATTGGGCAACAAGGCCTACGCTTTAAAGAAAACATTTTTTGAGTGGGGCCAAAAAAAGTGGTAGCTCCCATACAAATTAACGATTTTTATGAAATATTCGATACGCTATATCTCGGAAACTATAACAGATATCGAAATGAAATGTTCCACAAAAAGTAATAAGACAACATGGTCTACACTAAAAAGGAAATATTATTTCAGTGGGGGCAAAAAACAGGGTAGCTCCCATACAAATTAACAATTTTTATAAAATTTTCGATACGCTACTTCTGGAAAACTATTACAGCTATCGACTTCGAATATTCTACAAAAAGTAATAATCAAATAATTCATACATTTTGGAGAAAAAGTTGGAGAAGAGCAGGGGGACTAATACATTTAACAAGTTTTATTAACCTTTAAATATGAATAATGTCGACAACTTTTAAAACTTTCGACCTCAAACCTTCTTCATCTATTTATATTATTCATACGAACGTTAAAATTTTGTATATATTTCTATGGGCTTTAATACTCGCAAAAAGTGTTATATTATATTATTTGCAGTACAAAATTACTCGCCTGGGTATATTTAAAGACCAATGTGAAGGGTATATAAGATTTGGCACAGCCGAATATAGTGCTCTTACTTGTTTTATTTACGAAATATTTCTAATTTTTAAATAGAGGTCGATGTCATATTTTAACTCCATCGACTAAGAGGGCTAGTCGACGGAGATAAGCGGTAAGCATATTTTAGTAGTATCTTTGGGAGGGGTAACATATGGGCGTCGGTCGTACACTTTATTTCTCTTATGTCGGCTATGGGGAAGCTATTAACGTTTCTACATCATTTTTGCAAATTTTGTATGGCAACCCACTTAGGTGATGGTGATAACAAACGAAAAAAATAATATTTCGCCCAAAATAAAGCGGATACATTCTATCATAACATAAAAATTATTTATCCAATTTTGATTAAACTAACAGCAAATTTAGAGAAAATAATTCCAAAAATGGAACAAATATAATTTAAATTTTAATTTTCTTAGTTAATTAAAAGCAGTTGGTGTAGGTTAAATTTGTTTATATAAATTTTATTTGTTTTTAAACCAAATCATCAGTAGACCTCAACCAAATTCTTAAAAAGCCTCATGAATATATAAAATAACTTAATTAACTTTTTGAGAATTCCTATAAGTAATTAATATTAGTTAAGTCTGTTTTAGACTAAAATTTAAGTTCTCATAGTAAAGTTAACTTATTTCAGTAGTTTTTTTCAGACCACCGGTCCAATATGTTGCAAGATGTTTTGAGCGATGTTTCCAGCTTATTTAAATACTAGTCCACAAAGTTCAGGATTTCGCATTTAACTAGCAGAGCTTGTAAATCTTTATGGATGTTTTTGTTTTTAATATACCAAGAACCATCAGTTAAATTTTTAGGATTTTATTTTGACAGCCTGGAATTTTTTTTTCTTTGTTTGAGCAGGAAGCAGTGCCTCATAGTTGTATACCGTAGCACCAAATTGGTCTCAAGTAGAGTTGTAGAGTAAAAGTTTACAGCCAAGACGTAACACAGAGTTTCTACCAATTAGCCAGTGGATTTGGGCTATTTTAAGTTTAACTTGTGTTAACTTTGCATCCATATGTGACTTCCTCGTGTGGTGGCAATCCAGGTGAATGCCTAAGAATTATGTCTCAAATCGTTAAGGCACCGTAGGGTTGTGAAAGTTACGTGTGTGCTTTTTTGTTCATTAATTTTATTTTCCCATAACTTTGTCCATTTTTCTACTTAGGTAACATGATGCTGCAGTTAGTACGAGGCCCCTTTGGGATCTTTATGAGTACTAAGGTAAGCAGTATGTGTAAAACTATTGGTTGGCGTGTTTGCTGTGTAAAGCAAGTACAGAATTGGACCTAGTATACTTCCTTGAGGTACACCAGCCCCTATTGGTTTCCCTCTTTAATCATAAATTGTCGGCCGGTTATCCTTTTTTCTAAAAAGTTGAAAATATTAGATGGAAAGTTGAACTTTAATTTGTTTAACAGGCCTTCGTGCCATACTTTCTCGAACGCTTGTGAGACATCAATCAAAAGCGAGGAGCAGTACTTCTTTTCCTCAAAGGTTTTTCTTATAACCCGTACCAACCTGTGAGTGTGTTCGATGGTACTATGTTGACTTCTAAAGCCGAATTGGTGATTTGGAATGCAGTTGTTGTCATTCAGGATCAAACTCAGCTTGTTTTTAAGCAGTTTTTCAAACAATTTTGACATTGTGGGTAACAAACTTATAGGCCTATAAGACTCCACCTTCGAAAGATCTTTGCCTGGCTTAGGAATCATCTTTACTAAGGCAACTCTCCGTACTGGCGGGATATATTCGAGCCCTAAAGTGGCGATAAAACGAAGGCCTATCCTTTTGTTTGTGCAAAAAAAGCTAGCAGTTTCTTAACAATGAAATAACCGATAGCCTCTACGAAATCTAAAAGTTGAAAAGGTATTTCCAAAGGAGATTTAGCAACCTTTGGCGGTAGTTTCCTCATATCAGTGCATGTATTTGGAGAAAACACATTTAGCAAATGACTTGAGAGCAGATAACATTTTGCTTCATCATTTCTTGCCCAGGAGCCTCTTAGAATACGTAGTCTTGTAAAACATTTAGCTGATCGCCATAGTCTTTAATTTGTCAAAGTGCTTCATTCTGTTAACATCCAGCATATTTTTCAACTGGTTTGCATATTCTTTCAGCTTGGTTTTAAGTAAGGCTGATCTGTGCTTTTTTACAGTCTTTCGGAGTCTTTTTTTTTTTTAAATAAAAGCTGCTGCACACCGGCTGAAAAAATTATGTTGTATTAAGTCCGACATTAGTTAGAAGAATCATATTTTTACTGCTTTTTAAATGTTCTACTAATCACTCACTCAATAGCATCTGGTCTATATTTATTATTTTATACAAACAAATAATATTTTTAATTTTCAATTACAAATGAATTATATAAAAATTTTATAAAAGTTGACTCAAAATAATTTTGTACAAATATTAAACACTCCATTACACATTTAAACATTTGTATACATATACCCACGTTTTCAAAAACACATTTAAAATTTACAATAAATTGGTTTTAAAACAAGAGTTGTTTGTCGACTACAAAATAAAGTTAATAACAGTATATGAATACAATATACCCAAAACAATTACGTGTAACAAGGGGGCTTTCGTAAACAGATTCAGTCCTTTTTTTTATTAAATTAAAAACCCTCATAAAATACGAAACATGTTTTAAGGGGACAAAATCAAATATTCATTTGTAACTTGTATGTTTAACACAATGTCTATATGTAAGAAGATATGTGTACATTTTAAATGTGTATTAAATTGTTCTTAAACCCCTGTTTATTACGGCGTGTGACAAACAAATTGTAAAAAAAGCCACAAGCAATGTAAGCTTATGTGTAGTTGTATGTTCTTAAATAATATTCTGACAAGTTGGGAATGTATTTATGTAACTGTCGCAAACAACTCACCATTAATGGAATTTTTGCATTTTTTGTCTGTCTAAAGGATGGTTAAAATTTTTAATTCGTGAAAAAGTTATTAAAACGTATTTTTTTTAATATTTAAAACATCTATTTTAAAAACATCTTTTTTTAAATATAAGAAAAAAAGACTTTACTGGAAGCGTTCACTGCAAAATATTTTCGATGAAAAAAAAACCTGTTTAAAGTTTAAATAAAAAATTATGAACTTAAAAGGAAAGTAAAGGTTTTCTTTTGTAAAACGCAAGGCCAATGAGAAAGAGTATTCATTCATTATTTTTTTTTTAATTTCACTTACTTCTTTATTACAAGATTGTTCATACTACGGGTTTGTGGCATTTAAAGGTATATCTGCAGCAGGAACGGATTCAGCTTAAGCATTTGGAGGGTGACGATTTTAAATGAACCACACAATTTAAAAAAAACTAGCTTTTAGCGGTTTATTATATCAAAAACTCTTCCAAAAAGTTTAATGCACTGCAAATAATTATAATTACATAAAAGGAAAGGAAAAAAATATTTATAAAATCAAATGTTTATGGTTTCCTGTTAGAGCAAATTTGTTAAGCACGTTATTTGCGTCAATTTCAATTTTATTTTGTATATCCAACATTGCTTAGCCGTTACCCATGCCCTTTGTCATGATTGATCTCTGTCACGTTTTATTACAGCGAAGGATGGAAAATGATCTTTCGGTCGTAGCATTACTAACCGGAATTAAAACAAAAATCATGAATATCTTTCAAAAATTTTGGGTAAATATCTGAATGAGTCACATTTTACATGTTTGTTTTCAATGCCAAGGTTTACTCTTTAATTTCGATATAAGCAGTTCTTTTTTTATAAATTTTTCTAATTTTTATAAATTTGCAAGTTATGAAATTCAAATTTCCAAATCAGCAAACGTAGAACTCTTGTTTTTTTTATTAGATGTATACTTTCAGAGATATTGTGTAAATTTCATAAAAAAATATTTTTCTTAATATTAATTTTTAATTTAAAAGCTTGCTGGGGGTTTACAGAATGGCATAACTGTAAAAGTACCTGAAAGGTATAAGCGCGACCACTCAGACAAATTATTCCCAATGAAGATCAGGCAGACGTCTTAAAAGACCCATTATAGCAAAACCACCAGTGCGTAATCTGAGAGGATCCTGAGCTAGAAATGACGAAGGAAAATGCGATCTGTCCGCAAATTATTTAAAAGACATGCTTTCTTCCAATACATGCACAGACGTGAGGGAATTACCGCCTGTTGTTGCTAGGCGTCTTTTAGAAGTACATTTCCGATTTACAGATGTTGTAGGGGCTATCGCTAGTCTAGATAAAAAGACGCCCCTGGCATTGATGAAATAAGCAACCAAACGCTCTTAAAGTTACCTTTTACAGCTAAAAGAATAATTCTTTTTAGTTTTAATGCAATAATTTGACTTGAACATTTCCCGCCTGTTTGGAAAGTTGCCTTAGTAGAGATGATTTTTAAGCTTGGCAAAGATCCTTCGAAGGTAGAGTCTTATAGGCTTAAAAGTTTGTTACCCACAATGTCAAAATTGTTCGAAAAACTGCTTAAAAATAAGCTGAATCCGATCTTAAATGACAACAACTGCATGACAAATCACCAGTTCGGCTTTAGAAGTCAACATATTACCATCGAACAAACTAACAGGTTGGTATAGGTTCTAAGAAAAGCCTTTGGAGAAAAGAAGTACTGCTCTGAAATTTGTATTGATGTCTCACAAGTTTTCGACAAAGAATGGCATAGAGGCTTGTTATACAAACTTAAGCTTAACCTTGCAGCTATTGTTTTCGTCCTATTAGAAAAATACATAGCCGGTCGACAATTTATGATAAAAGAGGGAAACCAAATAAGTTCTTCTCAACCAATAGGGGCTAGGGTACCCCAAGAGAGTATACTGGGTCCAATTCTGTACTTGATTTACGCAGCAGATATGCCAACGAATAGTTTCACACACACGTCGACATTTGCTGATGATGCTGCTATTTTTAGTATTCATAAAGACCCCAAAAAGGATTCGAACCAACTGCAATAAGACGTAACCCAAGTTGAGAAATGGGCAATAAAAAAAAGTAAATAAAAATTTATTCAAGTTACGTTTACTTTACGCAAAGAAACGTGCTCCCCAATCCGTATTTACAATCATATAGTGCCGCAACGGTTTAAGACGAAATATCTTTGCATTCACCTAGATCGTTGCCTCACATGAAAGTCTCATATAGATGCGAAGCTGACTCAAATGAAACTTAAAGCTGCTCAAATCCACTGGCTAATTGGTAGAAACTCTGTGCTACGTCTGGATTGTAAACTTCTACTCTACAAGTCGATTTTAAAACCAATTCAGGGCTACGGTATACATTTATAGGGCACTGCTTCCGCCTCTAACATAAAAAAAACTCAACGCTATCAAAACCAAATTCTAAGAATGATAACTGATGCTCCTTGGTATATTAAAAACATTAACTTCTACAAGAATCTAGAAGTTCCAATAGTAAAAAGCGAAATCCTAAAATATGTGGACAAGTATTGAAAAAAGCTGGAAACACACCCAAATCCGCTCGCTCAAAGCATCTTGCAACATAGTAAGCACACCCTCCTAAAAAGAAGAGCTACTATTGCACTTAGATGAAACCTTTAAAATCAAAAAATGTTATTATGAGAACTTAAATTTTGGTCTGGTACTGACTGCACTAATATTAAACACACTTAGTTTTAAGAGCTGAATACTTATTGTTAGTTCGCTTAAGCGAAGATTCAATAATAAAATATAAAAAGAAAAAAAAATATTTTTATATAATAAAATTTAAAATTGTCGCTTATTTTAAATATTATTGAATATTATTAAAATATTATTTAAAATGCTTTGATCATAATTTTGCTTTGAACACTAGTTAGTGGTGTAAAGATAGACATATTGCCAAATTAGTAAGTAGTTATAAGTCGATCCGTATTCTCTATTTTTAGGTCTTAGGTGTGGCATGAGTGGCATTGACTAGAACATATGACCATTAAAATTATGTTGTTATTTGTAATTGATATTAAGGGTGAAAGGAATAAATGTTTTAACTTTAAATAAGTTTCATCAAATAATGTATATTCTCTTTTGATTTTGCTTGTATGTTCGACAATAAATGTTAAACAATTATGAAATACACATGACTGGATTTTGTATACGATTTACTATATCAACGTTGAAAATCCCAAAGCGCTCCATACACTTGTAATTCAGAATAATTGTATGAACGTCTGTGTGGGAAAACCCTTTTTCATTTAACTCTCTAACAGCATAAAGTTTAGTCAATTGGAAATCAAATGTTCGTTTATTGAATGGGTATTCCATCAGTTATTTGCAAATAACAGACAATTTTCTAAATTTACCTGAAGTAGATATAAAGATAGACACATTTGACTGTGCCGACATAAGTAAATTTTCAGCTTATATGTGTGCATCCGAACTGCTCAGAAACAATTACTTTGAAAATAAAAAATTATTTTAATGAACTTATTTATAAACAGAATTTGATTGTAAATAAAACATTAAAAAAAACAAAAAATTTTTATTTTTGAATTCATACAAAATCATACTTAAAATTTTTAATGACGATATTTAAACTTAAGATTTTCTAACTCAAGTTTAGTCGGGGTGCTGGTATTACCGTTCAGAAAGCCCCGAGTTAAAACCTCAGCTGCGGCGGGTACAGAAAAAAATTTTTCTAAAAATAAATTTCAAGAAAGTATTAAATAAAAAAAAAAATATTAAACTCTTCTTCTTAATAAAAGCTCCGTAGGTCAAACAAATTAGTTGTTATTTTTGGAATAATCCCCTATCGAACTTAAACCAATTCTTTTTGGGCTTAAATGTGACTAAATTAAAAAATTCGTACTAGATAAATCGTACTTGATGTAAGAAAGGCCCCACTTGGCTTAAAAAAATCCATACTTAACGTACTTTTGATACCAGTATGGCCTGTATTAAGTAAAGTCTACTTCGATTATTTTTTGTGTGTATAAGGTTGCCGGTGCTTGACTAGCTTGGGCTTAAACTAGTGGGGATGTCCACATATCTTGGTATTGCATTGCTTGGCATGTTATCTTGGTGGAAAAATGCGGATGATAGGGTTGGGAAGACTCTTGTATAATAAAAATTCTAGGAAGGGCACAACATAAGGAAACTCTTGATAACAGTACAGAAATGTGCTATATTAGGCATTACCAGGGCAAAGAGTAACAAATCATATATAGCTCTGGAATGAAGAAAAGACACTAATTTAGGCCTAATGACTTGGGTATGCTTAGGGCAGGGTTAGTTGGATACGTCAGCATTTTAGGGGGTAAAAGATGGTCTGCTCTTACGGCAATCGATTTTGACTGACTATAAGGTCATCTAGGAAACTTCTCTTTCTCTAGACAGGAAGTACCTGATATTATTGTCTGGGGTTCTGACTGGACATTGTAATCTCAAATATCATTTGAGTAAAACCCGCAGGTCGAATATAGTATTGTGTGGTTTTGAGATGGGGATGGTTGAAGCACAAAGCCGTCGCCTGCAATTGCCAAGCAGACTGGATAAAAAGGGAACGTTTTTTTGAGTCTGTTTTGCCAGTCATTTCATTGAAATTTATTTTGCTTTATTTAAATATTATCAAATAGATCCCAACCACTTTAACCGTTAGGAGTTATTAGAATATTTTAGGTTGGGAGTTATTTAACTTATTTTTTTGGGAGTAATTTAGTTGACAATAATTTCGTAGTAGCTTCAATTTATATTTTACTTAAGCCAAATGAAAAAAAAATCAAGTTTCCAAAACTAAAAAATTTTAATTTAGAATTACTTGAACTTAAATAACGAACAAAAAAATGTGTGGATGTTTCTCACATTCCGTTTACTTTTTTTAGTAAAAATAGGAGTTTATGTTATATTTACACAGAAAGAAAACTCGCTTTCTAAAATCAAGAATTTTATTCTTGAATTTATTCAAAATCCTTTTTAGTACAATCCTTACTTACATTTTCTTAAATCAAGCCTATTCGGATTGCTTCAACAAATCAAGCAGAAAAAAGCTTGTTGTTTTAATATATTATTTAACATTTGAAAACAAAGTGTCTCAGTGGCCTAGAGGTAACGCGCTTGTGCTGCAGTGCAAAAATCCCTGGTTCGAATCTCAGCTTCGGTAAGTACAAAAAATGAAATTTTTAAATTATAAATTATTTATAAAATAAAAATAAAAAAAAAAATTCTTCTTCTTTAATTAATTGTGGCTAAAAGTAAGAAATTCGTACTTGAAAATTTTTACTTGGAGTAAGAAATTTCGTACTTGATTTAAGAAAAACCGTACTCACCGTGCTTTTGACACCGCTATGGCTTGATTTAAGTAAAGTTTTCTTAGATAATTTTTTGTGTGTATATGATTTCATAACAATTTGCTTAACATTTTTGCTGAAAAGCATACAATTTTAAACAAGAACATATATTCGTATTTCTTTGTGCAAATACAAATCTGTTGCCTTCTTTTTTTTTCGAAATACACATCCATAGACTTATATAACTCAACATGTGTTTGTGGCAAAACACTATTTCTCTTATTGATTTCTTAAGCAAGATATAAACTATTTCATATAACAGAGGTTTTTTTCAATTTGTTTTTATCTTAATTTTTCAACTAGAATATTTTCCTTTTTCTTTTTCTTCTTTTTTTTATGTATTTTCTAAGTAAAATTGCTTATTTCTTTGGCTTAAAGTTAATAGAAAATAGCAAATAGTTTTATCTTTTAGTTTTCTCTCTAATAATTTTCAAATGTTTAAATTCAAGTCATGTTGTTTTTTGTTGCCTGGTTAGCGTAACAGTTTGTTGGCTGCTTGCTCCTATAACTAAGTTGGTCAGTAGTAAAAATTATATTTGTGTCAATGTATGAGTGTGTCTAGGATTTTGGCTGTAGTTTTTAACAAAATGTTTGTTCGTTAAAATCCCATTAATATTTATAAGCTGCTTTATGGCTTTTCTTACTAACACACACATGCAGACAGGCAGACAGACAAATATATCTTTATTTTTTAGCTTTTCTATTTTGTGCATTTAGTTTTCCTTTTAAAAACCAATAAAAAAAACATTTTTAGGTCACTTTTATATGTATGTGTAGCTTTTCTTCTTCCTCTTTTCTTTGGTTTTTTTTTTCTTGTGGCTTCAGTTTGGTGTTTTTATCGTTTTTTTATATTTGATTAAAGTTTATTATCTATAAAATTTTTATTATATTTATATATTGATGATAGATTGTATTATAAATTTTTTTAATAGGTTTTCATTTTGTTTAATTAAGGATGATTTCTGGTTTAATAGTTACACTGGGTCTAGTGTCAGTTAAAAAAGAGAGCTAATACTTTCCCGCATTTAAGAAGATATTTTTAACATTTAAAGAAACTAATGCACTTATTTTGTAAATAAATATGAAAATTTCAAATATTTTAATAAAACTACTTCAAAACTTACCTAAAACTTCTTTCAGATATATCCTGTAGCTCGTTGTCTATTAGTTTCAAAGTTTTAAGCCTAAGACCCTGAAATGTCTCATCGTCCACACTTTGTAAATGAGTATTAGACATCTCTATGTAGCGCACCGAACTGTGAATGAATTCTGTAATTAGAAACAAATAAATATTTTATAGTTAAATAGGAAAGTTAAGGAAAGCAAATGGTTTATAAAGAGTTTAAATAAATTTTAAGAACCTTTAGTTTTATAAAAAAATATCCCCAAAAGGTTGTTTATTGCCGACTACAGTAGACGACAGCAGGGTCAACATGCCATTCATACTCATTTGACTACAGGTAAAGCTCTATGGAGATTGGAGCTATTAGGCAGAGTATGAATGTTACACTTAGCCATGATCTGGTGGTTTATTCTGATTGGAGTCGTGCGAATAGGGTCGATTTTAATGCCCGTTACATCCAATGCTGTCCTTTGACAAATAAATGGGCAGAGGGTCAAGCTGCATTATCTATATGAATGAATGTTATAAATATTAGGGAGACAGAAACTCTTCATGTTATGGGCACAAAAATCCAGTGCGATGTTCGTTAAATGGAGCACGTCTTTCTTGGGTTGAAAGAGGCATCCAATTGTCTTATTTTAAAGGTGTAGGTATTATTCTACGCCATTTAATCTTTCTAACATTTTTACTATTTTTATCCATTCAAAAAATGAAATATAGCTTTAAAGCTTACTTTGGAGCTACTTTACCGCTTTCAGGATCAGATGAAGGTACTCATCCATGACGTTGGGGTATCTAACTGTCTAACTGCCTTACTGTTCTATCGATGCAATAATGGAATATGCTTTAAAAAAATCAGGAAACTTGCTCCTTAAGCCCGTATCATTGTGCGAGATAAGCGTCTTTCAAGCGTCTATCTTTCTTTCCATTACTTTTTTTTTTTTGATACCAACACAATGTATAGGGGCCATCCTCTGTATAGGGGCTGGTTATTAAGAAAAAAAATTATTTTTCGTTTAGAGGCCGGCCGGTAGCTCAGGCCAGCGGAATTGCTTGTTATATCTCTTTGAAGAATGATCACGTATACGAAATGTTAGTAGGAACTTAAGGTATGACTAGTATTTTCAGAAAAATGTGTAGTATTTTCACTTATTAGTTAGAGACTGTTGTTTTCTTTTGACTTTTCATTTCAATTTCAAGTGCCTGATGTAAAAAAAAAATATTTTTTACAAATATCCTTGGTCTCAGAAAAAGTTTTCTTATTTAAATTTTCTTAAGTTGGTTTTGTTAAGGTTTTGGACAAAAAAACAATAAAATTTCTAGTCAAATTAAATTTTTCAATATGAGATTTAAAAAAAAACAAGCACGATTACCTTACTAAAACACTTATAAGTATCACCTATAAAAATGCGTGCTGCTTATCTGTTTGCACAACTATTTTCCTTTTAATCGAAACCTTGCGTTTGTCCTGGGACACCTTTCTTCTTTGAACCTATTTAGTGTCATGGATTGAAAACAATTTCTTCGGGGTTTTTAAGATCAAAGATGAAACTAAGACTCAGGTAAATCACAAAAGTTTTCGGTAGTTTAATAACTTAAAAACCAAAAAAATATTTGTATAAGCATAAGGATTAAAAAGTCGTTTATGTCGCTACCTTAGCAAAAAAAATCAAGGCTAGTTATATCGGCAAAGTTTCTTAAAAAAAAAAATAAATTAGAAAAGCAATTAAGAGGGTTCAAGTGAACAAGGCAGATGGCCCTGATGGTGTTCCAACCACACAGATCATATAAACAGCTTTTAATTGATTGGTACTATTTTGGTTTAATTGGAAAAATACAATTTTTTATGATTTAACTTCTTTAATATTTTCATATCATATATCACGACTCAATCAGAAGGGCAATGGAATGCAAAGGAATTCCAAAGAACCTAAAAATTGTATGTCAGTGTATTTTGCAGAGTCCTGCATAGAAATCAACTAATTAATACACTAAGAACCTTGCAGGACTAAAGCATAGCTGGCATATCTTTTTTTACGTAGCAACGAGTAGTGTAATGAGAACTTCGAGCGGAATACTCTGGAGACAGCAAAGAAGACTGATTGAATTTGATTATGTTAACGACATTTGGTGTAATATTTTTTTTTTTTTTTTTTTTTTTTTTTTCATATATTTATTATTGAATCTTCGCCTGTGGCGAACTAACAATAAGTGTTCAAATCTTAAAACTAGGTAGTTAATATAAGTCCAGCCAGTGCCAGACTAAAATTTAAGTTCTCATATTAATTATCAAGCTTCATATAAGCGCAATAGTATCCCTCCTTTTCAGGCGGGTGTGCCCACTATGTTGCAGGATGTTTCGGGCGAGCGGATTTGGGTGAGCTTCCAGCTTATTTAAATACTTGTCCACATAGTTTAGGATTTCGCATTTAACTAGTGGAACTTGTAGATCCTTGTGGATGTTGCTGTTTTTAACATACCAAGGAGCACCAGTTATCATTCTTAGGATTTTGTTTTGCCTGCGTTGAATTTTTTCTATGTTGGATGCGGAAGCAGTGCCCCATAATTGTATACCGTAGCACCAAATTGGTTTTAAAATCGAGTTGTAGAGTAAAAGTTTACAATCCAGACGTAGCACAGAGTTTCTACCAATTAGCCAGTGGATTTGAGCAGCTTTAAGTTTTATTTGAGTCAACTTTGCATCTATATGAGGCTTCCATGTCAGGCGGCGGTCTAGGTGAATACCAAGATATTTTGTCTCGGTTCGTTGAGGCACCATATGGTTGTTAATAAGAATTGGAGAGCACGTTTCTTTGCGTAAAGTAAAAGTTACGTGGGTACATTTTTGTTCATTTATTTTTATTCCCCATAACTTTGCCCATTTTTCAACTTGGGTTACGTGTTGCTGCAATTGGTTTGAAGCCTCTTTAGGGTCTTTATGAATACTAAGAAAAGCAGTATCATCAGCAAATGTCGACGTGTGTGTAAAACTATTGGTTGGAATATCTGCTGTGTAAAGCAAGTACAGAACTGGACCTAGTATACTCCCTTGAGGTACACCAGCCCCTATTGTTTGAGAAGAACTTATTTGGTTTCCCTCTTTGATTTTAAACTGTCGACCGGTTATGTACTTTTCTAGTAGGTTGAAAATATTAGCTGGAAGGTTTAGCTTTAGTTTGTTTAACAGGCCCTCGTGCCATACTTTATCGAAAGCTTGAGAGACATCTATAAAAAGCGCGGAGCAGTACTTTTTTTCCTCGAAAGTTTTTCTTATAACCTGCACCAGTCTGTGAGTTTGTTCTATTGTGCTATGTTGACTTCTAAAGCCAAATTGGTGATCTGGAATGCAGTTGTTTTCATTCAGGATCGGAGTAAGCTTGTTTTTAAGCAGCTTTTCAAACAGTTTTGACAAAGTTGGTAACAAACTTATAGGCCTATAAGACTCCACCTTAGAAGGATCTTTACCAGGCTTAGGAATCATCTTAACTAAGGCAACTTTCCATATTGGTGGAAAATGTTCAAGCCGTATTATGGCATTAAAAATAAAAAGAATTATTCTTTTTGCTGTAAAAGGTAGCTCAATGAGCATTTTGTTGCTTATTTGATCAACGCCAGGAACTTTTTTATCATTAAGGTTAGAAATAGCTTCTACCACATCTGAATATCGGAAACGTATTTCTATAGGACGTCTAGAAACAACAGGCGGCAATTCCCTCACGTCAGTGCATGTATTAGGAGTGAACACGTTTCTTAAATGGCTTGCGAGCAGATCGCATTTTTCTTCATCATTTCTAGCCCAGGATCCTCTTAGATTGCGCAGTGGTGGTTTTGCGATTACGGGTCTTTTGAGACGACTGGCTGATCGCCATAGAGAATAATTTGTTTGAGGGGTTGCGTCTAGACCTTCCAAATACTTCTTAATTGATGCAATTCTGTGTACCTCCAGCAAGTTTTTTAAGCGATTTGTACACTCTTTTAGCTTCGTTTTAAGTTGGGGCGATCTATGCTGTTGCCATTCTCTTCGCGCTCTCCTTTTTTCAGATAAAAGCTCCTCAACATCGACAGAAAAAATTTTGTTGTATTTAACCTGACGGTATGTTGAAGAAGCATGTTTAACGGCTTTTTTAATGTTTTCATTTAGGATATTTAGGCAATCATCGATTTCTTGGGGAGTTTTTAGTGGTATGTGTTCCGAGCAGTGAGAGCTGATATATTTTTTATATTTTAACCAATTTACTCTTTTTGATAAGAAAAAATCACTAGTTGCTATTTGGTGAGGACTGCAAATAGTGACAATTGTGGGTGAGTGGTCAGAAGATAAATCCAAGGAGGCTTCAGCCTCAATAAGGTCCGGTGATATACCTTTTGCCACGCCAAAATCTATTACGTCTGGAATTTTATTATTGTCCGTTGGCCAATAGGTTGGTTGCCCAGTTGAAATAACGAAAAGTCCTATTTCCGACACTGAGTCATACAAGACACGACCTCTGGGACTAATCAGGCGGGAGCCCCAGTATGTGTGCTTAGCGTTATAGTCTCCAGCAGCTATGAAGCGGGGACCTAATGATTTGTAGAAACTGTTGTACTGATCCTTCGTTATGGAGAATCTGGGTGGACAGTAAACTGATGAAATAACAAGGTTATGGAAAAATTCATCAATGCAGACGTTCGTAGCTTGGATATAACATTCCGAGAGGCCACCCAACCATTGGTGTTTAATTCTTGATTTGATTAGAATAGCAGAGCCACCACATGATCTATCCCTAGGATCCTTTGAATCGTAAAAAGAATAACCACTAATTTTAAAAGTGCTTCTAGATGTCATATGAGTCTCAGAAATACACATAACATCGATTTTTTGGTTCATCAAGAAATATTCGAGCTCGTTTTTGTGTTGGCGGATGCCGTTTGCGTTCCAGAAACAAACCCTGAGGCAGTTCATGGTCTTTTAAGCATAGCCTGCAGAAAAGCAGACTGCATTTTTTGCATTTCTTGCATCATGTTGGCCATTTGCGCCATAATCTGCGTAAATTGTGTGACCATATTGTCAATTACGGCTTCCAGGCGGCTAAAATTAGGCCCGGTTGGTTCGCTAGTTGGCACTTCTTGTTGTGTTGTAGGCTGGGTAGACTTACGTGAATTAGGCTGGTTAGACTTTAATGCGGCGGCGTAAGAAACTTGATTTGTAGTTGGTTGTGCCAATGGAGGCATATTTGTAGTTGGTATATTTAAAGGCTGGGGAGGGGCAGGAACTATTTTCGGCTTAGTTGATCGCTTAACTAAATTAAAAACAGGACAACCTCTATAGTTGGCAGTGTGGTTTCCCCCGCAGTTGCTGCATTTTTTTATCCTAGGATCATCTTTTGGCTTGTCGCACTTGGTCGTATCGTGCAGATCCCCACACACAACACAAACAGTAGGCAACTTACAATAAGTTTTAGTGTGGCCATATTCCTGGCAGTTTAAGCACTGTACGGGCCCAGATCGCTTATGGGGCACTTCCACAGTGACTCGTCGGTGCATAATATATTTTAAATCGTAGATGGGGTGAGTTTCACTTTTTTCAATTTGATATCACCAGGCTCAAGCTCCACTCGGAATAATGGTTGGGGGTGTTTTTCCCTGTTTCTCATATTCGATACCGTCCTAACCATAAACCCTTTGTTTAGCAAACTGGTCTTGATCTCTTCTGGGTCAACGTTAGAATCAATGCCTTTAATAACTACCTGAAGGCCTTTTGCGGTCTTGAGTTGGTAGGTATAGAAGTTTTTTCTGAGTTTTTCGAGCTCCGAAACCGTGGCGCGGTAGGCGTTTTCATGGTTCACTTGAATTTTTGTCTCAAATATGTTACCGCGTTTAACGTTTGAAACATAAAAGTTATTTTCCCCAATCAAACCGACTAAAAACTTGACGAGATCATTTGAGTTTTTTTCCCTCAAATAAATGGGAGGTGGCTTAAAGGACTTTTTTTCACTAACAGGGGCCTCATTATCCTCTTGCAAAATTGCAAAACGATTTTGCGATGAGGTTGGCCTTTCATCGTCTTTTAAAATTTTTGCAGGTTGAGATGCTTCTGCCGATTTAGGGCTCCTTCCCCTTTTAAGAACTGTTACGTACCTGTCCATCCCTACCTGGATCTTAGGAGCACACGCAGAAATTGGGCCCGTAGCGCCTTTAGCAGCTGTTGGTGCGACACCAGAACTTGATAAAGAAGACCGCGATGAAGATGGCACCTCGGTATTTTTTTTATAATTTTTAAACAGAGATTGGGCTAAATTTGTCCCTTGTTCAGTACATTTATTCAAATTAGGCACACTTGCACTTAAATTATTTGTATTTGTTTTCGGTTTTGCACTTAAATAGTTTCTATTATATTCAGGGTCTCTAATGTTTTCATTGCTAACGCTTGCTGAGCTTAACACAATGTAAGCATTTCGGCTATTAGGCCCACTGTCACAACGATTACTGTTACTCATTAACCGTTTGGTTTTTTTGTTTTGTTTAGTTTGTTTTTATATTCGATTCTCACTTATGTCTTGTAGGTATGTATATTAACAAATATTTTTTTTTGTAACTTATTACAAATATCACCTATTACAAATATACACTCGCGTAGACACGTCCGTACACTACGAGATTAAGAGAGCAACTGAGGTGTAATATTGAAAAGATTTTATTCGATTTTTTATAGCTTAACAGAGGAAGAAAAAGTGATTAATAAATTTGTAAAATTTTGCATATTAAATTAATAACAATTGTAATGGACTTGATATTTTTCCCCCAAGAGAGCAAGAGAACATATTTTGCAAAAAAAGTTGAACTACGCCCTTCTATATAAGGCCATCTCGATATGGTATTTATGCATTCGAGACCAGAGCAGGATTGGAAATAAATACTTAAAAAACAAAGCTGATATGCATCAATACTACGTCAGTTAAAAAATGTGGAGAACTCAATTTGTGCACGTAAATGAAATACATAATAAACGATAACCGTGGAAACAAAGAAAACAACTCACATCAGAACTAAAAAAGCATGTGGCATGGGGCTGTAGGATCAAAATCAACGGTTTAGCTACGCTAAGCTTATCTTACATTTCTCTTAGTCTGTCTTAGTCCCTCCTTTGCATCAAGTGGACGCATACAACTCATCTCAAAGCAGACGGGGTTCCTAAAATTTAACTCACTATGGATGTGAGATATAAAAAGTAGCATTAACGTGTGTCTGCAATGAAAAATTATGAGAATGTTAAATAAATAAAATACCAACTGAAGAACTAAGGAGCAACTAAGCAGGAACCGTTAAGCAAAGATTTAGAAGAGCTTAAATGAAAGGAAATAGCCCATGTTCTAAAAGAAGCCGAAAGACAACAATGGCAAATAGGCTCTGGTATCTTATCAGCAAGGAATCCACAGAAAACTCTGGTCTAAAAATACTTGTGAAACCAAAGAAATGATTTTTAAAAATACTTTACACCTTTTTTTTAAATAAATACTTTATTTAAAATTCCAAATTGTAAAGTCACACCCATCGTAGTTTTCTACTGGCCAGAAATAGGTTTCTTTCTTTCGATAACAAATTTGGATTTTATTTTTTTTTTTATAAAACTGTTCTTAAATAATGTTTATCTCAAAACCTTCCACCCTTTATGCAATTGTATGATAAAGACTGACTGATGCCTTTAAACATCTGCAAAAATTTACATATCTTTTGACTGCTTTGGAAAAAAAATATGTTATTTTAAGTAATTCTTTTATGCTTGTTTGCCAATTTATTTAAATTTTTTTCTTGCTGTGTATATTCGTAACTTCAAAAGAATTTTCATATAAATATTTTTCGCTCCAAAAGAAACTTACACAAACAAGTAAAAAAAAAAACACTCATACGCACCAGCTGTCTACAAGGATATACATACTTCATGCATACAGTGGTGTCGAAAGAAAAAATCTAAAGCAAATATTATTATAAATAAACCCTTTGCATACATAAGTCAGTATTTTGTTTTGTTATTTTTGCTCACTGCTAAAAATGCTTTAGTAAATATTTTATTCCATCTTTGCATATTTCGGTATTTTCCTTGCAAGCGAATCTAAAATGCTGTTCATTTTGGTGAAATTTAACAAAAAGCAGCTGCCTTAGAAAATGAAAAATGTTGAAAAGGCAAAAAAAAGTTTGTATCTAAACAAACCATAAATTCCACATTTTTGAGGTTTTTGTTACTGAAATTTCATGAAACATAAAAACAACTTTGAATTATTCAACGCCATGAGTTTGTTGTTGCATTTATGTAGAGTACACATACGTTAACATGAATATTCTTCTGTTATGAAATGTTCGCATACTTGATTTTAACTAAGTGAACTAGTTATAATGTTTTTTTTTATTTAATTTTAATTATTTTTATTTATTTATTTTATTTATTTATTTTTATGGAGAATAGAAATTATATATTTTTAGGAAATTAACAAGGCTTCAGGTTTTTGTTAGAAATTAATGAAATTTTTAAAATTTATTTTAAGCGCAGAGAAAGTTTACTTCCTTTTAAGAACTTTAACTAATCTTATAGCTTTTTTGATGGTGCTGTGTTGTCATCTTATTCCACAGAAGTGACTAAAAATGTTTTTGTTTTCATCCAAGTTTAATGTAAAAAAAATTTTAAAACAATTTGGATATTGTTTTTAACAGACTTATAGTCCTTTAAGGTTTAAATTTCATATGATTTTTTTCAGGTTAAGAAATCATATTTACTAAAACAAAATTCCAATTGGTGGCAATAATTTAAGCAATGGTTTGGCGTTTAAAAATATACTTTCCTTGCTGTGCAAGGCATCTCTAAAAGCATTTTTTTATTTTGTTAAAACTAGGAGATTATGTTTTAATGATAACCGCACTCAGCGCATTGCTCCTTTAAATTTATTTGATTGAGTAAGTATTAGTAAAACTGGTAATGGGAAGAAAAATGGTAGGACTAGTACTTGAGGCCATTAGCGATGCTACTAAAGAACAAGTTATTTCTTTAAGGTGTTGTGTAATTCACGCTCGTCTACTACAAATAAGTTCGCCTTTCTTGAAGGACACGTATCACGCACAATATTTCTGGTCTCAGGATCAAGTTTCCAATTTTTTGCAACACATTTAATTAAAGTATTACTAGAATCTTGAAAAACATTGCTCTCTTAATCTCGTAGTGTACGGACGTGTCTACGCGAGTGTATATTTGTAATAGGTGATATTTGTAATAAGTTACAAAAAAAAAACAATTGTTAATATACATACCTACAAGACATAAGTGAGAATCGAAAATAAAAACAAACTAAACAAAACAAAAAAACCAAACGGTTAATGAGTAACAGTAATCGTTGTGACAGTGGGCCTAATAGCCGAAATGCTTACATTGTGTTAAGCTCAGCAAGCGTTAGCAATGAAAACATTAGAGACCCTGAATATAATAGAAACTATTTAAGTGCAAAACCGAAAACAAATACAAACAATTTAAGTGCAAGTGTGCCTAATTTGAATAAATGCACTGAACAAGGGACAAATTTAGCCCAATCTCTGTTTAAAAATTATAAAAAAAATACCGAGGTGCCATCTTCATCGCGGTCTTCTTTACCAAGTTCTGGTGTCGCACCAACAGCTGATAAAGGCGCTACGGGCCCAATTTCTGCGTGTGCTCCTAAGATCCAGGTAGGGATGGACAGGTACGTAACAGTTCTTAAAAGGGGAAGGAGCCCTAAATCGGCAGAAGCATCTCAACCTGCAAAAATTTTAAAAGACGATGAAAGGCCAACCTCATCGCAAAATCGTTTTGCAATTTTGCAAGAGGATAATGAGGCCCCTGTTAGTGAAAAAAAGTCCTTTAAGCCACCTCCCATTTATTTGAGGGGAAAAAACTCAAATGATCTAGTCAAGTTTTTAGTCGGTTTGATTGGCGAAAATAACTTTTATGTTTCAAACGTTAAACGCGGTAACATATTTGAGACAAAAATTCAAGTGAACCATGAAAACGCCTACCGCGCCACGGTTTCGGAGCTCGAAAAACTCAGAAAAAACTTCTATACCTACCAACTCAAGACCGCAAAAGGCCTTCAGGTAGTTATTAAAGGCATTGATTCTAACATTGACCCAGAAGAGATCAAGACCAGTTTGCTAAACAAAGGGTTTATGGTTAGGACGGTATCGAATATGAGAAATAGGGAAAAACACCCCCAACCATTATTCTGAGTGGAGCTTGAGCCTGGTGATATCAAATTGAAAAAAAGTGAAATTCACCCCATCTACGACTTAAAATATATTATGCACCGACGAGTCACTGTGGAAGTGCCACATAAGCGATCTGGGCCCGTACAGTGCTTAAACTGCCAGGAATATGGCCTCACTAAAACTTATTGTAAGTTGCCTACTGTTTGTGTTGTGTGTGGGGATCTGCACGATACGACCAAGTGCGACAAGCCAAAAGATGATCCTAGGATAAAGAAATGCAGCAACTGCGGGGGAAACCACACTGCCAACAAGAAGTGCCAACTAGCGAACCAACCGGGCCTAATTTTAGCCGCCTGGAAGCCGTAATTGACAATATGGTCACACAATTTACGCAGATTATGGCGCAAATGGCCAACATGATGCAAGAAATGCAAAAAATGCAGTCTGCTTTTCTGCAGGCTATGCTTAAAAGACCATGAACTGCCTCAGGGTTTGTTTCTGGAACGCAAACGGCATCCGCCAACACAAAAACGAGCTCGAATATTTCTTGATGAACCAAAAAATCGATGTTATGTGTATTTCTGAGACTCATATGACATCTAGAAGCACTTTTAAAATTAGTGGTTATTCTTTTTACGATTCAAAGGATCCTAGGGATAGATCATGTGGTGGCTCGGCTATTCTAATCAAATCAAGAATTAAACACCAATGGTTGGGTGGCCTCTCGGAATGTTATATCCAAGCTACGAACGTCTGCATTGATGAATTTTTCCATAACCTTGTTATTTCATCAGTTTACTGTCCACCCAGATTTTCCATAACGAAGGATCAGTACAACAGTTTCTACAAATCATTAGGTCCCCGCTTTATAGCTGCTGGAGACTATAACGCTAAGCACACATACTGGGGCTCCCGCCTAATTAGTCCCAGAGGTCGTGTCTTGTATGACTCAGTGTCGGAAAAAGGACTTTTCGTTATTTCAACTGGACAACCAATCTATTGGCTAACGGACAATAATAAAATTCCAGACGTAATAGATTTTGGCGTGGCAAAAGGTATATCCCCGGACCTTATTGAGGCTGTAGCCTCCTTGGATTTATCTTCTGACCACTCACCCACAATAATTACTATTTGCAGTCCTCACCAAATAGCAGCTAGTGATTTTTTCTTATCTAAAAAAATAAATTGGTTAAAATATAAAAAATATATTAGTGCCCACTGTTTGGAAAACCAACCGCTAAAAACTCCCGGAGACATAGACGATAGTCTGAGAGTCCTAAATGAAAACATTAAAAAAGCCGCTGAACATGCGTCTTCTACCTATCGTCAGGTCAGGTACGGCAAAATTTTTTCTGACGATGTGGGAAAACTTTTATCTGAAAAAAGAAGAGTCCGAAGAGAATGGCAAAAGAACAGATCGCCCCAACTTAAATCTAAGCTGAAAGAATGTACTAACAAATTAAAAAGCTTGCTGGAGGTTCACAAAATAGCTTCACTTAAAGAGTACCTCGAAGGTCTAGACGCGACTCCTCAGACAAATTATTCCCTATGGCGATCAGCCAGACGTCTTAAAAGGCCCATTATCGCAAAACCACCACTGCGTAATCTGAGAGGATCCTGGGCTAGAAATGACGAAGAAAAATGTGATCTGTTCGCAAACCATTTCAAAAACGTGTTCACTCCCAATACTTGCACAGACGTGAGGGAATTACCACCAGTTGTTGCTAGACGTCCTTTAGAAATACGTTTCCGATTTACAGATGTTGTAGAGGCTATTGCTAACCTAAATGGTAAAAAAGCTCCTGGCGTTGACAAAATAAGCAACAGAATGCTCATAGAGCTGCCTCTTACTGCTAAAAGAATCATTCTTTTTATTTTTAACGCGATAATTCGGCTTGAACATTTCCCGCCTATATGGAAAATTGCCTTAGTAAAGATGATTCCTAAGCCTGGCAAAGATCCTTCAAAGGTAGAGTCTTATAGGCCTATAAGTTTGTTACCCACAATGTCAAAATTGTTCGAAAAATTGCTTAAGAACAAGCTGACTCCGATCCTGAATGAAAACAAGTGCATCCCAGATCACCAATTTGGCTTTAGAAGTCAACATAGCACAATCGAACAAACTCACAGACTGGTACAGGTTATAAGAACAACCTTTGGAGTACCACTCCGGGCTTTTTATCGATGCCTCACAAGCTTTCGACAAATAATGGAATGAAGGCCTGTTTAACAAACAAAAGCTCAACCTTCCAGCTAATATTTTCAACCTTTTAGAAAAATACATAACCGGTCGACAATTTATGATCAAAGAGGGAAACCAAATAAGTTCTTCTCAAACAATAGGGGCTGGTGTACCTCAAGGGAGTATACTAGGTCCAGTTCTGTACTTGCTTTACACAGCAGATATTCCAACCAATAGTTTTACACACACGTCGACATTTGCTGATGATACTGCTTTTCTTAGTATTCATAAAGACCCTAAAGAGGCTTCAAACCAATTGCAGCAACACGTAACCCAAGTTGAAAAATGGGCAAAGTTATGGGGAATCAAAATAAATGAACAAAAATGTACCCACGTAACTTTTACTTTACGCAAAGAAACGTGCTCTCCAATTCGTATTAACAACCATATGGTGCCTCAACGAACCGAGACAAAATATCTTGGTATTCACCTAGACCGCCGCCTCACATGGAAGCCTCATATAGATGCGAAGTTGACGCAAATGAAACTTAAAGCTACACAAATTCATTGGCTAATCGGCAGAAACTCTGTGCTTTGTCTTGATTGTAAACTTCTACTCTACAAATCGATTTTGAAACCAATTTGGTGCTACGGTATACAATTATGGGGCACTGCTTCCGCATCCAACATAGAAAAAATTCAACGCAGGCAACACAAAATCCTAAGAATGATAACTGGTGCTCCTTGGTATGTTAAAAACAGCAACATCCACAAGGATCTACAAGTTCCACTATTTAAATGCGAAATCCTGAACTATGTGGACAAGTATTTAAATAAGCTGGAAGCTCACCCAAATCCGCTCGCCCGAAACATCCTGCAACATAGTGGGCACACCCGCCTGAAAAGGAGGGATACTATTGCGCTTATATGAAGCTTGATAATTAATATGAGAACTTAAATTTTAGTCTGGCACTGGCTGGACTTATATTAACTACCTAGTTTTAAGATTTGAACACTTATTGTTAGTTCGCCACAGGCGAAGATTCAATAATAAATATATGAAAAAAAAAAAAAAAAAAAAAAAAAACATTATAACGGCGCTCAAGTAAATCGATGGGACTAGACACCACAACGATTATTACTTTTACACATTCCTTTTCTTTGTCCAGTAGCTCCAAAACACACTTTGGATCACTAGTTCATACATGGAAGTTGCATTCTATTTTGAGTCGGATATAAGTATTTAAAATATTGAACCCTTTCAATACGGATTTTTTTTTAAGGATGCGCACTCTTTTTTTTATGAATGTGGTTGATTATGACTTCAAAAACTTTCCGCTGGCTGCGATTAGGCAAAGGATAACCAGAAAGAGAGGAATGTCCTGGGACAAATGCGTCCCACCAGTAAATGACTGTGGGACACATACTTCCCAACAGTAACACAATAAGAGAAAAACAAAACAAAAGGGGTTTGAATTGAAATCATTTATTATATCATATGTATTGATAAATTGATAGAAATAAATATAAATGTACAGTTATTTCAAATGTAAGTTAATTGGAATGATATTTAGCAAAACAAAGCTTACACAAAGGAATATTACAAGAAACGCAAATCGTTTTTGTACGTTGCTCTTTTTTCTTATCCTTCAAAGGGAAGGTGTTCTCCAACTCCTGAAAGTGTTTTTGATCGCACTGAAGGACGCCCGCTTGTATTACGACGCTTGACTTTTGCTTTCTCTTTTCCGTAGGCAAGAAGCTGCTCTGCCAATTCAACGAGAAACCCTATTAATGGTATTTGTATATGTCGAGTTTCTTTGAAAAGAATCCAAGCATTAGAAACACAAATCATAAGTAGTTTTTGAAAAACTCTCTTCCACCATTTTCCAGATTTTCTGTCAGGATCATAAAGGGATGAAAATTGATCTAAAAGGTCCACACCGCCCATGTATTTGTTGTAAAAAGAAATGGCTTCAGGGCATGAGACATCCATGGCTTCTCCTTTTTTGTTCGTCCTTTTCACGTTAACTATGGCATCTGTATGGCAATTGCTGATTAACAAAACCTCCTTTGTGTCTGGCCATTTACAAATCATAAAACCGTTGTTGTTGAATTTAAAAACGTAGTCACCCCTTTCTAATTTTCGGTCATCAAAATTTGGTAAAAATTTCTTATTTTTCATAATTGTTCCAACTAAGCCAAAATCTAAGCTCTGCGCAAAATTAATGGTAGTAAAAAACCGGTCACAGCATATAATGGTTGAAGGATTTGAAAGAGTGGAACACAGTTTTTTTACAACTCGTTCTCCAAGAGTACCATCGCACGAAACTGTTTCTCTTCCACAATATATATCAAAATCATACGTGTATCCAGTTTTGGAATCACATCGTTCCCAAATCTTAATGCCTCGTTTTATAGGTTTCATCGGGTTGTATTGTTTTAGTGTAGATCTGCCTTTAAACTTTGCCATAGCCTCATCAATTGACTGGAATACGCAGTCGGTCCGACAATTTTTAAATGTATGTTTTAGACATGAAACCATTTCATCAATGTAGAATGTTTTTCCAGCATCTACAGGCTTTTGTGGGTCTCGGCTTATACAATTTTTTATTACTGCATTACCCAATGATTGGTTTTGTGACCAACACATGTGCATGTGGTGTAAATGGTTATAAGACATTACCAAGTATACACCCACAACAATCATCATTTCGTATTGGTCAGTATTTTGCATAGGAGCTTTTTTTTTGGGTTGTTATTAAGTTCTTGTTTTTACTTTGGATATTTTTGTTAAATATTTCAATTCTTTTATTTGTACAATCAGCAATTTGTATAAATAAGCTTCTCGGGAAAACTTTGAAGAAAACCTCAAGTTCTTTTGAAGCTCTATTAATGTTTGCACAAACAACTGGTTGCTCAAAAGTCGGAATTGTTTTTCGAGGCAAAAAATTAATATTGCTGTTGTTCCATATCACTCTGTTGATTTATGTCTCTTGCTGCTCTGGAGTAGTGTGTTCTTCTCCTTCAGAATCAGAGCTCCCTTCAGATAAGCTTTCAGTTTTATCTGAGTAAGTTGGATCGAGAATGCTGTCCCCATCGAAATCCGTGTCACTTTCAGAGTCGGAGTTCTCCAATAAGTTTCGAATATTTTCATCGTCAAGGATTCTCTGGCGCTTTCTTTTTGGATAACATTCACTTATTATAAGAAAAAAATAAATTAGTTGTTATGCAACACTGTTGGGACATATGTGGCCCAGTAAAAGTTACTGCTGGGACACATATGACCCATTTACAATTTTTTCCAATTTTTTTTAATAATTTTTCTTATTTTTAGTTGGTAACTATTTATATAAATAAATATTCACGTACCTCGTCATTTTTTAATAAATTGTAAATTAAATCACTTGTAATTTCACAAAAAAACACAATTTTACAGTCACTAAACTGGCACGTGCAAATTCCAAATATAAATAAAAAGCTTTTTTGTGTACAAATTCGTAGAATAACGGACACAAATAATAAATAGTAATGCGTAAACATGCAAAACACTGATGGGATGCAAAAACGTACAAGAATAATTGAGTTATTGTGCTTTAGTTAAATGAAAAAAACTCAACGGGACACATGTGTCCCGTCAGTATTGAAAGGGTTAAAAGATCAGTTAGTGTAAAGTAATTCCTAAATCGTTTAAAGAGACAAAGACATTTGTTTGCTTCTTTTGACATTTTATCCAGGAAATCAGAAATTTCTGTCTGTCAAACATATATACCATTCCTTTGTTTAGACAATGCAGCATGGTATACAGTACGTTTGGGTGTCAAGCGACAAGGCTGGATCTTCGGACATTAAAATCAGATTGCAGTTAATCGTGTCACTCATATAATAAAATACAAAAAGGAATAATAATAAACTAAAAAAATAGTAGAAAAGAAAAACTTTTAAAATATAAAAAAAGTTTTATCAATTGCAAGCAATTGAACTAACAACGTATTATCCTTTATCAAAAAGTTTTTTACTTAAAAAAGATTTAACGAGAACTTATATTAATTTTATGTGCGAATAGTAAAGGAAAATAAAAGGAATAAAACAAGAACTAAAAGTTAAATAAAATTTTACTGCAACGTTTCAAACTGCAATATTTAAGAATCTGAAATAAAGCAAAAGACTAAAATAATCTATTTAATAATGAAAAGATTTTGAACCGCGGCTGTTTAAAAATTTTTCAAATAAGTATTTACTAAGCTTCTTAAATATATATTGCTTTTTTATAAAATAAAAGAATTTGGCATTAAATTTTAAGCATTTCTTTTTAAGCGTTTTTTCCCCTTTTATAAAGGGCTTAGCCCTTTTTTTCCTTTCCACTTAGAAGAGTTGGTCAAAACTTTTTGAATTTTTTCCAACTCCAAACCAATTAATTTTATTTGTTTATATACTGCTGCAGCCAAATATTTTTTTCACTAAAGTAATAAAAGAATATGTGAAATACGAAGTTGTAAGAGAAAATTTTTTTTAGTGCAAATTTTTTAATTGTCAAACAACACGTTATGGCAGAAAATGTTCATATCGCTGCATGTCCTCTTATATGCACACAATTCTGCATATTTTAAAACAATATGTTAAACAACAACGTTTAAAAACCTTAACCAAGAGGTTTGAGTGAATAACATTTTGCAATGCAGCAGTTTTGTAACATCTAAAATAGGAATCGAATTTACATCGAGTTAACTTTCGTTGAACTACAGGTATGCCAGAATGTAATGACAATAGGCTATATGTTACTGATTTTAAGGAATTAAAAGAACCCAAGCCAAAATTCAGTTTGGATTTGATGAAGTATAGGCAAGTTTAGGCTCGGAACAGGCAGCCATTAAAAATAAATATAGGAAACACCTCAGTCCACTAATTAAGTCGCCCTGTGTAACTTTTAGAGTAAGAAGCATAAGTGTCTGGTAGAAACCAAAGCGACAATCTTTATTAAGACACTTGCAATCTACTTAGTTATTCTACTTGGAAATCAAAAAGATGTCCTAGGTTATTGAGTTGGCCATTTATATCAACTAATGTGGGTCATTTGCCAAATCAAAAAATGATTTCGAAACACTTCGGTATTCTGCACCTCTTCTTTAGTTTTTTACATACAGTCTTGAAACGCTTTCTTTAACTTGGTTTTCTCAACGGAGTTTTTGTTGTTCCTTTTCACGTCTTTTCACGGGTTTATAATAGATGCATTTTTTGTGGTGGCATCTTTAATAACACGCGCTGGACTATATAAATGTCAGCGTATAGCTTATACAACTCAAAATCGTTAATAGGCATTCTGCTACGACGAGCAAATTCCCTCTTTTATCTTAACAACACGTATACAAAGCATTTGAGATTTTTATGAGTTTAAGATGAGCTTTTAAACAAGACACTGAATTACACTAACAACAACATGGAATTAATATTATCTGAAGCTGCACTTATACAAAAAAATGTAAGTTGCCTATCATTGGCCTATAGATAACGAAATTTTTTATCTATGCAGATTTGATCACATACATACCTTGAAAAATATTTCTCTTTTAAAAACTCCAAAATCCCCTTTGTCTGCTTAAGCAGGAGCCCATGCCGTTGAATTATTGAATAAAATGGCTAGAATATAAAGAGTGTGACTTCTAAATGCCGAGGTGGGGCCCAGTTCTTAAATTGATTGATTAACCCAAAGTAACATTAATTATTGTGTATCACTTTTCCCTCAACTTTCTGACCGATTTAATTTTTCGCCCTATTTATGGCAGTATCAAGGCAAATGAATTTCTCCTATACACCAAAGTTTATGTTACCAATCTCGACTGATTTTTCCAATCTCGTGAGTTCTCTAGTCGTCGAAAACATATATTTAGTCTTGTCCCTTTTTTTCTGTGAAACCTTTCTTGTCCTTTTTCTTTATTAGCAAATGGATCAGTAAGATTTCACAATGTTTATTGTATATCAACATCCACATAGGTATAGGTAAGCAGCATGTGGCTTTTTGTTTAAATAATTCTGTTTCAGTAAACTGTTGCGTTACCTATGTTCTTCTCCAAAATTATTGAAAAAAAGTAAAAGGTCGCTTCATTAAAAGTAACTTTCTCCATGATTTGACATCTTATAAATTTTGGGAAAGTCGTAGATTTACCAGCTATAAAGCCAGACTTTTACTTTTTTATATGTGAGACAGTACTTTTTACAGGAGATTTAGGAGACTAATGCCTCTTTAATTAACGCAAAAAAAGTATCCGCTTTTATGTACACGGGGTATAGCACACGAAGGTTACAATCATACAGCATGCATTCTTTTAAATAAATTGTGTAGATAAGTATCATACATGCTCCTAATTAACTTATTATTTCCCACCTTAAATGGTTACTCCGGTAAGCCGTCAGATTCTACTGCTCTGTTACCTTTTATTCGGGATATGTTTTCAAGTCATCCTTAAGAAAAGCACTCTGCATTGTCTTCTTTGATTGAAAAGAGTGTATATTAATAGCAACTGTAATTAAAGATCTGGAAAATTGTTCCTTTTTTATATTCAGAACGTAATATTTATCAGCCACCAAATTGTCCTGTGGGTCTTTACAGTATACCATGGTCATACCATGATTCTCAGCCTAGTGTCTTACACGTTTGTATCTCTTTCTGGCATCCGTTTTAATTCTGCACCTTTCTATCTCCCCCTACTGGCATCTCTGCGGTTCTCTTTTATTCTATTGGAAAAAAATTTTTTCTCCCTTCCTTCCCTCTCAATACCTTTTCCACACTGTCTGTGCCGTTGATTTACAACCTGCTTCATGGTGCGTTCCTATTGAGAAGATTTTGGCAACCCAGTAGGGTCATGTAAAATTTTCATAGAGTTGGAAATATTTTTTCAATGGGGCAACGAATGTTCTTTGAAGCTTGGGTTAATCGAGTTGAGTAGACGTCGGTATTTGGTTATGCCCCCAGGTTAGCAACATTTATATTTTTATCTGCAGTGGTTTGCACGATGCTTGTGACGCTCAATCGTGTTCGTAGCTTGGCAGCTACAAGGCAGCGGTCCGAGTAAAAGTTACCTAAAAGGATTGTCCGCCTATTTAAAGCCCTTGGAGAATGTAGTTTATTCAGCACAAAGTGGCACCAAGATAAAGTAAAGATAACAATTTTACTTAAAAAATTGCTTTCTTTGATAAAACCAATTTGCGTTGGCGCATATGATCAGGTTATAAAAAATCTTAAATTTTTGCAACCTTAAAAGCAAAACTGAGTCCATAACTCTTACGGTTTAAACTTGTGAAGGCACCTGATAATCAAACGATTTGATATTTTTAATTAACCAGGGTGCCCCGTTAGATCAGTGGTAAGTGCACGAGTCTACCAGTCTGGGGGTTGTGGGTTCGATTCCCACCAGAGACCCTGGTAAGTTTGCTTCATTTTCTGTCCTTCCTTTCTTTCTTATCCTTCTCTAAATTTCTTCTTTCCTTCCATTTCAACCTATTATATTTGCCTCTGCAGGTAACACAAAGGGACCGATTTAAGTGGACCCAAGTGAGCTGTATCATCCTTTCCTTCAACGGCTGCCTGTTCTTTACAACCTAACCTAACCTAGTACTTTAAAAGCTTTGCAAAATGAGGATTATGGAGGTTAAAATAAAGAAGGACTGGATTTGGTTTTCCTCTCATAATGTTTTGATCTGCCCTAAAAGATCAAGATTCGATTTCTCAGTGCAAAGAAAGTATAATGCAAAGGTAGGAGTTTAAAATACTTTTCGAACTAAAGGACTAAAAAGGGTCTTCTCTTCCTTAAAAAGCAATGTATTGCTTTTTAAAACCTTCTAGTTAACCCTTTAATCTCAGGCATGAGCCGTTTTAGCAAGATTAAGGGTATGACTTCGGAGCTTGTATTCAAGAAATATCCACCACTTTGTCCAAGAAAAATACACTTTGAAGAGTGCAGTTTAATCAAATAATTTTGCATTTTGGATTTGTTTCTTTTAAAGGCTCTTAGATTGCTATATTTTCAATTACACTAAAATATTACATTTTATAATGGTTTAACTTGATAAACTAAACTTCTGGTCTCACCCCTTTTATAAATCTATTTTGCTTAATTTTAAAATGCTGAATAAACTTTTTCATTCTACCATAAACTTCAATATGATGAAACATGCTTTTAATTTAAATTGAAATATTTAGAAATAAAAATAAAGGTGTTTTTTCTGGCACAAAACTACTATCAGCAACAGTTCACAAGCTGCCAATAGTACTGATTTACTAAGTATCGCACACAAACACGCAAACACATATAGATATGAATATTGGCAAAACACCAACCAAAAAAAAAAAAAAGAGATAAAATAAAAATCACATAAAAGTGTTATTCATTGCATGGTTGTGTGCCCACCAACACACCTATATTCCACAACAAAAAACCCAACAAAAAAATATGTTGGATACCTGCCCATATTAACGTATCCGTATCCGCATAAAACATATGTACAGACAAATTTTTTCATAACCAATTTCTATATGCTTGAGTCATGTTTGTAAATCCGGAAACAATTTCGCGCTAAAATAGTAAAATTGATTGAAATTTTCACATGAATAAATTATGATGTTTAAAACTTCTGTTTGTCCCTTTAAATCCTATATGTCTCTTATATTAATCCAAATATGAATATGAATGTTTTTTTTTTTTTGTTACAACATTTATCTAAAAGCCAACACTATAATCAAAATAAAAATAATTATTGAAATGAATTTCTAACAAATCTATTAAAAAAAGTTATAAAAATATATTGAAATAAATTCGAATAAAAGAAAACATTTTTAGAAAAGCTTTTAAACAATGAAAAATAAAGCAAAAATATTGGAAAGTAGGATTAAAGGGGAAGGGGAAAGAAGTTATTAAATATATATAAAAAAAGTATCTTTTATTTGAAACGTGTTTTAAATTCTTCCTTTGAAAAAGTTTTTAAATAAAATGTTTATTTAAGCAACGGTATTTTCTTCCTCCTTAAACTACTTTTACCAGCTATAAAACCGAATTACTACTCGTCTTAAGTGATATTTTTATTAATTTTATTTATTATTATAAAAAAAAGGGAAAACTTTTATGACATGCTTTGCCTTATATGGGTCGACGGGGGTGTATGTCATTAGCTAAAGCTTCTGGTTGGTTCAAATAGTATTGCATCTCACGGCGTTTCTAGGACATCCATGTGATAACGTCTGACCAACGGTGCTTTGGCAACTATTAAGGTGTGGTTAGAGCTTGGCTTAAAACCTACATCACAAAAGGATCCTGTCATGAATTTTAATAATGGGATTCCCCGTAATATTGGCGACCCCCAAAAACATTTAAAGAGACTTGATTTACGGATATGCATCTAAGACGATACAGGCCTGATATCACTGATATTAATGAAATATGACTAGGTTAGGTTAGGTAGAACAGGCAGCCGTTGAAGGAAAGATTACAGCTCACTTGGGTCCGCTTAATTCGGTCCCTTTGTGTTACCTGGAGAGGCAGATAGAATAGGTTGAGATGGAAGGAAAGAAGAAATTTTAGAAAGAAAGAAAGAATTGAAGAATGAAGCAGACTTACCAGGGTCTCTGGTGGGAATCGAACCCACAACTCCCAGACTGCTAGGCTTGTGCACTTACCACTGACCTACCGGGGCACCCTATGACTAAAGAGCACACGGCATTAAAATATTAAAAACGGCTGCCACAAAAGAAAATTTTAGTTAAGATGCAGATTTTTTTTAATAAACGTTTATGCCACGTGGTTGCTGGCTTAAAGAAGTAAATGAACGATAGGCCAAAATCCACATCAAGGCAGAATTTTTTGATCTGCGCTAATGCACAGACAAAAAAGAAGGATAAATGGTGCAGTTGGTAATATATGGAAATTTCTGCACTAAATAAGAGATAATTTGGAGCTCTTAGCCACGTGGAAAACCAGCAAAGAACATTCGTTCCGTATAAAAGTTGATAGATTAAAATTAACTGGAAATTTAGTCGAAAACTGGAGGATTTTCTGCCAAATATTTTAAATCTTTGCCCCCGAAATTGAAATATGTAATAAGCCTGACGTTGTTAAGAAAGCAATATTTCCAAATTTAATTGGATCAGATGCGGTGGAAGTTTTTAATTTTTTAAATAATAGTGAAGCTGACAGAAAGAAATATGCAGTTCTTACTGAAGCTTTTAAAGAATTTTGCACATGTTTTTTGTTTCATAACCGATCTCAAAAAGGTGAACCCTTTGTGGTTTTATGAATGGAAAATAAATGCTACTTGATAAAATTATTCTTGGAACATGTGACAAAAACATGTAAAACAAATTAATGGATACCGCAAATCTTACTCAAGAGCAGGCAGTAAATATGGCAATATCGGCAGAAAGAAGTAACTGCCAGGTAGAACAACTGCAAGGTTAAGTCAACTCTGTGGTGGATATGATGAAAAAAAAACAAATTGGCATGAAAAGAAAAATGTATACGTGGATAAGATCAGAAAAGGAAAATAAGGAAGAGACAACAACACCATTTTAATACTAACACTGCAATGATAAAAAAAAATTATTTAGTTGTTACAATCGAATTTAAAAATAGTATCTGGAACCGAATGAATTTGGTTGGCAAAAAATTTGGTAACGACAACGAGCCGGTTTTCTCTGTGTATTTTTTTCCCAGAGGTTAAACAAAAAAATTAAAAATTAAAAGAGTAGCTTTAGAATACTAAATATAATTTTAAACATTGTTTAAAATTTTAAGTCAAAATTAAAAAAAAAAAAAAAAAACATTGAAAAATTTTGTCACACTTTTCCAAAAACTCCGTACGCAATTTGAGTTATGATTCTGTCTAATACGATGTATTACTCTCTTGGAATTAACTTTATCAATGTTTGCTTTTTAAGTGTTTCGGAATTTATTTTATTTCCAACGAGGACTGCAAATAACTATTAGTACTCCTTACAAACTTTGTTTTGGATTAAAAACCAAAGAGAGAGTATTAATCGATATAAATACAATTTCCCTACTAAAATTTTTATTAAAAAAAGAAAAAAATATTTTTTTTAATATTTTCTGTTTTATTGTTAACTAATTTAGCTAAAGTCTTTCATAATACAGTTCATTTAAAGTTTAGTGTTATTGAGTTTTGTATTATTTCGCAAAGTGTTTTTCAGTTCGGTATTGTTTGGTTTAGTATTCTTTCTTTTTATGTAAGTATTTGTCTATTATATTTTATTTCTGCTGACAATAGTTTTTTCTTTTCATATTTATTTTAACACTTACATTTTTTTATTTGCACAATATATCGATATAATTTATATAGTTTTTAAGATTTTGGTTTGCTCTAATTTTTTTTATTTTACTTTTGCAGTAATATTTACTTTTGGGGTTTTGAGGCAAGTATTTGTTTGTGAAACATACACACACATACATATAAACACACAAAACACTTAACTGGCATATTGAACAAATAAAGTAAAAAAAAATACAACAACAATAATACACATACGAGTAATAAAACCCGATCTTTACTTTTTTTCTATTTATTATTGGAAGAAATAGAAAAAAAAATCCTGAAGCTTATATTTCACATCAGCTGCTCCAAATAAGTTTTTGTATTTGTTTTCTGTAAGCCTTTGTATTATTTCTAAAAATAAACAAGTAAGAAGTCAAGCCCGACCAAACTATACCCTACCCTTCATTATTGTAATGATATTATGAAAAAATAGACCGATAATATTTTCATTCGGTATATTAATTGGTGGCATAAGTACCCTACGGGGAAGTGAACTGGTCCAAGACTGTTGCCGTGATAAGTTCCTTAGGGTAGGGACTAATTCTAGTTCTTGCACTTTATATGAAGATAAACTGTCACTTTTACACTGCGTTGTCATTGGAGAGGACAATTGGTTCAAAACTTACACCTCAGAACGGGTTACAGGCAATTCTTATAAAAGAAAATTCTGCATTAACTGTTTAAGATCCTGTTCACACTACTTTGATTGTATTTACTCGCGCGTGTGTGTGTATATATAAACAGATGTATGTTTATGTGAAGGGACCAGTATTTCTATTTTTTCCCCTTACCTTTTAAACATCTTTTAACCAATAACCTGACGTGTACCTTTTTAACCGATCACAACCAATAGCTTCTTTCCAATTCATGTTTTGCACCTGTTACAGGTCGAGTACGCCGACCAATTGACACACATTATAGTCAAAAATGCTTATTCTGGGAGGACTTTTGTATGGGGGATATATGAAAAAATAAGCAGATCATACTTTTGTTCAGTTTTTTTATTAGTGGCATAAATGTGCAAAGTTTTGTCAAAATGTTTCTTCTGGAAACTCCTTTCTACGGGAACTATGTAAAAAAATAGGCCGATAATTTCCAAAGATAATTGCCTTCGTGCCAGTGCAAAAAAAAAAACTATCTTTACCAAATTTCAACAAGAAACACGGAGTCTGATGCCTGGTTAGTGGTTTCGAACTTAATCAAAAAACAGAGTAATTGAAATAAAGTTATATTAAGAGCATTGAAGGATAAAAAGGATTTGTTTTAAAGATGTCTTCCGTCGAATTTAATACACTGTTCAAAACTGAGCCTTGTGTTCTGCGCCACACTTAGCAGTATTTTTGGTTCATTTGAGCTGATTTCTCGACGAATATTTTCCTTTTAGGCCACAAGAGATTTGAAATTGTCATTATAAGCCCTCTCTTTGAGGTAGCTCCGAGAAAAAACCCATGGAATTTAGATCGGGAGACCTCGATGGCCACGGAATGTCTGCAAAGCGACTGACCAGTTTTTGGGGAAAATTTTCCCGAAGCAAATTAATCGAAGCTCTGGCTGTGTGTGCAGTCGTCCTATCCTGTTAAGGCCACGTGTGTGAAGAGTGTGGTATCTAAAAGAATTCCGTCATCATGCGTCGATAATTTTCACCAATAACATTCGTCGCATGGCCTCGAGAATTTTCAAAAAAAGATGGTCAAAATATCTCATGAGTTGATACGGCAAAGCAAACAGTTAGTCTGGGGTAATGCAATGGTCTTTTATATTTCAATCGAGGGTTGCGGATTTTTGGAGACCAATAACGGTAGTTTTGCTGCTCTTTTTCGTACTGAAAGTAGCAGATTTTCACGTAAACCGCTTTTAGCCCGTTCAATGTTTTTGGGAGTCCTTGAAGATCGACATGGTCCTGGCAGGGAGACATTTATAGCTGAAGCAATTGCGCGGAATCTTTGCACCCACAAACGAATTAAATTTACACTCGACCCATCACGTATTTGCTGAATACAGAGCTTTGAGCTCTTTTAAATGTATCCACAATGAACGCGCGATGCTCACTCGACCACTGCAACATCGTGACTGGCAAATCCGCACAATTGATAACATAAACAGCGTAATCTTTCTCCTCACCGCTTACTTTTATTTGAAATAACTAAACTTTAAAACATAAATTTGCTACCAGACCTGTAACGTGTTTACAAGAATACAGACGGATGTACGGACCGATGAACCGATTTTAAATCGATCGGTATACTTGAAGGTGGGTCTCAGACCATTGCCTTTGGGCGTTACAAACATCCGCACAAACACATAATACCCCAACCATGTATGTATATAATGTGGGTATAAATAAATATATTGTCTTTGTACATTCCATGTGTGTATTTGCTTTGTTATCAGCACATGTGTCTATGTGTGAACAAATAAATAAATACAAATGATTGTTGCCTGGTAAATTAAAAGTACTTTTTATAAAAAGTTTTTCTTTTTCTCATTTAGTCTTAGGCTAAAATGTTTTTGTTTATCTAAACTGCCCATAAGTATTGATAACAAAGCGCACACTATACATCTTCTTTGGTAAAAACCTAAGGAAAATACAATATAATTTGCTGTTCATTTTGAAGCACTAAATAAACAAAATCTATTTTTGGGCAGAATATAAATAACAAAATGAAATTGATTACAATAAATGATAATAACACCTACTAGCAATATATTTTGCAAAGATAAAAATATTTGTTAAGAATGCAATAAGAAATTTATAGATATTTTTTGTTTTTGTTATTGTAAGAAATCTAAACGAAGTGAGAGCTTTTCTTTTTGAAATATAAAGAGGCCTTTTTCAAACACTTATTGGGATATTTATGAAGTGACATAAATATTATTATTAGAATGTTTATTAGTATATAAGATTTTGTTTATATTAACAATTGAATGAAGTTTAGTTAATATCCAGTTAAAACGTCAAGAGGTTACTACTAATAGATATGTTTAGATTCTCGTAAGTTATTCAAAATACTTCGAGAGTGTGAGAAGTCTATTAAGTACATAGAAAGGTACATAAAAATTTTAACATGCCCATGGTATGAGAGTACTCTAGACATGTGCTTAAAAAATATAATATATGTATGTATTGGGTACTTTTTTTTTGTTAGAGCCCTAAAAGGTAGAGAAGTACTTTTTTAACATTTTGTAACTTCTATGCGAAAAAATAAAAACATAATGTAAATGACATACAACAAATCTTAAAATTTGTGTCTTAAACTTTGAACTTCTAAGGGGAAAAACTATGTTTTTGGATATTTTGGTGCTTTTGTAACTTTTAGACCAACAAAGATATAACAAGTAAGAGCGCTATATTCGGCTGTACCAAATCTTATATACCTTTTACATTCGTATTTTAATATACCCAGCCGAGTTATTTTGTACTGCAAATAATATAATAAAAATACATTTTGCAAGCTAAAAAGTCCATAGAGAACTTTACAAAATTTTAATGTTGGTATGAATAATAGAAAAAGATGATCAAGGTTTTAGGTCGAGAGTTTTAAAAGTTTTCGACATTATTCGTGCTTAAAGGTTAATAAAAGTTGTTAAATGTTATGGGATGTTCTAGTCCCCCTGCTTCTCTCCAACTTTTTGAGTTATTTGATTTTTGTAGAATATTTGAAGTCGATAGCTGTAATAGTTTTTCAGAAGTAGCGTATCGGAAATTTCATTAAAATTGTTAATTTGTATGGGAGCTACCCCTTTTTTTGCCCCCACTCTAAAATTTTTTTCTTTAAATCGTAGCCCTTGTTCCCAATTACTTTCTGTAGAACACTTGGTTTCGATATCTGTTATATTTTCCGAGATACAGCGTATCAATTATTTCATAGAAATCGTTAATTTGTATGGGAGCTACCCCTTTTTTTGCCCCCACTCAAAAATTTTTTTCTTTAAATCGTAGCCTTTGTTGTCCAATTTGGGTTTTCGCTTGTATCTCGGTCAATAGTGAACCGATTTCGCTGATTTTATATAGCGATTGTCTCCAGGATATTTCTAATAGCTTGACACCATTAACTGGTCTGTATCTTTTTATTTGACTCCGGAAACTTGATTTCAACAGACGGACATGGCTACATCAACTTCCCTATCTATAAGGATCCAGAATATATATACTTTATTGGGTCGCAAATGAATAATAAAGAAATTACAAACGGAATGACAAAGTGATATATACCCTTATTACTATGTGAAGGGTATAAATTAGGCCAAATTTGTTCTGCAGCCGTAAAAACCAGCTGAGTTTAAAAGCGGTTAAAAATGGACTAACACATTCCACTTTTTAGGATAATGAATATAAAAATATAAAATTGAAGACTATTTATTCATATTGTTACGTTTATACCTTTTATAAACGTTGGTTTATTTCCTTTAAATAAACCTGGATTCTTTTTATTGCAAAAGTAATAATAAACAACGCTTGAAATTTTATTTTGAACAATACAGAACTTTATTTATTTAAAACACTTATTTACAATCTTCTTTAAAAACACTTAAAGTTATTCACTTTTATTATTTAGCACTTTTGAATGTTCACTTATTCAACTCAACTGTTAAACTTAAACTGCTTGCGGCATTCGTGTTACTCGACTATTTATAGTGGTTGGTAATACGCTGTAATGTTCCACAAGATTCGATAACACACTAGAACTTTCTAGCGAATGGCCGTTACATTTAAATAACTTCTTAGCACAGACAACAACCGCCAATCATGTTACATACCCGGTAAACTTTGACATACCCAGTCAACATTTAACTCCGTAACACTACCGCCCGCTTAAGCCTGTTCGTCCCGAACAGGCATAGATTCACTTTTTCCATAATTGGCGAGGCGCTCGAGATGAACCACTTTCATCTTTGATCTTGGGCTTTTGTATTTTTGAATTCTGTACACGACATCATTTATTCTTTTTATTACCTTATACGGTCCATCCCAATGGGTTTGTAATTTAGGAGACAATCCCTTTTTCCGTTGTGGGTTATAGAGTAGAACTAGCTGACCCTCATTGAAACCTTCGGAATTCGCTGCTAGATCGTATCTGGCTTTCATTTTGTCACTGGTCATTTTTATCCGGCCACGTACGAATTCATGAACTTGGTTAAGATCTTTTTGTTCCCTTGAAGAGTCGTCTTCGTGTTCATCTATTGTTGTGGGCTTAATACCGAATTCTAAATCACCTGGCAGCTTCAGCTCGGTTCCAAACATAATTTTGGCAGGTGTTCTGGAGGTAGAGTCATGAACGGCTGACCTGTATGCCAACAGAAATTTAGGTATGTGCTCATCCCAGTCCCTTTGGTGCGTACTGACCACTTTTTTTAGGTGTTCCTCTAACGTGCGGTTAAATCTTTCGACCATGCCGTCAGACTGTGGATGAAGTGGCGTAGTCCTCGTTTTTCGGATACCGTATAGCTCGCACATTTCCTGGAATACCGACGATTCGAAATTTCTACCCTGATCAGAATGTAATTCTAGCGGAACACCGTAGCGGCACACCCAGTTGTTTACAAATGTGTTTACGACAGTTTTAGCCTCTTGGTTTGGTATAGCGTATACCTCTGGCCATTTGCTAAAATAGTCGATTACCACTAAGACGTAACGGTTTCCCGCCTCACTGATAGGAAAAGGCCCTGCTATATCCATCGCTATTCGCTCAAAGGGAGCACCTGAATTATACTGCTGCAGTGGTCCCCTACTTCTTCTTACTGGGCCTTTGGCTGCGATACATCGTCCACAGTTTGCTATCCAATCAGCAACAGATTGTTGACATCCAACCCAATAGAACCGGTGTTTAATCTTTTCTACGGTTTTCGTTACGCCAAGGTGACCACCGCTAGGACCATCATGAAACTCCTTCACTACATCTTCGATTTTAGAGGATGGCACCACAATTAAATTCGTTTTCGATTTACCATCAGCGCTTTCCCATTGACGATAAAGGCATCCGTTAATTAGCTGCAGACTATTCCACAGCGCCCAATATGATTTCATCAGTGGACTTTCCGCTGATATTTGGTTACGGGTTGGCCTTTTGTCTTCCTCCTTTGCCGAAATAATTTTCGCCAGTACGGGATCGTCCCTTTGTGCCGCTGACCAGTCGTCACTTGTCTCTATGCGTGTAAGTCGAACATCGACGACGCCCTCTTTTTCTTCAGCTTTTAGGCAATACTTGCATTCCGATCTGCAAGGCCTTCGGGAGAGTGCATCCGCATTTCCATGCTTAGTACCTTTTCGATGTTCAATGCCGAAATCGTAGCTCTGGAGATGTTCAATCCAACGGGCTAGCTGCCCCTCTGGTTGTTTAAATTGTAGCAACCACCTGAGTGCGGAGTGGTCGGTTCTTATCTCGAAGTGTTGTCCATACAGGTACTTGTGGTAATGTTTTACACACTCTACCACTGCCAAAAGCTCTCGCCGTGTAACACAATAATTTCTTTCAGGCTTTGAGAGTGTTCGACTGTAGTAGCCTATGACCTTTTCTGTACCGTTGACAACTTGTGAAAGAACACCACCTATCCCGTAGCTACTCGCATCACTATCCAGCACAAATTTCTCTCCAGCAATTGGATAGGCCAGAACTGGTGCTACGCATAATAGCTCCTTGAGCTTCTGAAGTGCTTGTTCTTGTGCATCCGCCCACAGAAACGGCCGTGACTTCTGCGTAAGCTCATGTAGACTGGCAGCGACACTGGCAAAATTTGGCACAAACCTCCTATAGTAGGTACAAAGACCAAGAAAACTGCGTAACTCATGCAGATTGTTTGGGCGAGGCCAGTCCTTCACGGCTTTAATTTTATCCTCGTCAGTTGATATACCATTTTCTGCGACGCGATGGCCCAAATATTTAACCTCTTTTTGGAACAATGCACATTTTTTCGCACTCAATTTAAGTCCAGCCAATGATATCCGCTTGAGGACTTCTTCTAGATTCTTCAGGTGATCGTCAAAACTTTTACCCATGACAATAGTGTCATCAAGATACACCAGGCATGTCTTCCAGTGTAGTCCCCTCAATACACGCTCCATTAACCGTTCGAATGTGGCTGGGGCATTGCATAACCCAAATGGCATTACGTTAAATTGCCACAGCCCATCACTTGCACTAAAAGCTGTTTTCTCCTTATCCTTCTCAGAGATTTCTACTTGCCAATAACCACTTTGCAGGTCTAATGTGGAGAACCATTTCGTTCCAGCTAGCGTATCCAGCGTGTCATCTATCCTTGGTAGCGGGTAACTGTCCTTCTTGGTTACGTCGTTCAGTTTTCTATAATCGACGCAGAACCTGGTGCTGCCATCTTTCTTTTTAACCAACACTACCGGGGAGCTCCAAGGGCTTGAAGAAGGTTCTATTACTCCACTCCGCTCCATTTCGCTGACAAGTTCTTTTACTTCATTGCGTTTTGCTAGAGGAATACTTCTGGGAGCTTGTTTTATTGGCCTTGCATCTCCTGTATTTATCTGATGTTTCACAAGTGATGTTCTTCCTTGCTGTTGTCCTTTCAAGGCGAAGATGGAGGCGTGCTTCCTAAGCAGTTTTTTTGCTTTATTTTTATCAGACGAGGATAACCCTCTAACCCATTTCTCTATGCACTCCGATAGCATCTCCTGCTCTTTGTTTGACATACAGACAGGACCCGATTCCATTTCGCAATTTATTATTGCCTCAGCTGTAGCACACTGGCCCACTTCACAATTCGGCCTGACGACTTTTTCGCATGTGGAAAGGTTTAGCATTCTAACAGGGACTCTTCCGTTGTTACAGGTTCTCACGAGGGCTTTTGCTGTTATTAAGTCACTCTTTCTATCTGTTTGTTCTACCACCCACAACCGGTTGTCGACACAATCTCCCTCTATACGCGCCCATACTACACTTTCTGACTGTGGTGGTATTTTTTCTTGTTCTATAGCAAACAGCTTCCTTACAGGAGATTTATCTTCGTACCCAACATCTAGGGGTATTTCAATATTCTGCCAAATCATTGTCTTTTGCCCCATATGCAGACTAATTCCATGATTGATCATAAAGTCTGCACCGATGATTACTTCGTCCACAATGTCGGCAACAATGAATACATGATTCACACTTATGTTGGCAATAGTTACTTTTACGTTTATTTTACCATAGACAGTAGCAGGCTCTCCAGTTGCTGTTCGTAGACTTACGCCATATAACGGTTCAATTGTTTTCTTGACTGCATCGGGTCTGATAATGGATTGCGATGCGCCTGTGTCTATAGTAAAAATATGCCTTCGACCATTGATATACCCACAAGCAGTAAGGTTGCTATTCTTCTGTTGCATGACTGATATGGAGATTGTGGGGCCCTCGGTTATGGGAGCTAGCTCTTGCCCCGTAGTGCTAGCTCGTGTTAGTTTAACGGTGACTCGTTTGCTGATTTCATGTTAACCCGTTTGCTGTTTCTCGGTGGTGAAACAGATCTAGCCCGCTTTCTTGATGCTTTACAATTTCGCTGCAAATGGCCGCTCTTACCGCAGTTATAGCATTTGACTCTGGCTGTACCTCGCTTTTCTTCTAACGCCTGTATAACTGCATTTTTTATTTCATCGACAATATTTCCGTCTTTTTCTGCGGTAATTTCAAGATTTCTCACCTTATGTACTTGCGGCTTAGAGAGTAATTTCGCGGTCTCCTGTGTCAGCGCGTATGATACGGTTTCAGCAAAAGTAGACTTCTGTGTGCCAAACACTGCGTGCTTGATCTCAGGATCACGTATTCCACTCACAAACGTTTCAATTTTAAATTGATCCAAAAATGGATGGTTCTCGCCTGGATATGTCAACTGCACCAACCGCTCGATTTCTGTTGCAAAATCTTGTAGCGATTCGTTGACTTTCTGTACTCTACCTCGCAATTCCATTCGGTATATATCTCGTTTGTGCTCACCGCCATACTTGCGTTGTAGTGCAACCATTATCTCCTCGTAGTTTTCTCTGCAGCCAATAGGTATGCTTTCCAGAACTTGAGCTGCGTTACCTTTTAAGGCTAAAATCAACTCTAACGCCTTTTCTTCATTGTTCCACGCATTTCTATTGGCAACTGTCTCGAACTGGAACTTAAAAACATTAAATGGTGCACTGCCGTCAAAAGTAGGGGCCTTAATTCTGTTTGATATTTCTGGAATTACTCGCATTGGTACCTCATGACATTGAAGACTATTAATTTTTGTTTCCAGATTTTTGAATTTTTCGTCAACATCTTTGACTTGTAGTTGCAATTTACTATTGAAGTCGCTTGCTTGTGCAACCATGCCATCTTCAAGGTGAGATAGTTTTTTATCGATTTTAATAACTTCCTTTACTATGCCCTCTACTCTGTTGTTCACAGCTTCAGAAATTTCTTGAAGTTTTAACTCCATAGCCCTAGACGTTTCCTGAACTTCCTGGAAATTCATTCTAGAAGTTTCCTGAACTTCGCGAAACTTTATTTCTATTTTCTCATTATTAATTCTAAAAGTTTCCTGAACTCCCTGGAAATTCATTCTAGAAGTTTCCTGAGCTTCTTGGAATTTCCTTTCTATTTTTTCATTATTAACTCTAGAAGTTTCCTGAACTTCTTGGAAATTCATTCTAGAAGTTTCCTGAACTTCTTGGAATTTCCTTTCTATTTTTTCATTAATAACTCTAGAAGTTTCCTGAGCTTCTTGGAATTTCATTTCCAATTTTTCCATCATAGCAGCAAGCATTGTGCCTATATCGACATTGTTTGTTGTTGTACAAGTAACAACCTCCAGTTCTTCCTTTTCGTCAAACTCATAAACATCAATGTCGATATTACGCCGCTTAAATTCCTCAATCAGCCTCTTTTGCAACTCTACCTTATTACCTGCTGTAGGTAATGTCAGCTTGCTCAACTCTCTCTTGAGCTGCTCAACTTTAAGTTCCTCGAATTTCATGTTTATTAAAATGCAATCCCGCTTCTGACACCAATTGTTACGTTTATACCTTTTATAAACGTTGGTTTATTTCCTTTAAATAAACCTGGATTCTTTTTATTGCAAAAGTAATAATAAACAACGCTTGAAATTTTATTTTGAACAATACAGAACTTTATTTATTTAAAACACTTATTTACAATCTTCTTTAAAAACACTTAAAGTTATTCACTTTTATTATTTAGCACTTTTGAATGTTCACTTATTCAACTCAACTGTTAAACTTAAACTGCTTGCGGCATTCGTGTTACTCGACTATTTATAGTGGTTGGTAATACGCTGTAATGTTCCACAAGATTCGATAACACACTAGAACTTTCTAGCGAATGGCCGTTACATTTAAATAACTTCTTAGCACAGACAACAACCGCCAATCATGTTACATACCCGGTAAACTTTGACATACCCAGTCAACATTTAACTCCGTAACAATATTTAGGTAAAATTCTTATTTTGTGAAAAAAAAAATATTTTATGAATTTTTTTAGTTTTTTTAGATTTTCAGTCTAGAAATATATTAAAAAGTATTGTTTTTTTTTGATTTTTGGTAATTTTTAGATTTTTTAAAATACAGAATTATTAATAATTTTGTACATGAAAAATAAGGAACTACTACCCTATATAGAATTTCAAAGTCACGTAAATAAGCAAAATGTATTTTTTAACACTGCTGGTATTTTTTCAGCTTTCTTCAGGAGTTTTGACCAAAATAGTTTTAAACTTAACTAAACAGACAAAAAGTTTTTTTTTAAATTAATATTTTGTGTTAATTTTTTTAAGGTATTGCGTTTAGAAATAAAAAGTTAAGAAATAATGTCCCAAATTGAGGTTAAAACTCAACTATGGAGAAAAAAAATACTTTTTTACATGTTTAGAATTTTTTGATTTTTTGAAGATTAATTATTAAAAATAATAAAATTGTAGACTATTGACCCATATAGTTTGTTTGACACTAAAGTTACTTTTTAGCTAGCTGGAAACACATCCAAATCCGCTCGTTCGAAGCATCTTGCAGTATAGTGGGCAAACCCGTCTAAGAAGAAGAGATACTATTGCGCTTAGATGAAATCTTTGAAATAAATTAATTTTATTATGAAAACTTAAATTTTGGTCTGGTACTGACTGGACTAATACTAAGCACACTTAGTTTTAAGATTTGAATACTTATTGTTAGTTCGCTGAAGCGAAGATTCAATAATAAAAATATGAAAAAAAGTTAGTTTTTTTAATATTTGGAGATTATGATTCTGAATATATAAAATTAGGGACTTCTGATCTATATTAAAAGAGAGTATCTGATTTAAACTTTTGATATTTTTCAAAATTTCTTAGATTATAAATCTTAATATATGCATCTTAGGATTATTGGCCTATTTTCGAGGTTAAACTTAAGCAAAGCGAAAAAGTACCTTATTTTTAATATATTACTTTTCGCGAGGTTGCGAGTCTTAAACTTTTTTAAATTTTTAGAAAATTTTGTCCTAGAGTTTTTGAACTCAAAATATAAAATATTATTCTTTCAAATCAGATTAAAGTTAAAATTAATTAATTGAGACAAAAAAACTTTTCCATAACCATTGGAAACAATTTTTTTATTGTTTGCTTTTAAGGATAATAGAATAAGCACTTAAGAAAAAAACTGCAGATTTTTTTTTCTTGTTTTGTAAGTAGCAAGAGCAACCTTAACAGTTTCAAAATACAATTTTTAATTTTTTTGTCCCATAAACCCCGACTAAAAAAGTACCAGGGACGAATGCGTATATGTCTTGCGTAGAACGTGATGTCTTTTATCGTATAAATTTTCGAAGGCAGTAAGTTACTAGTTTTATTATTTGAGTTCTTTTGGAACCTATTAATATTTTAATATTAAAAAAATACCTTCTTACTGGAACTTTGCATTGGAAGATGTACCCACAATCCCCACAGTTCCATTAAACTTTTACAATTAAAAGATGTCTTGCTGTGCTATCAACAATTTTTTTCTCAAAAGTTCGGTGATAGAATCTTTTGCTTTCTGCACATTTTGTTAGTAAAACTTGTATTGCTCCATCTCAGGTCAAACATATTTCAAATTCAGTATGTTTAAACGATCTTAAGGCAAAAACACAACGTTTATCAAATTCAACTATACAAACGATATTACTTTTATTTTTTAAATAAATGGATTGAAACCTAATGTTTTTGTTTACTTAACAATGTATCATAGCCAAGTGATAAAAAGGGGACTTCTTATGGCACACCCTTTTTAAAGCCGATTATTTTTTGCTTTTAGCAGTTTCCAATACCATTAAAACATACATAACTTTTTCAGGTTATTTTTAGTCAAAATAGATATTTTATATTTTAACAAACACAATCTTTTCATATTTTTTCTTTTGGTTTTTATATTTTTTCTTTTAAGATATAATATATAAAATTATCTCTATGTCTTACGGTAAATTAAACTCGGAAGTTGTGCAAATCAATTTCTATGACTTTTATTTCTTAATCTTTCTTTTATATCCTAAAAGAACTGTTTTATAACAAAGCGTACACATACAGTCTTACTTTTAGTTATATCATAAACACCTTAGTTATTTACAACAAGAACAATAACAACGATTGCTTGGTAATATACAGAAGTGTTTTTACGTATATTGAGCACCTACTTCTTGGCCAAAAACCAAGAAAAACACATAAATGTTAGTGGTCATACAGTACTAAGTACAACCGTAACTTTACGCTAAGTTTAACAATATCTCTGTAACCTCTTAACAACTGACCAATACAAGCAAAAGAAGAAGGTAATATACTCATGCACACACACACACCACTTAAACTTTAATCTACTCTCAGATATAAAGTTTTAATAAACAAGTTGAAATGGTTAATGGTCTGTGTGTAAATTTAAGCGTGTTGTTAGAATAACAAGTAACATAAATGCAACCGTTTAAATTACGATTATTGTATTCAATATTATTACCAATAATGGAATTTAATGTTTTTTTTTGTTATTTATTTATCTGGTAGAAATGTTTTAGTTTTAGGATGCGTTTCTAAAGTGCATTTGATCAAGTTTAAATATGGATGTTATTGAAAGAACTCTTAACAGAATTGATACAGAAATAAAAATTTTAATAAATTTTTTATCTAGATTTTTTGTTTTTTGTTTAAATTAAATGAAATAATGCTTTTTAGTAGAAAAATATTTTAAATTTTATTTTCCTCTTCCTTTTCCTTTATTTTCCCTTTCCTTGTCTTTAAAATAAGATGTGATGCACTATACAATTAACAAGCTTTAAAAACAAATTTTGTGGCGGCTCGGCCTTATTTATCAAAGCGAGAATAACACCTTTGGGCGATATTTTTAAATAACTAAAGTCCGTGCTGAAGAAATTTTTAAGAATCTCATCATTTCGCCCCTTATTTGTTTGTCTAGTTCTTAGTTGTAAAAGATCTATAAAAAAATGTTTTTAAATGTTTCGGTTCTTGCTACAAGGCTGTCGGCGCAATAGGGCCAAGCATACGCACAAATTGTTGGGTACAACTGTTAATGTAAAATGCTTTTTAAAAGTTAAACAACTTGGTTCAAGGTCAGCTCTAGTTCTTTTTATAAAATCAGTTTTGATTTCTTCTTTTGTTTGAATCTGTCACAGTTTTTTATTTTATTTTAACGCCAAGTGCCTGGTAATCTTTTTAACAAAATAACAAAAGCAAAATAATGTAAAAAATTAAATCTATTTAATTCTTTTTTTTATTTTACAAATCCAGTATAAATGTATATATGTAATCCCTAAGCTGGAGATTATATGTTCGTAAACAAAACAAGAAAGCATTTTTCAGTATGTTTTAAGGCATAAAAAACAACAACAACGTTTACAAAGCACACATTGAAAAATGTGTTAAGAATTTAGAGCAGTTTTTTATGATCCCTACCAGTACCAAAATTGAACTAAGGGTAACTACTAGTTTGTCATTTTATATGTGACACCAAAAATTTAAAAGCAATAGCCCTTGTAGGGCTTCCTTATTCTATATAAAGGGACCTGTGTCAGTAAATTTAAGTTTTAAAATTGAAATGGGTTTTAAAAATTTTCTCTATCCCTCTTATAACACCATTAAGTTTCCTTAAAAAATATTCCAAATTCTCAACACCATATGCAACTGTTAAAGGAGCTTAAATATTCGATGTTGCCATCTAAATTGTTTAGCCTTAAAACGTATTCGTTTAAGATTTCTGTTAAAAAAAAATTATAAAGTGGGGAAAAATGAGACATTGAAAACAGACTCCTACCCTAAGTTGTTAACATAACCGCAACAATGGTACCACTAACACCAGCCACACAACAACATTTCACCTTTTTTTATTGCAAATAAAACATTGGCTGCATACTTAACACATGTACAAGTGTTTGCTTGTTTAACGTTTGTGTGTGTGTATGTCAGAGATTTAAATATATAAATAGGGTTTAAAAAAGTTGTTGTTTTTTTGTTTAAATTAAACAAACAGAATTTTATGTACTTTTATATGTTTTTTTTTAAGAAACAATCTTCTAGGAATTAAAAGCTTTAATATTTTATGATAAACAAAAATGGATTTATTTGAAAATATAACTCTTCTAAAATAAATATTAAAAATTAATATGTATGTACGTGAATTAAGGGCCTTAGGATATTAACCTATAATAAATATAAAGTTTTTTTATAAAAATCATAAATGTGGTTATTATATGGAATTCTTAAAGCATATTTAAAATATTTCTTTAATTTTACAGCTTCCATTTGTTATCCTTAAGGAACGTATTTACTTTCTCTTAGACGATAATATACAGATATAACATTTATATGTTCCAGTTGTATCTGACTTAGGTAATAAATTGTGAAAACATAATTTTTGTCTATAAAGCGTTATTTTTATTTATTCTTATAAATTTGGAGCATAAAATATTATTTATGATTTTTGCCATTTCTATAATAATTTACTGTCACAAACATGCACTACACATATATTTTTTTTATAGGAAAAAGGGCAACAAAAATGTCAATACCAAATTTTTCGACCAAAATAAAAACAACATAAAAGGAAATAAATAAATATAAATAAAAATTCACATGATTTGTAATTTTTATGTACATATGAGATATTTCATGCCAGCTAGCCCGCTGCAGATATTGGGCATTAGTGAAAAGCATACGGGAATTTTTACTGAAATCCTGCTTATTTATTTTTCTGGTATATATCAAGAGAAAAACTCATTTTTTTTTTCTGTGTTATTATTTTTGGCAAGGTAGATAGTTACGCGTTAAATAATATAGCCTTTGTTTAAATAGAAATAAAATTATATAAGAAAATTACTAAAAAGTGAATTTAGTCCGATTTAATATTTGTGAAACTTTCCCCATTAAAAAACTTCTATAGTGAAAATATGCACTTTATATATTAGAAGTTTCAGAGTAGAATGATTTATATAGTATTATAAAAAATTTTGAACAGTTTGCTTTTTTTCTCATCCATGAAATGAAGTGATAGTTTTATTAGTATTATTTCACCGTGCACAAAGTTTCACATCCGCCATAGAGGTGTAATTAGGTATTTTTATTCTAGCGCTTTTGGTTTCCCGCGAAAACAGGTAAGTTCTTCAAAAATCTTCATAGAAGTAAATAAAAAAAAATTTTAGAGCGCCCTATTCGGCTTTGCTGAATCTAAGATACCCTTTACATTGGCCTTTCGAAACCCCGAACTTTTTTTTGTTTTTATCCTTATTTAATTTATGTAATATTTCTAGTTTGATTTCATATTTCAATTCCCATAGTACGACTAGTGAAGTTTACCCTAATTTTTTTTAAATTTTTTATGGCAACCCCCTTAGAGAGTGGTGATATTTTGTAAGTATGTTCAAGGAAAATCTTTTTTTCATATTTTTTTTTATTGGTAGTATCCCTCCTTTTAGAGGGTGTGCCCACTATGCTGCAAGATGATTCTAGCGAGCGGATTTGGATGTGTTTCCAGCTTATTTAAATAATTGTCCACATAGTTAAGAATTTTGAATTTTGTGGATGTTGCTGTTTGAAATATACTAAGGAGCACCAGTTATCATTTTTAGGATTTTGTTTTGACAGGGTGGAATTTTTTCTATATTAGAGGCGGAAGCAGTGCCCCATAATTGTATACCGTAGCACCAAATTGGTTTTAAAATTGAGCTGTATAGTGAAGGTTTACAATCCGGATGAAGGACAGAGTTTTTACCCATTAGCCAGTGGATTTGAGCAGCTTTTAGTTTAAAATGCGTCAGCTTCGCGTCATGCGAGACGGCGATCCAGGTGAATACCGAGATATTTTATCTCGGATCGTTGAAGCACCATATGGTTGTTAATAGTGATTGTGGAGCACGTTTCTTTGCGTAAAGAAAAAGTTACGTGTGTACATTTTTGTTCATTTATTTTTATTTCCCATAACTTTGCCCATTTTTTAACTTGGGTAACGTGTTTTTGCAGTTGTTTCGTAGCCTCTTTAGGGTCTTTATGAATACTTAGGAAAGCATTATCATCAGCAAATGTCGATGTGTGTGTAAGACTATTGGTTGGCATCTCTGCTGTGTAAAGCAGGTACGCAATTGGACCTAGTATACTCCTTTGAGGTACACCAGCCCCTATTGGTTGAGAAGATTTCTCTTGGTTTCCCTCTTTGATCACAAATTGTCGGCCGGTTATCCTTTTCTCTAAAAGGTTGAAAATATTAGATGGAAGGTTGAGATATAGTTTGTTTAACACGCCTTCATGCCATACTTTGTCAAACGCTTGTAAGACATCAATTAAAAGCGCGGAGCAGTACTTTTTTTCTTATAGCTATAAAAGGTAGGTTAGCAATAGCCTCTATAACATGTGTAAATTGGAAACGTTTTTCTAAAAGACGTCTAGCTACAACTGGCGGAAAAATCTTGCCAATGAAAAAAATGAGTTGAAATAAGTCTTACAGTTGAGCTATCCACGGGCATTATTAAAGTTTAAGGGGAGGTTATTAAAATTTTACCAAACTTGGTATGGGAGCCCTCTTGGGCAATGGAAATAGGGAGAAAGTACTTTTTAGCTACTAATTACTTGGGAGGGTAAACAATTAGGGGTTTGTCGTAAATTTTATTTCTCTAAGGCCGATTCTGGGGAATTTATGGACGTTTTTTAAATAATTTTTGTAAATTTTGTATGGCAATCGCCTTATGTGATGTAGATAGTGGTTAATTATCCCAGCAAAAATTGCTGCTTCGCCGTAGGTAGGTTTGTAAGGGAATATAAAGACAGCAAAACTTACAAGCCTTCTTACGTATGGCATGATATTTATTCATGATGTCCCACTTAGTTGCATTTCATGTTAAGTGCTTATTTAGGCGCTGTGAATATCCAGTTAATTTTGGTGCTTCTTTAAATTTATTGCGTACTCGAAATAAATGTTTTACCGTGTTAGTTTGTTTGTTACTTGACGAAAAAATAATGTTTTTTTTACTCACTGCCTTTTAGTAGTGCTTTTTAGTATGCACTAAAGTAAGCGAGTTTGTAAAACAGTAAACGTTTTACATTTACTGCCATACACTATTGCATTTATTAAGGGAAAAGATAAGTGCTTGCTGCGAAGCGCATTAGTATACTAGAAACAGTATTTACCGCTTACAAAATCTCGATTATTTTTTGCTGGGATGTTAAAGGAATATCTTTAAGAGGGAAAGCTAATGGGGGCATGTAATACATTTTATTCCTCTAAGGGCGACTTTGGGAAATTGCAGGGGTTTCACCCTACTTCTTCAAATTTCGTATCGCAGCCCCGTCAGGGCGTTTGGATAGTGGGTAAGTATGTTTAAGAAATATATTTGGAAGGGGAAACAAATAAGGGTCTGTGATACATTTTATTACCCTCGAGGTGACCCTGGGGAAGTTGTACGTGTTTTTAAATTATTTTTAGGGAATAAGTATGTTCTAGGAAAATGTTTGTAAGAAAAAATGGGTTTGGGTCGGTTTTACGTTTTACCTTTGTAGGAGCACTCTGGCAGCTGTGAGACCGATTTAAAAAAAAACTAAAAGGAATTAACCTTTGTATGGAAACCCTGTTAGATGGCGGACATAGGGTGTAAGTATGTTTTACAAAAATATTTGTGATACTTGTGTGAAGGGGCAACTCTTGGGCAGTTGTAGAGGTTGTTATGTACAAATCTTAGAGAAAAAAAAGGTTGTCTTGGTTTCTAGATTATATCTCGTTCAGATATCGGGCGATTTCGATAGCAATTTGCTTGCAGATATATCTGATAGTCTGATATCACTTACGGCTCCGTGCGACATGAGGGGGCTTCAAAAAGTTGATTTCAACCAAATATGGACAGACAGGCAGATGAACAGACGGGCGGAGGTAGAGAATTATCTCTTTATAAGGACCAAGGAAATACATATTTTATGGGGTCAGAGATAAATATTTAAGAAATAACAAATGGAATGAAAAACAAATATATTTCATTATCATTTATGTGAAGGGCATAATAATAAAATTGAGTCAGAAACTAAAACTCTTACATATAAGTTTAGGTTCCTTGAACATATTTGCGATTATTTAAGACTCTTGGCTTTTTTTTTTAAACAGTTCCTTAAAATTTTTCGGTTAAACTTTTTCTAAGCCAATTTGTGTAACATATATATGTAAGTAATGTCTCCGTGTCTACCTAAAAAATACTTTCAGATATAATTTTTTAAGCAAGGCTTGATGACATCAAAAAAAAAATTTCTTGGAACCTGGCTTTGAATTCCTAAGGTAAAGAATAAAAAAGGAGATCTAATTTGTATTAAAAATACATTTGGAAAACCTAATGTTGAAAAGCAGCGTATATGTATGTGTGTGCATGAAGAATTTTTCAAAGTAGGCCATCAATTAATATCAAGCAGAAAATGACAATATTTGATATGCCCGGAGCAACAACATAGAGATACAAAAAAATTTCAATACAGAAGCATAAAGAAAAAAATGTAGTGTCTTCCTCACATGCATACATTTGCTTACACATCACATTTATTTATTTCCTTTAAGCATTTTTTTTAAATTTAGCCTGCTGTTCCAGATTTCCCTATTCATACACTGTCTTAGTTTTGTAGGCAATGCTTTTTTCGATTGCTTTTGCATGCATTTGATGGACATGGTGTTTACATTAACAACAACTAGACAACCATATTACTCTAAATCAATGTTAGCCAAGAGCGTTTTGGGGGGGCGGACACTAATTAGGTTTTGCATGTCTATAACACAGTACCCACACAAAACCGTTACAAAGAAAACAAAATAAATGAAAAGTAACAACAACAAAGGTTTATAATGAATTTTTTTAAATAAACTGTGAAAAAGCACCCACACATTGTTATAAATCTTCTTCTTTCGTTGGACAACGATGCTCTAAATAATGTTTAATACTAGGAAAAAAAAATTAAAAATGATTCAAATAAAACTCCAGGATAAGACAGTGAAAGAACATTTAATACCTCTGTCCATTTGGTAAACGTAATTGTATAGATTTTCAAATCCTAAATATATTAATATAATATACATACTTTCATGTGAATGTCAATGAATAAATATATGTATGTCAGAAAGCAATTTTAGGTATTAAAGAAATTGTTATTGTGTTGGTTTTTTAGACAAAAAAAAAAATGCTGTCAAATGTTACTTGATGGTTTATCAGTTAGTAAGCTAAAAGCAAAGAAGATCTGTTCGTTTTTTTTTTCAATTCTACCACACTTCTAATTTTTATGATGCTCAGCTTTTTCCCTACATTCTTCTCTCTAGAACTAATAGTTAAGTGCATAAATGTTTAAACATGTTTCCACTAAACGCTTTTAGGGACATAGTTTAACTTCATATATCCCTCTATATCAGCATCACACTGCTTTGATAAATAGTCAATGCCATTTTAAAGACAATAAAGTTGATGAAGCTGATGATAACGATTAAAATAAAAATGATGATGCTGCAGCTGACGAAGTTGATAAAAAGAGAAATATAATAATGACTGTGATGACGTTGACAACGATTATGCTGTTAAGCTTTTAAGATAAAACAATAGAAAACTATTAAAAGTAATTATGTGGAAAAAATATTGCAAAAGTCAAAAACATGCATGAACATCCATACACACACTCAAGAACATACATAAGTAGATGTGAGTTAAAACTATAAAAAAAGAAGAAATTGCTATAAAATAGAATTGCTGTGATTAAAAAAAATCGTCAAAAAAATCAGCATTAAGAAAAATTAAATTTTAAAAGAAAGTCATCGTGATAAAATAATTAGCAAATTAAGCAAACTGATATTAAATACTGTAAATGCAAAAATATTAAAAAAAATATATAAAAAAAATTTTTTGCTGAAAAAATTATTTGACTACAGCAAGTTAGAAAATATCATTACAATTTATTTACACCAATATAAGATTTACACGATGAAGTTTTTCATGAGATTACCTCCATTAAATTGTATGTTTCTAGAGGAGGGTTTTAAAAAAGTAGGTCTTTCTTCACCTTTTTTTTGAACAAACAAAAATTTCACGACAATAATTTCACGAAAAATTTTATCTTGTAAGTCTGGTACAAGTTCTGTTTTTCCCTTGAAGATGTCAACCCGTTTAGGAAAAAATATATTTTTAAATAGGAGCAAAGTTGCAAAATGAAAAGTTTTGTAAACTCAAAAAAAAAAATTTTACAATTTTCTACAAAATTTGTTTTTATTGCAGTGTTTGCAAATGAGGAAAGAATTGGATGGATAGGAGCATGGACAGTCTAGCCATAATAAAAGTGGACTAATTAAACCAGAACTCCTCGGGGATTGTGGCCTTGTCGCGGCGGGGAGGCTCAGTAGGGGCAATGACCCTGAGAGCACTGCTGGCGGTAGCAGAGCTACCGGTAGGGTCACCCATGCCGGTAAGGTCAAAAGGTGAGCACTCGAAGCTAACAGCAATCCACAACTGTAGGCGACTTATCCAGTTGGTCTTATAACAGCTTGACGTCCCGCGTTGCACGCAGGAAACCAGCACTCAATATCTCTGCTTAGAAGTCCCACGAACACAGAACTGTATCTGGTGGCCAGGCTGGTGGCCTTAGATGGCACTCCCAGTACCAGTCTAGGGTGCTTGGGCCAATTAGTCACTCACCTGAACTATCAATTTAATGCATTAAATATATATATATAATTAAACCAGAACTTGGTCGCGCTATACTTTAGACAGCCGTAGATTAAAAATGATAAAACACATTCACACATGTATATTATGTTGCCTCGGAATAAGCAGGAAAGTAAGGAGCATAACAACAAAGGGATTAAAGGCAAATTTGAACATCCATTCAATTTTAACCTGCATATGATTAAGCGTCACCTGCCGCAAAATGCTTACAGTTAACGGAGAAATCAATTTATGGCTGCTATAAATCTAAAATCACAGCATTTTGGTGGGACTGTTGCTTCATTTAAAGTAATGCAGTTAGATATACTTCTAAGAGGGCATCTAAATTGTTTTTTAAGTACAAGCTCTAACAAAACTTGCATACGTTTCCGGACATAATTTGGGGCAAGCCACATATAGGCAGTGAAAAAATTTATTGATTGGGATTATATAAAACATTATAGGTATTTTGGAGATACTGGAAGATTATTTAAAGAACATTGGAGTTATCTGATCGCATACCTAAAGTAAAGGTCAGAACTAACTGCACTACATAAAAACCCTGGTTCTATCTTATGGGCGGAGATCAGAGCTACAAGTTGTGGAAGGTAGCTCTAAAAGCATTTTGTTGCTTGTCTTGTTAATATTAGGAAAATTTTCATCCTTTATTTAGGTGAGCAATGGCTTCTATGTACTAATGTTCACACAACACTCTTTTTTTTATTATCCTCAACAAAAAGCAGCAAGAGGTGCAATAATTTATAAAAACAAGGAGAATTTATAGTACATCTAGCTTACCCTACCGGCGTTGCAAGGGGGGTAAAGTTTGCAAGAAATTGTCTAACTTAAAAGAATTCATTTAAAACTGGTGGAAAATTACGGTATTATATTTAACTTGAAATGTTGATCGTTTTAATGAGCTGCTTTTGCTTTTAATATCTGAATTCGTACATGCAAAACCCTCTAGTGTTGTTTATAAAATTAAATAATAAATACAAAACCCATAAACATATACATATGTACAATGTCTGAAAATATGCAAACAAAACTAAACAAAATAAGCCAAGTTTATTAAATTTTAAATTACTATACAAATATTAATAGCTAAGTTTCGAGCTTATAATAAAAAAAGGGGGTGGTAAGGTACTTGAAAAAACGGTAATATACACTCTGCTGGGAGTTTTTCCATTTGGTGTAAAAATGTGTAAATTGTATGCACTTGGTACCCTAGAACAGGCATACAGCTGTCCATGAGAGAAGCAGCGGGTTCTCAAGTGCAAGCCAGCTACCTAGAGAATTTGACCCAGGGATTAATTAATTGTTTAAGCCAAAGGTAGCTTAATTGGAAACTGGAAGCGTAAAAAATTAGAAAGAAAACCTTTTGGATTACTTGGTGTAAAGGGTTTAAAAATACCCGGTCAGTATTGTGGCGCCAATAATATTGCATATGCAGGGTGTCCACCGGAAAGGTATACTACTTTTTTGTTTATAATTTTAATGAAAAACAATTAATCTTGTTTTAATAAATGCTTTATTTAATTTTGGCAATTATGTATGAAATGCAATATTAGTTTATTCTGTTAGCTTCACAAATGCGATCACTCTTGAGCACATTTTTCATTACATTCTCACACATTTCACACCCTATTTCATTGTTTTAATCTCGAATATTTTGTTTGAGTAGCTCCAACCTTTCCCGTTTGTTTGCATAATCCTTACTTTTTAGATATCCCCATAAAAAGAAGTCCGAAACAGTCATATAAGGTGACCGAGGAGGCCAATCAACATCACCATTTCTTGAAATAACTTGTTCTGGAAAGAGGTTTCGCAGTAGTTCTATTGTAGTCCTGGCTGTATGCGATGTGGCACCGTCTTGTTAATACCACATGTTAACCAAGCCCAAAGTATGCAGTTGTGGTATTAAAAAGTTTTCAAGCATATCACGAAGTCGCTCCCCATTGAGCTTACGTTACGACGTTTTATGTTTCAAAAAAGTAAGGTCCAACGCTTCCACCTGATCAAATTGCACACCAGACTGTCACCGACTATTCTGTTTATTCACATATTAACTAAAATAAAATTGTGCCTCGTCACTCATTATAATTTTTTCAGCAAAATCGGATTGTCAAGGGTTGTCATGTTTTAACGATTAAAACACGTTGGATAGCTGAATATTTTTCCAAATAAATTTGCTGTCTCTTCTTCACGACTGCAAAATACGAACTGTCAAGACTAATGTTTACCAAAATGGCGGTAAAACAAATAAGTATACCTTGCCGGCGGACACCCTGTATATATAAACCGTTCTTAAAATATAGTAAAAATAAATTTTAAATATTTTTTCAAAGGAGTTCAAAGTTATTTTATATTGTTGTGCTTGAATTAATTGCATTTGAATTTAGAGAGATAAATATTCTAACTAACACACCTCCGTTGGTTGGGGGCTGACGAAAAAGTCTATTTCAGGGCATGCATGGATGTAATTTTTTAATTGACCCAGCGCTTTTACTTTCCAGTGCGCGATTTATCAATTTCTAATATTTTGTCAAATGTAAGAGTTTTGACAGAGAAAGTTGCAAAGGAGTTTGATATTAAATAGTATTTTTTACAAGGAGAACATAACAAGCCAATCACTAGATTGAGTGTTTATCCTGCGAGACTTGAGCCTTCCTTTAAGATTTTCTTCTTTAAACCTTAACTTACCTATACTTATTAAAAGATTAGAAAGTGATATACAATTTTGTTGTCAGTTCCAGATTATTATTTACCTCTTGAAAAAAAATTGATTCGATTGGAAAAGGATTAGAAGCAGCCCCTATACAAACAAACCATTTTTGAATAAATTTTAGATACAATTTATCTCGGAAACTATAGCAGCTTTCGACCCCAAATTTAACACAAGTAATGGAGCAACAATGCACACATGCTGGAAAAATAAGTTAGAGAGGAGCAATCGGGGCCAGAAAACTTCCTTCAAAAAAACAATTTTATATAAGTTTTTATACGCTTTTTCTCGGAAACCTTGTCACAAGAGGTAATCGTATTATAGTTCCTACTTGTGAAAAAGCCCTAACTGGAGCAGGGAAAGCGATAGCTTCCATGCAAAAGAACCAGTTTAATAAAACTTTTGATATGATATATCTCAAAAAAATTAAAAAAAAAAAAATATGTGTATAAGGTCACGGGAGTAGCATTATTCATACAAAAAGACAAGTTAAGTGAAGTTTTTGTTTTTAATTAAGATTGATTTGTACCCTCAGAGAGTTTATTTGTTGAAATATTGTTATCTGTTTGAAAACAAAAATACTAATTTGAAGGGTATATAAGATCTGGGATAGCCGAATATAGCGCTCTTACTTGTTTTTATTGGATTCTTCTTCCTCTACACCATTTATATTATAAAAAAAATTTATTGTATTTTTTCATCGGCTTTTTTCGTTGAAGATGTTTTTATGGTTTCTTTCAGTTGTTTGATGTGGCCTTTGTTCTAGGCCCTCTCAAATATAAGTTTTGGTTCTTTTGTTGTTGTTGCATTGTTATATTTTATTAGCCTTGGTGTTGCTAAAAGGCTGTTTCATTAACGCGTATACATTTATTTCTTATACTAAAAGAGGGTTGTTTGAGTAGTGCTACAGTTAAAGCTTATATGCATTTTTAGCAAAAAAATTTGGGCGATATTTTACAAAAAATGCCAGCAGCAACAACCAATTTTGGAGAATTTACACAAAATTATTTTATATAAAATATTTTTTATAAAATTTTTAGTTGGTCTTAAATTGGATTTTTTTTTAAATCTTAATTTTTATAACAACCCTCGATTAAAAAATGTTATTTGGCAAATATGTTATATTTTAAAATATTTTCTTTTTACTATTCATGCAACATTTGCTTGCGTGTTTATGTTATTGTAAAAAGCACTACAATAATATGCGAGTTAAATACATACATATGAACCAAAACTAAAAACAACCGAAAAATATGTACTTATGTTTGGGTCTTTTTTTTTTAATTTTCTGTTTTTATTGTTGTTGATGGTGAAAGGAAAAAGCTCACAAGTGAATAAAAAAAATTACGTTGTATAAAATAATATTTTTTGGGCTGCTATTTAGAGAAAATTTTTTTTCCTTTTAGTTTTGTTAAAAATATTAACCGTTTTGCTGTGTATGTGGATATTTTGTAAAACAACATATATAAAAAAAGCAGAGTATATCAAACTTTAAAAAAATATTGTAGTCATTTGGCAAGACTACTTTATACACTATACAGCATACCCATATGGGTATTTCCTGGATGAGGAACGCGAAATTTGTTCGCCTTTGAAATGAAAAAAATATATAAAGAAATGGAAAACAGACAATTTTTAATTTTAATTTTTAGGCTCAAGTTCAATGCTTATAAAATTCTCATTATTTTGCAAATGAAGAATTTTAGTTTTTTACTTTATTAGCGTAAGTTAAGAAAGGAAAAATTTTGTATTGAAAAAACGTGTTTCATTTGCCGATACTAGCCGAGTAAAATGCGTTTTCGAAAACAGCAACGATTTTCATCATCAGTACTCTTTGGTCGGTTGTTAGTATTATATTTGGTTGTAAACATCAGCCGTTTAACCCATTCGCCTATTGTGGCGTGGTTAGTCGGCACGAAGATTTTTTTCCATTTAACACTAACTTAATTAAAGCTTTTTCTTTTTCCTACTTGAATGAAAACAACTTTACAATTTCGGTAGTTTCTTTATGGCATTTATTATGTATTAAAAATTTCTTGTGTATTTTCTTGTATTTGTGTATTTTTATCCACATATTTATAAGCAAAGTTGTGAATTTACTGAAGTTAGGCAAAGCAAATAAATCTATCAAGTATTAATATAAGGAGAGATAAAACCTTTTGTAGATGCCTTAAATATGATATTTCCTTATTTGTATTAATACAAATAAAAATTTGAGGAGTGTATCCATTTTTACAAAGCAAAAAAAAAAAAATTTTTTTTGTATACTTTAAGTTTTCTTTTCCTAGTGATTTTTTAAAGCAAACTCCATCGAAGCCACTTTGTTAGCTCACAGTTAAAAAAGCCGACCTTTAAATCAGGTTTCAACCGAATTCAATCTAAAGATCGTCATCATCATCATTGACAATAAAATTAATCCCAGAAATGAAATCGAAGTTCCTTTCTTTATATTTTTGCCCTAAAAAAAGTATTTCTTGCTTTTTATAATATTCTTGCATTTTTTTTTTATAAGATAATAATAGAGATACCGGTTTAGGATGAGAAAACTAAAAAAATTTTTAAAGGGCCAGATTTAATTAAAATGAAGTGTTAATTAAAAGAAAAAAATCTTAGATCGTTTTCAAATATGGATCGTTTCTTTGGATCTTTCTGGATTATATCGTTTTTAAATTTGGAAAAAAGAACTTATAATGCTAAAAATACCCAGGAACAAATAAGCAAAAAAGTAAAATAAAATCGATCAACTATAGATGTACCCACACTTTAGCATGAATTTTATTATTTAAACACACATATGGGCATTTCCATGAATATGTCAACCACGACTGGAAAAATAAAAGTCATCGCAACTTTTTTTTAAATATACCAAAGAGCAATAAAACACTTAAATTTTATTATGTAAAAGTATTTATAGCTAATTATAATTTTAAAAGAGCAAAAATAGCAGATTAAACTGGTAATCTCTTTGATCAATTTCCAGAATTTGAAATTAACTATTTTCTCTTAACTAGTGGCTAAATTTAGGTAATTGTAATATTCCAATTATACTTTAAAAATAATGTTACAACATCAATGGCCAAGATCCATTATGAAATTAAAAATTTAGAGTTCGAATAGCGGTATTTTTTATAGTTTGCTTTGAATGATATTCTAATGTCACGTACGTAATGCAAAAACGTTATTTGTCGTCATCATTTGAATTCGACCGGTCGCAAGTATTTAAAAATAAAAGTGCAAAGCAAAATAAATCTCGCAAACAAATATTGATATATTTTGTTTTTAAATTTGATGCAATAAAAATTTTATAGTCTTTCAAAGTTTGTAGCATACGATATTGTAAGTAACACAATTCAATTTAATACTTTCAAATTCCTTTATAATTATAAATATTTTATTAAGATGAGTAAAAATAGCTATGAAACTACAAAGAAATGGAGGGAGGACTTGAAGAAAAACGAAGAACAAATAAAGAAATACCGGAAAAAGGAGGCTGAAAGACAGCATATCTATCGAAAAAAGTTCGCAGATGCAGCCAAAAAAGACAAAAAAAAATAATTAACGACGAATTAACACACAATAAGTTTGATGTTTACTATTTTATTACAAAAACTATGATTGAAATAAGCGAACAATATGAAGATATATCGTCTATATACATATTTTCTGATTGGAGTAGCGCTCAATTTAAAAACAAATTAATTTTAAAAAGTATTCCCTCTTTTGTAAACAAATTTAGCTGCCAACATTTAGAATGGAACTTCTTTGCCACATCACATGGTAAAGGTGAAGTTGATGGAGTAGGTGGTACTGTTAAAAGAAAGGTATGGCAAATTGTAAAAGCAAATAAATTAATCTTGCCAGATGCTTTCTCATTTTATGAATGTGCTCATAAATATGTGGAAGGAGTTAATTTGTTTTATGTTGCTACCGAAGAGATTGAAGGGTTTTCTGCTCATCTCCATGAAAAATGTCAAAATGTCCAGCCCATCCCAAAAATAAGAAAACTTCATTCGTTTACTTATCATGATAGTCAGTATATAAATGTGTCTCGAACTGCGTATTCAGTAAGAGAAAAAATTAAAATTTAATAATTAAGTGGCAGCGCCCAAGTACATAGTGTATAGTAACAAATGAAATTAACCTTTTATTGTTTTTATTGCTATTATCACCGAATAAACATTTTTTAATTCTTTTTAAATTTGTTATGTATACATATATTAAAAAAACCTATATTTTTTCAGACAAATACTATAAGAGAAAAATCTGTCACATACGGTATGTCACGAACGATATTAAGATTTGTTCGTAACAAAATCATCTAAAAATCTTTTTTTATTTAAAAATTATGGATTATCCAGGAAAAATATTTGGCTTGGTGTAAGAACTTAAAGAAAGGAAAAAAACTTTTACAATTCGCAGATTTTTGTATATATGTGCATGCACCTCGACATCACTTCCGTTTCTTGTCACGTACGATATGCACCTTTTTCGCCCGATATTTTGGCCGGCAAGGTTTTCAAAGTCATGATTTTTTTTTTAGATTGTAGTACCCTCTAAATGTAACATATTGACGAAACAATTTTTCAGTTACCACTCTTTTTGCAAAATCTACACCACTTTGTAGGCGTACAAATGTCACGTACGATGACATGGAAATGCCCATATGTCAGTCAATGTTTTATTTTTATTTATTTTTTTGCAGAGGTTTTTTTTATTGTTGTAACGAAACTATGTGGCAAAATATTGCACCGAGTAGAAATGTTTTTAGATGTCTCTCGGCGCAAATGTAGGTGGAGTGTATATACTAGACGTCTGCATGACTATATTCATTTGATTGCCTATACACAACAAAAACAATATTCATTCAAACATTTTTCATTCTATGGGAGATAAATAAAGTTAAACCAGTAACAACACAAGAAAGAATATATTGTGTGTTACACTCACTGTTACAAGAAGAACACATTCATTTTACAGTTTTTGTTTTTAATGTGTATAAAACTCACTTGAAAATACAAAAACATAGCAAAGTCTCATTACAGTTAGACTTTTTATAAAAACATTCAGGTGTTTTTTCGAGTTAATGAATGTTTAACAACAACAAAAAAGACAAATTTGCAAACACAAATGAATGCGCTGAATAATATTTTTTTTACACCAATGATACAGCAATATTCACACATTCTATTCAGTATTTATTTATATGAATGTAAGGGTAATATTTTGTTTTCGGTTGAAGTGGTTTTTAATTTGCTTTCGCTTGTGGGTTCATTCATTTAATTTGTTTAACATTGAATGAAAAACACTATGTTGTTGAAAAACAAACGAATGTATTTAAACGGCATTTATGTGTAGTCACGCAGACCTCTAGTATATACCAGTCAAAAAGTCTTAAAAAAAGTAAAGAAATGTAGGTAATGAGTTTTTAGTGTGTGTCCCTGAAACTTATTTTTGTATTATGTTTTTAGTGGCCTACATAACTAACACTCACAGCTATACTCATGCTTATACATACATATGTTGGTGTACTAAAATTGAACCACAATAGAGCTTGCACTTAAAATGTAACATCACATGAAAGTGTACACACATACACATGCACACATATGTTGTTGGATACACAGGTAAATGTATACGTTTTTGGTAAGAAATTTAAATTTATCTACAAATTCAGATGAGACACAGTTTGCTTATAAAATTTATGCAAATTTTTCAACTTTAAAAGTTTATGAAAAATATTTAGATAAAGTTTCTTTAAAGTTGGAGGAACATTGTTTGCTTAAAGTTTAATGATAAAGATTTGCTGTGAAATTGTATCGAAAAAATTTGCTAAAGTTCATTGTTTAAAAGTCTTTAGGAATTTAAAGGTATAGAATTTTAGGAAAATAAAATTCAGCAAAAATAGGCGTGCAGGTAGCCCTCTTGTTTATCCTATTTGAAAATGTATGTTGTTAGTTAATAAGTGATTAAACATTAGACGGCCAATTTGTCATTTAAAAAATTAAAACCTATTGCAGCACAAAATTTATCCGTAAACACTAAATTACAGTTTAAGTGAACAACCATGTGTGGGCGTTTCAATTAAATTTTTTCTCACATACTAGCCATATCACTTTGACAGGTTGTTTATGTTTTTAGAATTAAAAGATTTGTGTTTACCCGATTGCTTTTTTTTATTATTTTGCTTCATAGTCAAGATGCGACCATTCGAGTTCAACTAATAATTCTTACACAAACAAAAACTTTTATTTTCTTAGCTTATGGAAATATGTTTTGATCTGGTGGCAGCAGTGTGGCTTAAGATATATCTAGATATGAAAATTTGGTGCCGCTAACAATCATACTTTATTCCATTTCCGGATGTTTCTTCCTTGTGAAGGCTAAATTTTTTGACCGTTGGACCAAAGATATTTTCCTTCCTATTTTTGGAACGATTTTAATATCATAGTGGGTCAGTGTTCATATGCTTCCTAAAGGCGGTTGAAATATATATCTTTATTTTGTTCGTCCTTTCCTTTGGAAACACAAATAAGACTGATGTTGACAAATTTGGCTTTTATACGAGTTGTGACCAGTATCTCATTCACCGAAATTCTCCTGGAGACAAGATATTCAAATCTCCGGATAATAGACAAACTAATGTCTTGTTTCGGGAAAGCTGTAATAGAGCGCGTTGGCTTTTGTTGTAGTTGCTACGCCTTTCCCATTTGCTCGCACTTCTTGTAAGGCAGTTAAATCAGCCTTGTACTTTTAATGCACACCCGCCAGTGCATACACGTTCATAGGTGTTGAAAGATGCAACCCCAGGTGACTCAACGGGAAGGTCTTTATCCATAGTTAAGATAATTAAGTGACCGAAATTGGTTTGGGTTTTGCCAGGTCCAATAGACGTCTTAGAAAGCGTTTTGCATACTGACTGTCATCTAGCGGACAATCTTGATATGCACTTTTAATTAAAAACTTGTTTGTTTCATTTTTTTATCTTACTCTTACTATAACCCCTGATAGTTTGAACTCTCGTTAACATGAAATCTCAATTACTTAAATTTTTCCCGGTCTCTTATAGTTGTCGAGATTCGACTGTAGCTGGATTTTGTATTAAAGTTGAATTTTATTTTTATATCCGCACTTCTATACGTATACGTAATGTACACTTAGACAACAGATAATATATATTACGTATACGTATGTCATAAGGCAAAAATTAATTAATGAATTAATACTGAATATGGTGTTTTTACAATATTTCAAGGGGTTTAATCACAAACTTAACCAAATAACTCTATGGGTCACAGTGTTAAAGGAAATAAGGTCTTAAACACATAAGATATACTAACAATGTTACAACAAAACAAAGATTTTTAATTTATAGTTAAACTGTTAGTTTTAAGACAATTTGATTATTAGTATTATTATTATTAAATTTATAATTATTATTATACTATTATTATGATTATTTTTATTTTTTTATTTATTTTTTTTTTTTGCAATAAAAAAAATAATATTTTACGCGGCTTGTATCTGTAAAAACCTGGGGCCAAATCGCCGCATTCGATTCAAATCGAAATTTAAAAATTCTTATTAGAATTCCTACACTCAAAGCATTGACAACTCAATCGATCGAATGAAATTTCGATTCGAATCGAATGCGACGATTTGGCCCCTGCTTTTTTAGAAAAAAAAAATAATAAAAATCTTTTTTATATAGAAGCTGTTTGAAATGCTAACCATTACGGAGTGCTTGGTTTTGCGTTTTTAAAATAAACTATTTAAAGCTTATATTTTTTTTACAAAATATAACATAAGGATAATAATAAGTATTTTACACTGCTACCGTCAACATATTACAACCAATTAACAAAAATCTTTTAATTATCTTTAACCTTACTTAATTTAAATTACTTTCAAAATGCATGCAATATTAAATTTTTTTCGATTTCTTATTAAAAAAATTTAAAATAATACATAAACATTAACTACTTAGTTGAAAAAATTGAAATCTAAAAACTGAGCGTCATTAAGAAATTTCCACCCACCTTAATCAACTATAGTTTTTATTTAATTTTAAATAAAGTTTTTCTATGTGCAGCTTACAATATTTTTGTTTTTTTTATAAAAGTTATTTCCTGTGATGTTTGTTTTTGCATTTTTACAGAAAATTTCCTTTTTACATTTCCTTTTAGTGTTTCCGCTTGTTTTAGCATACCAATACAAAAGACGTAAAAAAACAGCATGAAACACTTTTGTTTTTTGCTTTAAATATTATAATAGTTTTTTCATTTTTACTTTTTAATAACAGTTAATTTATATAAAAATGCTAAATATGAAGCAAAAAAAGGCAATTTTCAAGGCTATTTAAACATTGTTGCAACTTGTATTTATTTAAAAATAAAAAAACAAACTTCTCACCAGAAAAAACACGTGATGTTTTTGTTGTAGGTACAGTACTTATTATTTTTGTTTATTTTTGCAACAAAAATTTTGCTTAAGAGCTCTACATAAACGGGTTTGATCATCTTGGTTTCAGTGAAAATTATTTTTTGAGCTTAGAAAAAAAATTATTATAATTATAAAACACAATAAAATAAAATAAAATAAAATAAAATAAAATAAAATAAAATAAAATAAAATAAAATAAAATAAAATAAAATAAAATAAAATAAAATAAAATAAAATAAAATAAAATAAAATAAAATAAAATAAAATAAAATAAAATAAAATAAAATAAAATAAAATAAAATAAAATAAAATAAAATAAAATAAAATAAAATAAAATAAAATAAAATAAAATAAAATAAAATAAAATAAAATAAAATAAAATAAAATAAAATAAAATAAAATAAAATAAAATGAAATAAAATAAAATAAAATAAAATAAAATAAAATAAAATAAAATAAAATAAAATAAAATAAAATAAAATAAAATAAAATAAAATAATAAAAAATAGAATAGAATAAAATAAAATAAAATAAAATAAAATAAAATAAAATAAAATAAAATAAAATAAAATAAAATGAAATAAAATAAAATAAAATAAAATAAAATAAAATAAAATAAAATAAAATAAAATAAAATAAAATAAAATAAAATAAAATAAAATAAAATAAAATAAAATAAAATAAAATAAAATAAAATAAAATAAAATAAAATAAAATAAAATAAAATAAAATAAAATAAAATAAAATAAAATAAAATAAATTAAAATGAAATGAAATAAAATGAAATAAAATAAAATAAAATAAAATAAAATAAAATAAAATAAAATAAAATAAAATAAAATAAAATAAAATAAAATAAAATAAAATAAAATAAAATAAAATAAAATAAAATAAAATAAAATAAAATAAAATAAAATAAAATAAAATAAAATAAAATAAAATAAAATAAAATAAAATATAATAAAATAAAATGAAATAAAATAAAATGAAATGAAATGAAATAAAATAAAATGAAATAAAATAAAATAAAATAAAATAAAATAAAATAAAATAAAATAAAATAAAATAAAATAAAATAAAATAAAATAAAATAAAATAAAATAAAATAAAATAAAATAAAATAAAATAAATAAAAATAAAATAAAACAAGTAAGAGCGCTATATTCGGCTGTGCCGAATCTAATATACCCTTCACATTGGTCTTTTTATATACCCAGCCGAGTAATTTTGTACTGCAAATAATATAATAAAAAACGTTGTGCGAGTTTTAAATCCCATAGAAAAAATAACAAAATTTTAACGTTCGTATGAATAATAGAAATAGATGAAGAAGATTTGAGGTCGAGAGTTTTAAAAGTTTTCGACATTATTCATATTTAAAGGTTAATAAAACTTGTTAAATGTTCTAGTCCCCCTGCTCTTCTCCAACTTTTTCTCCAAAATGTATGAATTATTTGATTATTACTTTTTGTAGAATATTTGAAGTCGATAGCTGTAATAGTTTTCCAGAAGTAGCGTATCGAAAATTTTATAAAAATTGTTAATTTGTATGGGAGCTACCCCTTCTTCACCCCCCATCCGAAAATTTTTTTTCTTCAGAGCGTAGCCCTTGATGTCCAATCACTTTTTGTAGAACATTTGATTTTGATATCTGTTATAGTTTCCAAAATATAGCATATCGAAAATTTAACAAAAATTGTTAATTTGTATGGGGGCTACCCCTTTTTTTGCCCCCACTCAAAAATATTTTTCTTTAAAGCGTAGGCCTTCTTGTCCAATTACTTTTTGTAGAACATTTCATTTAAATATCTTTTATAGTTTCCGAGATATAGCGTATCGAATATTTTGTAAAAATTGTTAATTTGTATGGGAGCTACCCCTTTTTTTGCCCTCACTCAAAAATTTTTTTCTTTAAAGTGTAGATCTTTGCGTCAGTCACTTTTTGTTGAACATCTTAAGTCGATATCTGTTATAGTTTCCGAGATATTGCGTATCGAATATTTTATAACAACTGTCGATTTGTATGGGAGCTACCCCATTTTTTGCCCCCACTCAAAAAATTTTTTCTTTAAAGTGTAGATCTTTGCGTCAATCACTTTTTGTTGAACATCTTAAGTCGATATCTGTTATAGTTTCCGAGATATTGCGTATCGAATATTTTATAATAATTATCGATTTGTATGGGAGCTACCCCTTATTTTGCCCCCACTCAAAAAATTCTTTCTTTAAAGTGTAGATCTTTGCGTCAATCACTTTTTGTTGAACATCTTAAGTCGATATCTGTTATAGTTTCCGAGATATTGCGTATCGAATATTTTATAATAATTATCGTATTGTATGGGAGCTACCCCTTTTTTTGCCCCCACTCAAAAAATTTTTTCTTTAAAGCGTAGGCCTTCTTGCCCAATTACTTTTTGTAGAACATTATATTTCGCTATCTGTTATAGTTTCCGAGATATAGCGTATCGAATATTTTATAACAACTGTCGATTTGTATGGGAGCTACCCCATTTTTTGCCCCCACTCAAAAAATTTTTTCCTTAAAGTGTAGATCTTTGCGTCAATCACTTTTTGTTGAACATCTTAAGTCGATATCTGTTATAATTTCCGAGATATTGCGTATCGAATATTTTATAATAATTATCGATTTGTATGGGAGCTACCCCTTATTTTGCCCCCACTCAAAAGATTCTTTCTTTAAAGTGTAGATCTTTGCGTCAGTCACTTTCTGTTGAACAGCTTAAGTCGATATCTGTTATAGTTTCCGAGATATTGCGTATCGAATATTTTATAATAATTATCGATTTGTATGGGAGCTACCCCTTTTTTTGCCCCCACTCAAAAAATTTTTTCTTTAAAGCGTAGGCCTTCTTGCCCAATTACTTTTTGTAGAACATTATATTTCGCTATCTGTTATAGTTTCCGAGATATAGCGAATCGAATATTTTATAACAACTGTCGATTTGTATGGGAGCTACCCCATTTTTTGCCCCCACTCAAAAAATTTTTTCTTTAAAGTGTAGATCTTTGCGTCAATCACTTTTTGTTGAACATCTTAAGTCGATATCTGTTATAGTTTCCGAGATATTGCGTATCGAATATTTTATAATAATTATCGATTTGTATGGGAGCTACCCCTTATTTTGCCCCCACTCAAAAAATTCTTTCTTTAAAGTGTAGATCTTTGCGTCAATCACTTTTTGTTGAACATCTTAAGTCGATATCTGTTATAGTTTCCGAGATATTGCGTATCGAATATTTTATAATAATTATCGATTTGTATGGGAGCTACCTCTTTTTTTGCCCCCACTCAAAAAATTTTTTCTTTAAAGCGTAGGCCTTCTTGTCCAATTACTTTTTGTAGAACATTATATTTCGCTATCTGTTATAGTTTCCGAGATATAGCGTATCGAATATTTTATAACAACTGTCGATTTGTATGGGAGCTACCCCATTTTTTGCCCCCACTCAAAAAATTTTTTCTTTAAAGTGTAGATCTTTGCGTCAATCACTTTTTGTTGAACATGTTAAGTCGATATCTGTTATAGTCTCCGAGATATTGCGTATCGAATATTTTATAATAATTATCGATTTGTATGGGAGCTACCCCTTATTTTGCCCCCACTCAAAAAAATTTTTCTTTAAAGCGTAGCCTTTATTGTCCAATTGCTCTTTGTAGAACATTTGGTTTCGATATCTGTTACAGTTTCCGAGATATAGCGTATCGAATATTTTATAACAATTGTCGATTTGTATGGGAGCTACCCCTTTTTTTGCCCCCACTCAAAAAATTTTTTCTTTAAAGCGTAGGCCTTCTTGTCCAATTACTTTTTGTAGAACATTATATTTCGCTATCTGTTATAGTTTCCGAGATATGGCGTATCGAATATTTTATAACAACTGTCGATTTGTATGGGAGCTACCCCATTTTTTGCCCCCACTCAAAAAATTTTTTCTTTAAAGTGTAGATCTTTGCGTCAATCACTTTTTGTTGAACATCTTAAGTCGATATCTGTTATAGTCTCCGAGATATTGCGTATCGAATATTTTATAATAATTATCGATTTGTATGGGAGCTACCCCTTATTTTGCCCCCACTCAAAAAAATTTTTCTTTAAAGCGTAGCCTTTATTGTCCAATTGCTCTTTGTAGAACATTTGGTTTCGATATCTGTTACAGTTTCCGAGATATAGCGTATCGAATATTTTATAACAATTGTCGATTTGTATGGGAGCTACCCCTTTTTTTGCCCCCACTAAAAAAAATTTTTCATTAAAGTGTAGATCTTTGCGTACAATCACTTTTTGTAGAAGATTTTAAGTCGATATCTGTTATAGTTTCCGAGATATAGCGTATCGAATATTTTATAATAATTGTCGATTTGTATGGGAGCTACCCCGTTTTTTGCCCCCACTCAAAAAAATTTTTCTTTAAAGTGTAGATCTTTGCGTACAATTACTTTTTGTAGAACATTTTATGTCGATAGCTGTTATAGTTTCCGAGATATAGCGCATAAAATATTTCACCAAATTTGTGCAATTGTAGGAAAAATACCCCTTGCCCTGGTCCTATCTGAAAAAACTTTTTCCATTATTTAGGTCCCTTTTTTAGAAGTAACCGTGCCAAGTTTTGTGGCAAGAGTGACTATACTTACTGAGATATATAGGGATATATGCACGGATTTTGTCCTAAAAAAAATGGGTTACTCTGGGTTTTCGCTTATATCTCGGTCAATAGTGAACCGATTTTGCTGATTTTCAATAGCGATTGTTAGCGGGATATTTCTGATCGTTTGACACCATTAACTGGTCTGTATCTTTTTATTTGACTCCGGAAACTTGATTTCAACAGACGGACAGACGGACAGACGGACAGACGGATAGACGGACAGACGGACAGACGGACATCGCTAAATCGGCTTCCCTATCTATAAGGATACAGAATATATATACTTTATGGGGTCGCAAATGAATAATAAAGAAATTACAAACGGAATGACAAAGTGATATATACCCTATCACTATGTGAAGGGTATAATAAAATAAAATGAAATAAAATGAAATAAAATAAAATGAAATAAAATAAAATAAAATAAAATAAAATAAAATAAAATAAAATAAAATAAAATAAAATAAAATAAAATAAAATAAAATAAAATAAAATAAAATAAAATAAAATAAAATAAAATAAAATAAAATAAAATAAAATAAAATAAAATAAAATAAAATAAAATAAAATAAAATAAAATAAAATAAAATAAAATAAAATAAAATAAAATAAAATAAAATAAAATAAAATAAAATAAAATAAAATAAAATAAAATAAAATATAATAAAATAAAATAAAATAAAATAAAATAAAATAAAATAAAATAAAATAAAATAAAATAAAATAAAATAAAATAAATAAAAATAAAATAAAATAAAATAAAATAAAATAAAATAAAATAAAATAAAATAAAATAAAATAAAATAAAATAAAATAAAATAAAATAAAATAAAATAAAATAAAATAAAATAAAATAAAATAAAATAAAATAAAATAAAATAAAATAAATTAAAATAAAATAAAATAAAATAAAATAAAATAAAATAAAATAAAATAAAATAAAATAAAATAAAATTAAATAAAATAAAATAAAATAAAATAAATTAAAAATAAAATAAAATAAAATAAAATAAAATAAAATAAAATAAAATAAAATAAAATAAAATAAAATAAAATAAAATAAAATAAAATAAAATAAAATAAAATAAAATAAAATAAAATATAATATAATAAAATAAAATAAAATAAAATAAATTAAAATAAAATAAAATAAAATAAAATAAAATAAAATAAAATAAAATAAAATAAAATAAAATAAAATAAAATAAAATAAAATAAAATAAAATAAAATAAAATAAAATAAAATAAAATAAAATAAAATAAAATATAATATAATAAAATAAAATAAAATAAAATAAAATAAAATAAATTAAAATAAAATAAAATAAAATAAAATAAAATAAAATAAAATAAAATAAAATAAAATAAAATAAAATAAAATAAAATAAAATAAAATAAAATAAAATAAAATAAAATAAAATAAAATAAAATAAAATAAAATAAAATAAAATAAAATAAAATAAAATAAAATAAAATAAAATATAATATAATATAATAAAATAAAATAAAATAAAATAAAATAAAATAAAATAAAATAAAATAAAATAAATTAAAATAAAATAAAATAAAATAAAATAAAATAAAATAAAATAAAATAAAATAAAATAAAATAAAATAAAATAAAATAAAATAAAATAAAATAAAATAAAATAAAATAAAATAAAATAAAATAAAATAAAATAAAATAAAATAAAATAAAATAAAATAAAATAAAATAAAATAAAATAAAATAAAATAAAATAAAATAAAATAAAATAAAATAAAATAAAATAAAATAAAATAAAATATAATATAATAAAATAAAATAAAATAAAATAAATAAAAATAAAATAAAATAAAATAAAATAAAATAAAATAAAATAAAATAAAATAAAATAAAATAAAATAAAATAAAATAAAATAAAATAAAATAAAATAAAATAAAATAAAATAAAATAAAATAAAATAAAATAAAATAAAATAAAATAAAATAAAATAAAATAAAATAAAATAAAATAAAATAAAATAAAATAAAATAAAATAAAATAAAATAAAATAAAATAAAATAAAATAAAATAAAATAAATTAAAATAAAATAAAATAAAATAAAATAAAATAAAATAAAATAAAATAAAATAAAATTAAATAAAATAAAATAAAATAAAATAAAATAAAATAAAATAAAATAAAATAAAATAAATTAAAATAAAATAAAATAAAATAAAATAAAATAAAATAAAATCAAATAAAATAAAATAAAATAAAATAAAATAAAATAAAATAAAATAAAATAAAATAAAATAAAATAAAATAAAATAAAATAAAATAAAATAAAATAAAATAAAATAAAATAAAATAAAATAAAAAAAATAAAATAAATTTAAATGAAATAGTATTTTTTTAAGGTTTTGAAGTTATATTTTGAACTTTTCAGTTTGAATAAACAAATGTATATTATTATAAAATATTTAAAAACATATAATGATCTACATACATATATATAATTTTTTTTTTTTAAATATAACTAAAATGGAATAAAAATTTATTTTTTAAGTAAAATATTCAGATTTTACAAGTATTGGTAAAACTAGTAAATTAATTTTGATAATATTTATTTTTTATGTTAGAGTCAATTCTTATCGGCGTAGTCAACATTTTGTTCTCTTGTTGCTTATAATTCTGTTAAATCTTTTTTGTTTCTCTGCTTTTGTAAACTTGCACTTTTATTCAAATGTTTTTACTTGCCCGTTTCGCTAATTCGTTTCGCACTTAAATCTTGCTTTTTTAACTCATTCCTTTTTTTTAACTCATTCCCTTTTTTATTCTTTTTTTCACTGAACGGTTAAGTGGCTGTTTTAATTTTCATGCTCTACTTGGGCCATGTTTATTTCAATTGCTGCAAATTCCATTAAGCGTAGCATACATTCATTTGTTAAAAAAAGTGCAAAAACTAAACAGAGTCAAAGTTTTGTAAAGTAAAAAATTAAAAAAAAGATGTTTAGTTTTGCTGAATATTTTAGTTTAATGTTATAATAAATTAAGAAAAATGTTTTTGTTTGCATCGTTGCTTTAAATTTAGAACAAATTTTAATTTGTTTTAATTTTTTTCCAGGATGCATTGTTTTTCAAAGGGCTAGAGTATTACTTATTTTGTAATAGTAAAATCAAGTCCTAAGACTCAGTAAATATTCTTTTACTATACCAGTACTCCTTAATTAGAACCAAAAATTATAAATTACATCATAATATTGCAAGAAATTTATTCTACACAAAAATATAATAAACAAAAGAAACATTCTCTACAAAAAGTAAACAGTAAATGTAAAAAGCAATAAATAAGAAACAAAATTTTTTTTGACATTATTAAGGTCACTAACAATACCATAAAAACACAAATTATATAAAGTCCACCATCACAAGCTGAAAAAGAATAAGAAATCACCATGACTTCAAACAGAAAATTCATTACTTAAGTTTTTAAAGAAGTCAAGTCAAACAAAATATCATCAAACAAACATCATCTTATTATACTTATACGCTTGTTACACACACACACAGACATACTTTGAAAAACATAACGAAGTTAACATGTTGAGAAGAAAAGTTTTATCTCATATTTTATCTTGCACAACCATAAGAAGAATAATTCTTTTGCATATATTTTGCTCAACCTTAATTATACCTCGTTTCGACAAATGAATGTGTTTTTAGAGGAAAAATTATGATGATAATTGAAACATGTCAAATTTGCAAGGGTATTCCTTTCTTTGTTTGGTTAGTGTTAATTTTTGACATTTAAAGAGAGAAATTATTAGTAAGAAAAGTTCATACCAAATTATGATTTTACATATGGACGGTTTTTATGCCGAGTAGGACTATTCAATTGATTGCGTTTTAATTTTATTTGGGCAAACAGATAATCCATTTTTATATTTAATTTTGATTGAACAATAAATTAAGGTTTTTAAGTAACTCGGTTGTGTAGAGCAAATCAAATAGCATCATGAAAATTAGTTGCATTTTATTTAACTTCTCTGTATTGTTTCAGTTAGATTAAGGTAGCTCATAATAGATTGGACTCAGTGCATGGCTATTGGACTTTGTTTATTGAGCTGGTGAGCCAAGCTTCATATTATTATAATGACTTGGTCCAGGATAAGTTTTCTTTTACACAGAAAAACTAAAAATCTTTTTTATATAAAAGTTTTTTTGATTTAATAAAAAAATGTTCAGATTGCATCCTATCAAAAAGCTCGCATATTCTATTAACAATTTTATTTAAAAATTTTTAAAATGTGCTAATTAAAATAACTTTATATTTATAAATCGATTTAAAGAAAAAAATCCTAAAATAAATACAAATAAATTAAAAGAATTGTTTATATAAAAAATTAGATTTTTTAAATTTTTTTAAATTTTCATTTTTGTATGTCTTTATAGTTCTTAAATTTAATTAATATGTATTATATTTGATTTACAAATGTAATTAATTTGTGTGTACATTGCAAGTCTCTACAACGATTCGAAACAGGGACCATTTGATTGCAAGGCATATGCCCAGTCCACTTAATCAGCAATGCATTCTATTTTTGAATGTGTTAAGTTTACTCTTATCTATTTACTCCCACATTTAAAAACTCAACTAAAGTAAACTAAGTTTACCTTAACAAGCATATGCAAAAGCAAAAGCATAAAAAAACTAGCAAAGGAGAAAAGAAATAAAATTAGAAAAAAAAACAGAAATATAGGAAAATAAAAAACTAAGCTGACCATTTTTAGAATTGGACCTGGCATCTTTCATTGTCAGGTTGAGGCTCTTATCACTAAAATCAGAAACATTAAATTTTTATTTTTTAAATCTAACTTTAAAATAAGGGTACAAGAGCTTTTAACTACAAATTGTCTGTGCAAAATTATTGCTTTTTTAATAATTTGTAAATAAGCATCATTGTTAGCATTTACTTTTCAAAGCCAATTAGAAAAGGTAAATTTTTTAGTAACGGGTTAATTTTCTCTGTGTATATATATAAAGTTAGTTAGATTTTTTTTTTTCAAACCCTTTTAGCTTTTTCACGTATCCAACTTTCAATTCTAGCACTAGCAGCTGTATTTAAATTTCAACCTGAGAGTTTCGTATATTTTCAAGCTCAAAAATATTTTTGATAATGTGAGCCTTTTTATTTATAAATTTATGCAAAAAATATTATTTGGTATTTAAAAAACTCATAGCTTGTTAGCAAATGTACATACATATGTAGTGCATGTATTTTTGCCACCAATAAAAATACGTTTAAAACAAGGGTTTCAAAGGCGTTTGGTCAAATTACCCTCTGTTTTTATTTATCTAAATCAGAGATAGTATAAATGAAATGATCAATAAAAGCAACGAGAATTTAACTTAAAATTAAATTTATTCGAACATTGTTTGAGTTAATCTTTATTCGAAATTTTTAGTTTTTGGTACTGGATAAAATAATCGATTAAAAATTGTTCGTTTGTTTAAGTGACTATTGTTTGAGTGGCACCTACAAGGTAATTAAAAGGGATGACACTAAACGGAATAGAGGGACACTTTGTGTGTATGCTGATACCGGCAGATCTGCTTAAATTGAACGGTTAAAGAACTTTACACCATAACCACTTACATAAAAATGCTATGGCTAGATCTTAAATTCTTTAGATCTTAACAAATGAAGGCTGAGGGACACTTTGGCCGCTTTGAAGGGTCAATGTCAACTTGGATTTTATGTCGGTAGAATGGAGCTGCCTTTCAGCAACTTTTGCAAAAGCTGTTAGCATGCAGTAAAGAATATTCAAAACTGAAAAATGACCAGATCAGGTACCTTAAAGTCAGAAGATTTTAAATGAAGAGGGCGTTGCTGAAGCAATAACGACAGATGTTACAAAATTGGATGATGGGGTAGTTGACCAATTCTCTGGCATTCCATCTTATTTATAAAAGGTTCGCATAGACTCATGTGCTAGTAGTAGGAGAATATCTGGGTCAGGTACCCGGAAGTCAGCAGGCTATATGGTCTGCCGAATGTGCTTTCACCAATGTTTCAGGTGATTTAACCTTTGTCAGGAATAGGGCCCAATTTGTATATTAAACGCAATACTAGATGACAAAATCCTACCTTTATTTTTAATTTTGAGGGTCTTCCTTATTTAAGTTCTCCCTATTTATATTACAGATAAAGCAAACGATTTAGAATTTCAAAGCAAATCAACTTTACCTAAATTTTTTCCTAAGCCGACTAATAAAGCTTTTTAATAGAAAGAAAACTTCTCAGATTTTTTAAAGGAAGCTTTTGAGATTTTTTCGTAAAATTTTATAACGAAACTTTCATACAAAATTCAGTAAACAACTTCTGTAGTAGCTGTCAGGATGCAATATAGACTAAGAGTATACAGAAACTCTTGTATTTCTTTCCGGCATTGGATGACATTCGAATAAGACACTTTCATTACAATTGCTCGAGGACAGGAGCCACTATGGGGAAACTATTGCCAGCGATATACGTTAGCTCCCTATTTCTATCTAAGGCTTTTTGTGAGTTAATCTAATTAAATTTCTTTTATCTTTTTATCTTTTTCTTCCCTAAATACTACAAAGGGATCGAAGAAACGCACCCAAGTGTGCTGCACTTTACTTTTCTACTATTGTCACAGCCGCCCGTCCTACTTAGCCTAGCCCAGCATTTTACTAAATTATATTGAAAGTTTTTTTGAAAGTAAAAGGAAAAGGTCCTAAAAAGTTTTGGCAAAAAAGTGTTTTTATCCTTTATTAAATTTTTTTAATACGTCTCTTCTAAATAGGGTTTGTCGTAGGCTAAATTTGTCTATACTCATTTCACTAGTTTTTAAATCAAATCATCAGTAGACTTCAACCCAATTCTTGAAAAATCTCATGATAAATTTCCGATTTTATAAAAAATCATATAGACAAACTTAACCTGCAACCGTCCTTAATATTATTTTACGTTTTTATTAGAACTTAAAAACTAAACAAAAAATCCTTTACAAGTAGAAATTTTTAAATTTTCTAGCACAAGAAATAATTTTTTTATCTCCCTTTTACACTCTATATATTTCAATCTGTCATTTAAATATGCCTTTTCGTTAAATAAAATAAGAAAAAAGAAAGAAAGAAAACTTTAGTTATTTTCTTTCTTACTGCATTTCAGTTTCCTGTTTTTTAGCCAAACTTTTACTTGTCTTGCTGCCGTTAATTAACTAAGGGCCAATGAAGACACGCGCCTTTCGTTTTGTTATTGTCTGTCGGGTTTAACTAACGTGAAAAGTACAATTCAGAGTTTTTGTTAAATTTGAAGGTTTATTTTGTTCTTGTTTTTGCAATTTTCTTTTACATTTTTTTTACTTGCTAAATTTTAAAGAAAATTCATGAATTTTTAATTCTTAAATAAATTTAATTATTTTTTTTCTTCATATTGTCGTTGCCGGTTCTTTTTTGTCTTATTTTAATTTCTCTTTTTTTATCTCGCTTTTTTTCTTCAAGAAAAAATTCTTAAAAATTTGCATATGTTTGAGTTTGTATTGTATTAATTAATTTTGAAGAAAAGGAGAAAAAAGGTCGTAAAGATATAATTAGATGGAAAAATGGCAAAAGAAAATTAAAAGGATAAGGAAAATTCAAACAAAAAGGTTTTAATATTATTTAATACAAAAAAGATGAAAGATGGAAATTGTTTTGTCTTAAACAACTTTAAATCAGTTAAACGCGCTGGAAAAAAGTTTAGTTGAACGGATTTTCAAATTAAAACAATTTGTTAAATTTAATTTAGGTATTTAATAATGCATTTATTTTGGGAAAAACAATTTTTTTTTTAAATTGAAATTATTTTATCTCGGTGAGGATGTGGCATAAGTGTTGCAGAAAAGACAAAACGGTGAGGAAGCCGAAAAAGAGTTCAGTATAAATTTAAATGCTATAAAAAACACAAACGACAGCAAAAAAAAACTTTGAAAAACATAAACAGGTGAAATGGGTTCCCTTAATAAATTCCGTGACCCGTTTTTGTCCGTTTTGCATAAGCAACTTCATATGTAACAATATAAAACAATATTTTTATATTATTTTGATAAGTAATTAAGTAACCTGTAATCACATCCACAAATATCAGTCTCGTTTGGAGAGTAAAGACACAGTTGCCCTAAAACCCTTGGGATTAAAAACTTTAGTTTTAGTCTGATGCTGGTTGCACTAAGATTAATAATGCAAATGTAGCCCAAGATTTATTCTTTAAATATATGTAGCTCAACTGACAGCAAAGGATCTTCTATTTCTTTGCCATATAGCAGGTTAGTTTTTTTTTTAATTTTTACTAAAAGAAATTTCGAAGAAGAATACGCACGCCTTGAAGAGTTGGAAGTCGAAAAATAGCGAGTGCCATCTTTAACAAAAAAACGTTCACCGTATTGCTCAACTGTCACTATTTCAATATCTAAAACAGTGTAAGATATCTGTGAAGCATCATCTTCATTATTATTTTGGTTCTTTTAATCACTAGATTGTGTAAAAATATTCCAGTCACCAATATATGTATAAAAGACACATGCTAGTGGTGAATGTAACATATTAATAATTTAATATATAAAAAATAAAAAAATTAAATAAAAATAAACTATTTTTATTAAGTTAGGCAAAGCACATGCAAAAAAAAAGACATGAAATTTGCGATATTCCAGCTATTTCCGTTGTTATATTAAATCACACACCAAAATGTGCTTCAAAATCACATATTAGTAAGATTAGGGTAAATAGGGTTTAAAATTAATAATTATAAAATGACGTATTGAATTAGAGACTGAGCATTTTTTCCCTAAGAGCCAAATTACAAAAAAAAAACTCTTCATAAGCAATGTTTAGCATTTGGCGCTTAAAATGCAGTATCAACTTCAAAAACTAAACCAAAAAAAAGTTTTCAGCAGGGACTGTACTATTTATACCAAGAAAAAATAAAAGAAAAACAAATATTTTTTTTCATATAAGGAAAATTTAGAAAAAAAAATTGTTCAAAACAAGCTAAAAAGAAAAATTTGTATTAAGTAACACTAGGTGTGGTGTATAAAAATATGTTTGCATTGTTAAAACATGTTTAATAAGGTGCTTACGACTGATGATCAGCAAATGAAAATTTAAAAACATAACTAAAAGCAAGGCAACACTAATGCATGCAAAAGCATGCTGACTTCATACTCATCTAAATAAAAATGAATAAGGCAAAAAATAGAGTAGTTAGATCAAGAATAAATAAAATAGAATTGAAGCAATTAGCCCGATAAACTATTAGGAAATTTAGAAATAAGAATATTATTCAAAATACGCAAAAATAAAAAAATTTTTTTTTTTTTATTATTTTTTCAAAAATAATAATTAATAACAAAAATTATTTATAAATAATAATTTTTATTTTTTTTTTTTCAAAAAAATATTTTTTATATTTTTAATATGGCTTAAGTTCATATAATTTCTTTTTTTATTAGAAAAAATTAATATTTTTTAATATTAAGCCGAGTAGTATCGGTAGATAAACCTGCTATTTTTAAATAAAAGTTGTTTTCAACATTAACGGAAAAATACTAAATTCTTCCAATTAAAAAGAAAAAATAAGAGCTTAAGCCAAATTAAAAAGCAGAAATTTGTATTAAAAACAATTAGTTCAACAATAAATCAAAATAAGCATATTTTTTTATATTTTTATTTGTTTGGCATAAATAGTTTTCATTTTTAATTTTCTCAAATCATTATAACAATAAATGCTAGTTTTTATTTTTATATTAATTAAAAACACAAAAATTATTTCTGCAAAAAAAAAATTAAATAAAAAAACTATTATTTCTTGACATTAAAATGTAAAAATCAATAAAAAATTAATATATTTGAAAAAAAAATCAAAACTTTAAAAAGAAGTTGATTTTTAAGAAATCTATTTCAATACTTAACTAAACTAAAAAAAATAGATGAAAAAAAATACCAATAATATAAAAGGAGTAAGTTTTTTTAATTTCTGGTCCAAACAAAGGTACAAGGCCCCTATTTTATACTTCTAAACTCTCTCAAAAAATGCAATATGTTACCTTTAAATTTTTATAAAACCAATAAAAATGTTCACTTTTTTTGGGCCCTTAATTGTACCAGATTTAAGAAAAGTACGAAAAAATTATTCATGCTTTTCAACAACATTCAAGCGCAATCATGATTGAGTTTTTATCCTAAAGTTAGTAAGGGTACCCAAAAAGTTACAAAATGTTATTTTTAAACCTCTTCTATATAATATGGTTGTTACCACTACAACACAATATAAAACTAATTCAAAAACGTATTTTTTTCAAAATCCGCCGAAGTTAACTTTAACATAAAGGTTTTAAAATTGTAAGCTGGATTAAATTAGAATAAAAAAAAGTTTTTCACTGTTCTGCATCTTAGGGTCCAAAAAGTTACACAAAGTATAAGAGCATATAAATATACAGAAAAGAATACGATACTTTTAAATTTAGTTTTTGTCGTTTATATTTTTAGAGAAATTATTTTGACTTCTCTTTTTAAAGATATTTTAAGGCAAATATTTTTTTCATTACCGTCTAGCATAAGGTGGTAAAAGCAAACATATTTTTCCGGCGAAGGATTACCACAGGATGTAGTGCTTTAAAATACTTGTGTGAGCGCTATTTTATCGATACTTAAACAATCTTTTAATGCCAATCTTTTCTTTTAAACTATATTTTAACATCTTCCTGTTTGCTGATTCATTAAAAAAAAAAAAAACAAAAATCAAAATAAAAAATTTTGCAACGTTTAAAATTTTTATCTTAATTTAATGGCCAACCATGCAAAAAGCGCAACGAAGGATAATAATAATCCTTAAACCAAGAAATATTTTATTGTTTTTTTTTTAATAATTAACCGCAAAAAAATCTGATCCTAAAGTATTAACTCAAACATATATTATTTTATAAATCCCAAAATATGAAAAAATATTGTGGAAAGGTTGAAAAACTAACATTGTGTTTGAGAAAAGGACTTAATTAAAATTAAATTTTAATTAAAGACAAACGAAAATGAGTTTGTGTATGTTGGTTCTCAAAAAATGCTTATTTTGCAAAAAACTATTAAATAACTTTTTCAGAAAAGTTTACGACCTTAAATTGTTAAAATTTGTTTAAAATATTCAAAAAAGAATCTAGCTTAGCTTTAAACATTCAACTTAAAATTAACTATTTTAAAAGGACCCATTTACAAATTGTTCTTCAAAAGATTTCAAAATACTTTGTTGTCTATTTTAACAAGCATATAGTTACATGAGTACCATATGTACCTTTGCAGCTACACTTGAACAAAACTGTATGCGTTGTAATGTCTGGTCATCAAGTCATTCATGTGTGTGTACGTTGTTAAGCAAAAAACAGCAATAATTGCTACAACAAAAAACAAACAAACTACAGCAGCCTATGAAATCCTGCAAAGTGGCTTTTATGGTTGATTGCACTGATTGCGGTAGCAACGTAGTTTGCTTTTTGGTCTCTAGGTAACATAACTAAGCAGCATAACACACACACACACGTGTGCACACATACATATATAGTACATAATTATCGTCATCTAAAATGTTAAGGTGTTAAACATCGTTTTTTATTATTTAAGAGGAAAAATGTGAAATTTAACACATTCTCTATTTTTGTACTATTAATTAAAGGGACTTTCCCCATTTCATATGACCATATGTTTCAAAGAGCAGAGTTAAAATTTTGTAAATATACATACAGGGTTTGCTGTGGATGCGTTTTCTAAGAGTAATGATTCTTACGTAATTGCTCGTCGACAGTTTTTTTCAAAGTTCGGTATCCGGCAAATACGTGATAGAATGAGTGGAAGGATTTAAAGTTTCATCTTTTAAAATTCCAATCGTTCAAGAACTGAAAGAAAATGAATTTGATTTACGCGAAAATTTTTGAAACTGATCAGTCGCTTTGGGCACATCCCATGGCTACCGAGGTCACCCGAGCTAACTCCCAAAGATTTTTTAATAGGACTACCTTAAAGAGAGGGTTAATAATGACAATTTTAGATCTCTCGTGGCTTTAAAGGGAAATCCTCGACGAGAAATCAGCTCAATTGAACCAAGTTTGCTGCAGCGTATGACGCAGAATAAAAGGCTTCGTTTTGAACACTGTGTTTAACTCGACAACAGACATCTGGATGACATATCTACTGTTTAAAGGATAAATTCCGTACTTCTATTCTATCGTTCAATGCTCCTAATAAAACTCAATTATTACGTTTATATTTAAGTTTAAAAATATAAATCTACCACCAGACACCCTGTACAGTAATATTGGCGCAGAAAATCTATTTAGGTGTGTGAGGTTGCATAAGCAAACTATGTTTATGTTATGTCTGCATGACTATAGTTATTTTTTGCTGAGGCAACACACTCTTTAAGTAAACATATTGACGTATCATAATGTTACAAAGTTGCTAAAAATAGATTTTTAGTGCTTTTCATCTAGAAAATCATGTATTTGCAAGCACTTTAAAATTGACAACAACCGTTGTTTTAGCAGGAATATTTGCATTTGAAAGCGTGTTAAAAGATACATACGTATCTAAAGGTGTGCATTAGAAGTTTTCACATAGTCGACTACTAAATCAACAACTTGCATGAGTCTAAATAGGGAAAATTTTATGAAATGGATTTATAAGGTCTTATTTAGAAAAGGATATACAAAAGGAAAAAAAGTTGTTTACACCGTGTGAGTTTTTGAAAAAAACTCTATTTTATAGCAATGTGTCAGCATTTTAAAAAGACATTAACAAGTTGTACAGTGAGTCTGGTGGTAGATTTATTTTTTCAAACTTATATAAAAAAGTTATAATTAACACAAGGTCACAAGTTGCAGTAAACTTGGAAAAATTAAGCTGATTTTTCGACGAATATTTTCCCTTTAAGCCACACGAGGTTAGAGATTGCCCTATTAACCCTCTCTTTTAGGTAGCCCTTTAAAAAAATCCAGGTGATTTGATTGGGTGGTTTTGGTGGGCATGGGATATCACCAAAGCGACTGAGTGGTTTTTCAGGGAAATTTTCCTGAGGCAACTTCATCGATGCTCTAGCTGTTTGTGCATTCCTTTTGAAACAAAGCGTGTGAAGAATACAATGTATGAGCTCGCAGGATTGGCAGAAAGAATTCCGATATTAGGTGTTGATAATTTTTACCATTGACATTCATCGCCTTGCCTCGAAGATTTTAAAAAAAAAAAATGGTCCAATTATCTCACACGTTGAAAAAGCACACCAATCGCTTATATCTGGGCAATGCAATGATTTTTGATGCGGGTTTTAGAAGACCAGTAACGGCAGTTTTGCTTATTGGCGTGGCCTTTTAAGTAAAAGTTATCCTCGGCGCTACAAAAAATTACATTAACAGTGCATCAATAATCGCTTTGGTGAGTTCCAGTAAGGCTGTAAGCTGCTTTTGGGAATCCTAGAACCCTAGCCGCGCGACATCAAATAGCCTAAGTAGTTGAGCAGAATTTTTGAAGCCACAACGAATATAATTTACACATTTGGACTATCACACATTCGTAGAATACCAAACTTTCAATTACGTAAGAACTATTACTCTCAAAAAAATACCCCCACAGCAAGCGCGCGATGCTCAATTGACCTCTGGGACATCGTGACGGACTAATTCTTACAATCGATAATTCCAACGGCACCACTTCTTTTTCGCACATTTTTTTACTTTTTAAAATAATCGTATTTAAAAAAATAAATTTGCCAACAGCCACTCTATATTTTTACCGAAAGTAAAGAACCAGATCCTCCAGCGACGTGTCCGTAGATGCAGTCATTGGAAGCGTGGCACGATTAAATACTGCCCAACCGGTTGTGAACTGTACATCTAATCTTTTAAAGAGCAGGAATGGGAAGTGCGAAAGCAAAGATATTTTTTCTTGAAAAGCCTCCCAAAAACCGATGTTCTCACTCTTTGAAAACTTATTTGCTACGAAATTAAGATAATCCAACAATCGATAGCCATTCCATTTGATCTTCTGCGCTTCTTCTCCAATTTAAGACACCAAGTCTCAAGACGCCATTCTCTACTTGATCCTTCCATTTGAGTTTCGGTCCTCCTTTTCTCCATGATTAACATTCAAAGTATTTAATAACTGGATCACTTTTAGTAATTCTCACAATATGATACGAAAAGCAATTTCAGTGTCGGAAAACTACTCACACAGCTCGCAATCCCGACGAAGTGTGTATATCTAGTTGACGCACAGTGACTAAGTTTGTCATCATATTTCATATATTTTACTTTTGTAATATTTTTTTCCTATTGTTCCATTTTCTACCCAAAAAAAAGTGTAAACTTCATTACTCACCTGGAAACTTATACAGCGCCACTTCATTACAATTAATCTCAATTAAAGTTGTAGTTTCGTTTGGTAATCCCGCACACTGACACATACTGTTGAGCGGACAAGCATAAAGTATATCCTGTTGCTGTGAATTTAGCAAAGCTGCAAAACCACTGCCTCCCCTACCAGCACTATTTGGTATTACAGGTGGTGGACCTCTGGCCGTCATTAATGTGGCCGTACTGCGTGGCAGGCGTATTAATGTGTGGGTAAGGGGACCAGGACCTAGGGCTCCAGGACCACCGCCATCAAATTTCCAACAGTCGGCAGTGTTCCGAAACCAATACAGCAGGGATATGGAGATTATTAATAGCTGGGGGCGCTGATAGTCCATGCTAAAGAGGGAGAGAGAGAATAAGGACATAAGTTAGTAGCAGTTTTTATATGAAAAAAACAAATAATTTGACTTTCAAGAAGAAGGTGTTTTGTTTATATCTTTTTTATCATATTTTATTATTGAAACTTCGGCTTTGGCGAATAAACAATAAATATTCGAATCCTTAAGATAAATAAATAAAATTTGTCTAGCCATCGCCAGACTAAAATTCAATTCTCAAATTAATAAGTAAAATATTGTAAAGGGATTTATCTAAGTGCTTCAAAATCAGTTAGGCATTGCGTAGTGTCAAAACTACCTACGCAGTTTTATGTTCAATAATTTTCATTCCCTATGATTTTCCCCATTTTTTACTTGGACAATATGCTGCTGCACTTCAAAGCTTCTTTGAGATCTTAATGGGTATTGAGAAAAGCAAAATCGGTAGCAAATGCTAACGCGTGTGATTGAATGTCGGATGTCATTTCTGCTGTGTAATGCAGATATAGAATTGGTCTAAGAATACTACCTTGACGTAAGCCAGCCCAAATTTGTTGAGGACAACTTAAGTCACCCCCTCTGTGAAAATAAGCTTTCGGTTGGTAATGTTGTTTTTTAAAAAGGCTATAGATATTCAAAGGCGAGTTCAGGTTCAGTTTTACCGAAAGCCTAGGAAACATCGATAAAAAGCGGAAAGCAGTACAGTTTTTCCTAAAAAGCTTTTTTTATAACCTGTACCAACCTGTGGGGTTGTTTTATGGTACTATATTGATTTCTTAAGCCAGGTTAGTGATTTGGAATGTAATTGTTTCTAAGCAGAGTTTTGACAATTTTGTTATCGTTGGTAGAAGACCTACACGCGTGTAAGACTCATTCTTTAGATGATCTTTTCCAGGCTTAGGAATCATTTTTATAAAAACAACTTTTCATTTTGAGGGTAAAAGTTTAGGCCGAAATATGGCGTCAAAAAAGAAACAACAATTTTTTTGCTGTGCAAGGCAGCTCTTAAAGCTTTCTGCCACTAATTTTATCAAGCCCAGGAGTTTTTTAGCGTTGAATTTTTCGAAAGACTATACGAAGTCTAGAAGTAATTAAGGCGGTTATTAACCCATGTCAGTGCACGTTCTAGAAGTCAACAAATTCCTTAAAAGACTTGCGAGCAGACCAAATCTTTCTTTGTCATTTTTGCCCAGGATCTTCAAAATTAACGAAATGGTGATTTGGCAATAGCGGGTCTTTTATGACATAAAGCTGATTGAAATAGTGAATAATTAATATGAGTAGTCCAGCCTGACATTTGAAGGTGTTTCCTAAGAGTTTCCCTCCTGTGTTCCTCCAGCAAGATTTTCTATTGGGTTGTACAATTTTTCAGCTTAATTTTAAGTTTAGGTGACCTAGTCTTCAACTTTTAAAATAGTTTAATCAAACTTTTAAGTGTTTATATTTGCACCTATCACCAAAATTATTAAATTAATTACCTAAATTGTAATACCTGAAAAATAGCGATTTTTTCCATATTAACATTTTTTAGATTTTCATTACGGCTTGTGTGATGTGCGTGCGCTCTGAGCTCTACGCCACGCCACCGTTTTAAAAGCATACAACATTTGCAACTATACATGTTTATTGTATAATCATTATTCTAGAAGTAAAAAAAAATATTGTAGAAACTAAAAAAAATATTTTTTTTCCAATCAAACACTTTTAAGAATGTGATTACTGAAATTTTCAAAATTAAAGTTTACTTTAAACAATTCAATTTACTAAATGAATTAACAAGTTAAAAATTTCTTTTATTGAAAGAAATTAATCTGACAAAAATTAGAAAGCAAAAAAAAAATTAACAAAAAAATACAACAAAAACAAATTAAATGAAATGACTCACTCTAGCATTGAACCTGGCACCATCTGATTGTTAGGCTGAGGGTTCTACCGCTAGACCAACGAGACATGTGCTTTTTCAAAGTTTCTATGTTTAATTCTTATTTGTGTTAGCGCCAATGTTTGTTTTTCTATATTTGACATTAGATATGCAGCACAAAAACAAGGCCGATTGCACAAAAGCAAAATTACTGTTTTTATTTTTATTAAAAATAATCATCATTGTTGGTATTTAATTTTAAAAAACGATTAAGTCGTTAATTGAAACAAATAATTTTTTAATTGAAATCGTTGATTTTTTTTTTAAATTGTGTGTTAATTGAACACATATTTACACAATTTTTACTTTTTAATGAAAAATAAAATAAAAATTATATTAATTTTCTGCAAAACTACAATTTTTTCTCATAAACACATTATAATAGGTTCTTCATGGTTTTTTCATATATATTAAAAACACTATTAAACCTAAGCACAAACAAGAAAATTTTTCCATAAACTGTTTCCAGAAAATAAAAACGAAAGTAACGTTTTAATATGGGAGCAGCAAAGTAAACTACTTAATGCGTTTAACATGTCAAAATATGCAAATAAGTTAAAACCTAATATTCAAGCAACTCCGAAACTATTAACGTGAAAAACGAGTACAAAATAAGGAATTATACGCCACATGTTAACACAAGAAAAATGTCCATGTGACTTTTGTTAATGCGTGCTTTAACGACATTTTCACATTTGCGTGCTTAAAATTTGTAAAAGGAAAAACAAATAAAAAAAAAAATAAATTGACACCATAGGTTCAAATAAGCAAAAAAATTGCTAAAATAATCTCTTAAGTATGTAAGCTACTTAATTTCATAATTTTTAGTACATTAACCCATAGTGACATGAAATCCCAAACTCCTGTAACTTAATTATATTGTTTAGCTGAAGTTAATCGACCTGTTTTATTCTTTTAATTGCGCTTTAACGTCCATATCGCGAACTTACTATAAAAAGATCTTAGCTTAATTCGCTTTCGAAATTTCTTTTTTTGCTTATAATAGTTAATAATACCAAAATACACAGTGGATAAAAACAATCAAACAACTAATCAATCAAATATTTAGTAAAAAACATAAAGCAGCATTAAAATTATTATTTTCAAAACAAAACAAAAACATTTTCTTTTGTTTTTATGTTATGCATTTTACGGAAAAAGCCGTAATTCTTTGATTCAAAACGAAAAAACGTGGACTTACGCTTCTCTTTTTAGCTTTCGCTAAGGGGCCCTTGATTCATACGGGTATAAGCACCCACGCCATTTCACTTCTTTTGTAATAGTTTTATTTCACTTGATATTTTAGCTTTAGCCAAAGTGTTTACAAAAAAAAAGACTATTCGAAAATAACATAATAATATTAAAATACAGGGTGTGTGGTGGCCGATTTATATTTTCAAACTTAAATAAAAAACGTAGTAATTGACATAAAGTTTTATTAAGAGGCTGAAACAAAGAAAGGAATTGTAAATTTTTTTTTTAAAGAGTAGATCATGCAGGTGTTTTCACGTTTTAGTAAAGTTCGTTAAATTTAGCAGATTTCTTCACGAATATTTTCCTTTAAAGCCACAAGAGATTGGGAATTGTCATAAGAAGCCCTATTTTTGAGGTAGAACCATAAAAAATCTATGGGAGTTAGATGGGATAACCTGGGTTGCCATGAAATGTCCCCAAAGCTACTAATTAATTTTTGAGTAAAAATTTTCTTAAAGCAAATTCATCGAAGCTCTTTTTGTGCAGTCGCCTCATCCTGTTGGAACCACGTGCGTGAAGAGTAGGCTGGGCGAGGTTGCAGGTTTGGAAAAAGAACTCGATAATCATGCGTCGATATTTATCACCGTTGACATTCGTCACCTGGCCTCAAAAATGTTCGAAAAAAG
>CAUZWR010000044.1:0-43856 GCA_963583895.1 Melanophora roralis | reverse complement strand
CCATTCTCTTCGCGCTCTCCTTTTTTCATATAAAAGCTCCTCAACATCGACAGAAAAAATTTTGTTGTATTTGACCTGACGGTATGTTGAAGAAGCATGTTCAACGGCTTCTTTGATGTTTTCATTTAGGATATTTAGGCAATCATCGATTTCTTGGGGAGTTTTAGTGGTATGTGTTCCGAGGCAGTGAGAGCTGATATATTTTTTATATTTTAACCAATTTACTCTTTTGATAAGAAAAAATCACTAGTTGCTATTTGGTGAGGACTGCAAATAGTGATAATTGTGGGTGAGTGGTCAGAAGATAAATCCAAGGAGGCTACAGCCTCAATAAGGTCCGGGGATATACCTTTTGCCACGCCAAAATCTATTACGTCTGGAATTTTATTATTGTCTGTTGGCCAATAGGTTGGTTGTCCGGTAGAAATAACACAAAGACCCATTTCCGACACTGAGTCATACAAGACCCGACCTCTGGGACTAATTAAGCGGGAACCCCAGTATGTGTGCTTAGCGTTATAGTCTCCAGCAGCTATGAAGCGGGGACCTAATGATTTGTAGAAACTGTTGTACTGATCCTTCGTTATGGAGAACCTGGGTGGACAGTAAACTGATGAAATAAGAAGGTTATGGAAAAATTCATCAATGCAGACGTTCGTAGCTTGGATATAACATTCCGAGAGGCCACCCAACCATTGGTGTTTAATTCTTGATTTGATTAGAATAGCCGAGCCACCACATGATCCTATCCCTAGGATCCTTTGAATCGTAAAAAGAATAACCACTAATTTTAAAAGTGCTTCTAGATGTGTATTTCTGAGACTCATATACACATAACATCGATTTTTTGGTTCATCAAGAAATATTCGAGCTCGTTTTTGTGTTGGCGGATGCCGTTTGCGTTCCAGAAACAAACCCTGAGGCAGTTCATGGTCTTTTAAGCATAGCCTGCAGAAAAGCAGACTGCATTTTTTTGCATTTCTTGCATCATGTTGGCCATTTGCGCCATAATCTGCGTAAATTGTGTGACCATATTGTCAATTACGGCTTCCAGGCGGCTAACATTAGGCCCGTTGGATCGCTAGTTGGCACTTCTTGTTGTGTTGTAGGCTGGGTAGACTTACGTGGATTAGGCTGGTTAGACTTTAATGCGGCGGCGTAAGAAACTTGATTTGTAGTTGGTGGTGCCAATGGAGGCATATTTGTAGTTGGTATATTTAAAGGCTGGGGAGGGGGCAGGAACTATTTTCGGCTTAGTTGATCGCTTAACTGAATTAAAAACAGGACAACCTCTATAGTTGGCAGTGTGGTTTCCCCCGCAGTTGCTGCATTTCTTTATCCTAGGATCATCTTTTGGCTTGTCGCACTTGGTCGTATCGTGCAGATCCCCACACACAACACAAACAGTAGGCAACTTACAATAAGTTTTAGTGTGGCCATATTCCTGGCAGTTTAAGCACTGTACGGGCCCCAGATCGCTTATGTGGCACTTCCACAGTGACTCGTCGGTGCATAATATATTTTAAATCGTAGATGGGGTGAGTTTCACTTTTTTTCAATTTGATATCACCAGGCTCAAGCTCCACTCGGAATAATGGTTGGGGGTGTTTTTTCCCTATTTCTCATATTCGATACCGTCCTAACCATAAACCCTTTGTTTAGCAAACTGGTCTTGATCTCTTCTGGGTCAACGTTAGAATCATGCCTTTAATAACTACCCTGAAGGCCTTTTGCGGTCTTGAGTTGGTAGGTATAGAAGTTTTTTTCTGAGTTTTTCGAGCTCCGAAACCGTGGCGCGGTAGGCGTTTTCATGGTTCACTTGAATTTTTGTCTCAAATATGTTACCGCGTTTAACGTTTGAAACATAAAAGTTATTTTCCCAATCAAACCGACTAAAAACTTGACGAGATCATTTGAGTTTTTTTTCCCTCAAATAAATGGGAGGTGGCTTAAAGGACTTTTTTTCACTAACAGGGGCTTCATTATCACTCTTGCAAAATTGCAAAACGATTTTGCGATGAGGTTGGCCTTTCATCGTCTTTTAAAATTTTTGCAGGTTGAGATGCTTTCTGCCGATTTAGGGCTCCTTCCCCTTTTAAGAACTGTTACGTACCTGTCCATCCCTACCTGGATCTTAGGAGCACACGCAGAAATTGGGCCCGTAGCGCCTTTAGCAGCTGTTGGTGCGACACCAGAACTTGATAAAGAAGACCGCGATGAAGATGGCACCTCGGTATTTTTTTTATAATTTTTAAACAGAGATTGGGCTAAATTTGTCCCTTGTTCAGTACATTTATTCAAATTAGGCACACTTGCACTTAAATTATTTGTATTTGTTTTCGGTTTTGCACTTAAATAGTTTCTATTATATTCAGGGTCTCTAATGTTTTCATTGCTAACGCTTGCTGAGGCTTAACACAATGTAAGCATTTCGGCTATTAGGCCCACTGTCACAACGATTACTGTTACTCATTAACCGTTTGGTTTTTTTGTTTTGTTTAGTTTGTTTTTATTTTCGATTCTCACTTATGTCTTGTAGGTATGTATATTAACAATTTTTTTTTGTAACTTATTACAAATATCACCTATTACAAATATACACTCGCGTAGACACGTCCGTACACTACGAGATTAAGAGAGCAACTGTGGGGTCCCAAATGGATAATAAAGAAATTACAAACGGAATGACAAACTTATATATACCCTTATCACTTATGTTAAGGGTATAATAACACACAGCAGCAAAACTGGTTAGTTCCGTTTCATTTTTTTTTAAGTTGATGGAAGAGAAATAATAGGACCCCCCAATATGGCTATACTCCTAGACCTGAAAAAGTTACCACCGACCCGATGTTTACATTACAACAGAATTTGAAAAGTCCAAAAAAACAAATAAATCGACATTTACCATCCCTTTTTAAACTGCAGAGATGCTTTTGCCAGCCCCGATTCGAGATGAAATTATTATTTAAAGTCATATATGTAGTTTATATTCACATTTATGCAGAACGACGTCAACTGATACGACATTACCCTTTTTCGATGTGCTTACTAAGTAATTAAGGTTTTAGTTAAGGTTTTAGTTTATTTTTTGATGTATTCCAGTTTGTGTTGGAACCAGTATTGCGTCCCTGCTGCACTTAACAAAGCAGGAAAAATTTTCAAAAGTACATTGTATGCATTTCGCCTGTGCCAATAAAGTTCACATAATGGGGTGGACTTTGCAACAATTTAGGAAAAAAAATTTTACAAAACAGGTGGACCTATTTGCCTCGACATAAAGTATAACCATTAGAGAAATAACGAGTAAAATGAGTTGTACAAAGATATTAACAAAAAAAGATATTAACGCACAAAAATTTATCAGCTGCTCTGGCTAAGGTATGTCAGACGTATGAATGAAAATGCCTTAGCGATAAAAACATTCGAATTCGAACCCAAGGAAGACGAAGAAGGGAAAGACCCAATATCCGGTGGAAGGACCAAGCTGAGAAAGATCTGGTGCTCTTTACTTGAGATGAAGCACATTGAGGCGATGCACATGGAAATCTTTTTTAAATCAGGCTTCTGACTTAAGATGAAAAAAATATTTTTCTATATAAAAAACAGCAATTTTATAACTTTAAAAAGTCACTTTTTTGTAATAAAACCTTAAAAATTTTTTTCTGTTTTATAAAAAATCTTTGTTTTTCATTTAAAACTTTCCTTTGTAATCCTTGTAATAAACACAAAAGCCAATATAAAACAATTTACAACAACAAAAAATTGAATTTATTTATTATCACTTCCCTCTGTATAATTTCTTCTATAAAAAGAAAAAAGGGAATATTTTTTTATCATATTTTATATAAACTTCCTGGCCTTATCGACAATATATTTTTCATTATTATTTTTGCTAAATCCTTTATTGTGGTTTGTAGACCGGAAAACGTGGGAGGTAGTTTGAGCTGTTAAAGGATATTAAAATGTTTTTTGTTGATACAAACATACTTGTAAACGCATGCACACGTGCTTACATATGTACTTACATATGTATGAGGGTATGTGTAGTAAAATTATGAACATATATTTTATTTCATATAATCATATTAATATTTATGAGCTTAAGGCAATGCAGAGAATATTTATTATTAAAGGAAATCTTCATGACACAAGGATAAAAGAAAGGATTTTAAATTGTCATTAAAAGATAAATATAAAAAATCAATTCGGTTTTTTACTAAAAATGAAAGTGACAGGTGTTAATTTAAAATAAAAATTTAAAAATTATTTATGTTTTAATTTGTTTTAACACTTGCATTTTTTTTTTCTTTAAAATCAATGTAAAAAATTTACTCGAATACCAGTTTAAATATAATATATAAGCGGTTTAAAACAATGGTATCTACTGGATAATCTAAGTTAAATTTTTGACCATATTTATTTTTGAAAGTGTAATCATTTATTATGACGTTATTTTCTTTACAATTATTAACATGATGCCTGGCATATAGAATTCGTCTGACGTCATCTGCTTAAAAAAGGTTCTGATAAGAACCATGCACGTTCAGATATAAAAAATTGTAATTGATTATTTATTGTTATTCTAATATTTTCTACACAAGAGATCAAAAAATAATTTTGGGATTGACTATTTCAAAAGATTTAAACAAAGCGATTTCCAGGACTAAAAACCATATTATATTTGACATCCCTTGTAGATGTAAAAGGCTCTTTAGTTTTTATTTTGTCCTTAAAACTAAGAAAATATAAAAAGTAAAATAAATCATTTTAAAATTCCTAAAAAAAAACTTGAAAAAAATATAAGTTTTTTAATAGTTTCAAGGGACTTTGCTGCTTATTATTATTTTATTTTAAGGATGTGCTACTCATGCAAAAGTCTTTATTTAAGTCCTTGTTTGTGAAAAAATTTTGTAAAAAACTTCTAGTTAGTTTAGGGTATTTAAATAGACTTTAATACATAATAACCTATAGAAGTTAAATATTATTTCAGTTAATTAGATTTAATTAACAAAAAAAAAAATGACAGGTGTTGCACATTGTTTTTTAAATAAAATTTTTAAAATTTTGGTAAAAATACACTTTATAAAATTAAAATCATTTCCTTATCTAAATTAGTTTATATTCTTTCTTAGGTTCCCTACAATTTGTTTTTGCTTAACTTCTGTACAAATGTCTTTTCAGTTTAAATCATTTACATTTTTTTTTACTTGATGGTGATTTTAGTGCAAGAGTGTATATAAAAAAATCTCATATAATATTAAAATAATGCCACAAAGTGTGGTTTAGCTATGGTAAAACAAAGGGCTGCATTTAATGGTTTTTGAAATTTAGTTAAGTTTTTGCTTATTTTGTTAAAATTTTCGCTTGTTTTGCGAACATACAGCTTTCGAATCAATACCTGTTTTAAGGCTAAAATGAAAAAAAGTTTTAATGATTTAAAAGGCTTTAAAAATTAAAAATTTTTAGGATTACTGTAAAATTTTTTTTTTGTAATATATTTTTTTAAACAATAAAACATTATTTTATATCCTTGTTTTTTTTACTCTTTGCCTAAGAAAAACTATTATTTTTTTATCTATAGCATAAAAACTTTATTTAATTATAATTTCCTTTTTTTGTGCAAAATCCCTTTAACTGAATTGAGATTTCAGATTTTTTTTGCAACGATTATTTATAACAAGATTAATGACAAACTACTTCCCAGAACACAAAAATGCCATTATACTTATCGGTTGGTATTATATAGTTTTTATATATGTATGTCTGGCTTTTGACTAGTAGGTTCTCTTACAAAATTTATTTTCCTATTGAAATCAAAAATTTAAACACAATTATTTAAACGGTTGTTTCTCAAAAAAAATAGTTTTTAGAAAATGGCAAAATAAATAAATTAAAATCTCATTAAGAAGGACATTTTGACGAAAATCGTATAAAACTAAAAACAAAGCTCTGGTAGACCTTATCTTAACGTTAATTGTAATGAAGGAGTGCTATAGGCAAATGTACTTATATATGTACCAGACATTACATTCCCGTTGAAGAAAAAGTGGGAAACAGAACTATTGTATACTTAATATATTTTATCTACTTTTATATTTTTAAATCTTAAAATAAATAAAGAATTTTCGGTGTCTAACATCGCAAGCCTTAGGGAACAAAAACGACACGACTCGGAAGATTATACGTATTCATATTCTTGGAAATACATAAGCAATCCCATTCCAGGATGCCCCGTTGCAGTAAACTTATTCCCTTACGCTATGCTAACCCATTTTTTCTCTGGCAAAACACCGCACAAAAGTCTGACAGATATTTGTAGAATAACTCAAGTTTGAGGGGTTTTTACTAGATTCTGCAACAAATAAAACCTTGTGTTAGGGACGCATATATGTTTCTCCGCAAAACTGTCACAAAGGCTCAAACTTACGAAAAGCAAATTAAGCATACTGCCGTTGGTTAGTCCGGGCATACTGCATCGTTTCTTAGATCACCACCCAAATAATTTTTTTGAATAAAAAATTCATCTTTTCAAAGATGTAGCCCACTTAGCAGAAAAACTACAAAAAAATGAAAGGCTGGCAAATAAAAAAAAAAACTGTGATTAATAGTTAAAAGAGAGTCTAAAATTACATAATGCACTCCCCAGAGGTAACATGGAAAAGCAAGAATTTAGTTTTTAAACCATTGGTTAATTTAAGGAATATAGAAAAAAAATGGTGACGCAGAGAATAATTTTAAATAACACAGTATAATGATATTGAAAAAATTTCACAAAAGCCTTCCAGGAAATAATTTTTCAAATACCAAACCATTTAAAATTGGCGATGATATCTTTAAACCTTTTAAAAATAAATAATCAAAATCTCGAAAAAAGTATTTCCACCATAATTTTTTACACCCATAGAAACCCAATACAAAGTCTTTATGTTGCAAATTGTAGTACTAAAAAGTTCTTATTTTTTTTAAGAAACTCAAACTGATTTGTCTAACATAATCAAAAAACAGTGGTACTTTTCAAAAAACACCAGGTCAGCCTCTGAATAGACTCGCAGATTAAAAAATATTCTTAAAAAAACACACACACAGAGACTGCAAGAACTTGAAAAGCACCACTTACTAAGTTCGTATAAAAGTCTTATAGCGCATAATATCAACATAAAACCTCAGATGCAGTGTTAATTATTGCAAAACCGGAAGAGGCTTGCTTCCTTTCACAAGGGTCACACATCAATCTCAAGAGAAGGATAAGAAAGCACAGATTGCTAAAAGATTTGAAACTCCTCAGACATGAAGCATTCTTAATTGCAGCTGCTTTTTTTGAAATCGGTGATCATATTAAAACTCTGTACAGTGTTAGTGTGCATTACTTTAACACTATAGCTCACGCTCCCCAGGGATGCATTTAATCTTCTCTTCTACCCAAGCAAACAGACGAACTGTTTGTAAGCTTTGAGGATGTGGACGATATTCGCTGTACCCGTAAGAGAGCCAGTTACTATTCATTTGAAATAAAGCTGCCCAGAAAACCTTTAAAATTTTGCCTTTACCAAAATGTTTAACGCATACGAATGGCTGCTACATGATGTGGCTTGTTTTAACTTAAAAAATTCTTCATTTATGTTGAGAACTTGGTATGTGTAGACCTGAATAATTTTTATGTAGAGCTTGATCGTTTCGGATTAAGGTCGTTATTAAAACTACTAATAAAATACATTGATTGGGTTTTTGGTTGAAAAATCAAGAGTCCTTTCAAAAAACCAACAAACCATTTTTTTATTATAATACATTTAGTTATAATCAATAGTTATCCAGATAAAAAAGGGAAAAAGAAAACCAAGACAGTTAAATAACGAAAAATGGTTTGTTGAGTTTTTTTATAGGACACTTGAATGACTTGGTTTGTTCATAATAATTCTTAACAATTTTATTGAGAATTTGGTTGAAATCTACTAACGATTTGGAGTAAGAACCAACCAAATGCATATAGATACACCAAGGCTTTAACAAACCTTGTAAATAAATTTTTTTGGACTTTTAAACTTATACATTATAGAAAAGTAAAAAACAAATTTTTGCTTTTAAGTTTGGCTTAAGTTCATATAATACATTTTTATTAAACAAAATAATTTTTTCCGCTAATGTTGAAAGAAACTTTTATTTGAAAAAAACAGATTTTTCTACCGATACTAGCCGAGTAAATGTATTTTCGACAGCAGCTACGAAATTTCATCATCAGTACTCTTTGAAAGGTAGTAGTGTCTTTTGGTTGTAGACATCACCTATTTAACTAACGTTATTCTGTAAGTTAGGACGAAGTTAACTTTTCATATACACTATGCACTTGCATTAAAAGTCTCTTCGGCAACACTTGACTAACGGTCAACATGAACGGAAAAATATTAATTTCTTCTAATAAAAAGAAGTTAAATGAACTTAAGCCAAACTAATAAACAAAAATTTGTATTAAAAACAATTAAATCAACAATAAATAAAAATAAGCAGAAAAGTAAAATTTTTAAATATGAGTCTCTTATATCAAGCGTTGCGTATGACAGATATTTTAAAATTATTTATCAATCATACGCTCCCTTAGGTCTTTATTAATGTTAAAAAAACCCCAGCAGAATTATTTTTTTTTAATCTTTATTTCTATCGAATAAAACATTTTTTTTACAAAGCGTTTGTTTACATAACTGATATCTAATATCCCCAAAATTTAATATACTGTAAATTTTTTAGACTGATTGATACCGGAAAAAATATCTATCAACAAAGCTTTTGTTAAAAAATGTTTGTAAATTTGCCTGTAAAACAATTACTTACAAACAAAATATTCCATTAAATGTATACAAAACTGCTTTTGGCGTTTCAAATTGAACAGTTCACAAACTTTTTTTATTAAAAAAACAAAACATTGCACAGGAATTCAAAAATTAAAAAAAGCTTAAAATTAACAATTGCAAAAAAACAAGCAAAAAATTGCCAAAAGCATTTGCTGAGTTTAGGTAAATAAACTTGTTACAAAAATCCTGATTTGTTTGATAGAAAATTTCAACAGCTGTTACAGTTATTGAAACCAATGTGCGCTAAGATTGATGCTTTCATTTAAAAAAAAAAACAGAATTTTTTTCTATAGAAAAAATTCATTCAGCCTTATTTTTACATTTTATTAATTTCTGCAATCAAATTAAAAAAGGAAAGCAGATATCTCTAAGAGCAACTTCATCTTTTTTGCTTGTAAATAAATTTTGACCTTTTGAAAAAGTGGATTGGGGCCTTTAGAATTCGCTGTACAATTTCTATTAACTTCTCCTTTTTTAATGTTTTTAATGAAGAATCTGTGAAAACAGTTTCACGACAAGCTGTCACTCTGACAAAGTCCTCTTGCTACTCTTAAATATGTTTTAAATAAGAGTTTGTCCACTTTTTCAGGGTCCTTCAAAAGAGGCGTTTAAGTTTTGATGAAGTCTTGTACGTATATATTATTTCAAAACACTGTTCTCCTTACGAAGTTTTGAAAACAATTAAAATGGTTTGTATTTGTCACTTGCGTTTGTTAAGGGGCCAAGTTAACCACCTGAAGCCAAAGATTTTTGTGTTTAACTTCCAATCTTTTGCAAGATATGCCAGAAAGGATCCTAAAGGCAATGGCTGGGTGACACAATACACGTTAGTTGCCGCAAACAATTTAACACCCTTCTTTTGAATCGGATATAGTATGTTAAGATCTCAAACATCGTTTGTATTACCTTGCTCTTAGATGTACAGGAATTCTCCTTCAGCCTTATGCAGTTCTGAATGTATTTCACCTCTTTGTTTTTGTTATTATGGTCCATTATTGGTTTGAACTTATTTGGGTAAAAGAGTGGATAATAAATTCCATCAGCTCTGATTATAAGCAGGACATGCTCCTAAAACAATCTTTTATCCGCTTAAAAACTAGAGGAAACATTTCTTTAAATCTTTAGAATACTCTTAGTGTCAAACGCCAAGGTCCAGTTAAGACGGTTTTTTGATCGGCGTTTCGCATATATTGGTAATATTTAATTCAAGACCAATATCCTTTCCTCTTCACTTTCAGTATCATTCTTATTTAGATTGAGTAGGAAAAGGCTCTTTTTAATTCTCGCCGTAACGATAAATCCGTTAGGACAAAATTTTTTTTTTGCTTTTTTTCTTCAATGACTTTTTGCTATCATAGCTCACGGATACGAGGGTTGCATTTTATATTTCAGGATTAGAAAACAAAAACAAATGTTAATCATCAAAAATCAATTTATTATTTTTAAAAATATTCCCCATGAATATATATACACTTTTGCGTGCGTTCGAACCAATGGTCGAAGCACTTTGGCCATTTTGAAAGAGAGATTTCCAAAACATGCATTCTAAATACAGCAACCGCTTCATCAGGTGTCAAAAAACGTTCACCTCTAGGTTTGTTTTTTACGTACGGGAATCAAAAGAAGTTATTCGGTGCCAAGTCAAGACTATACGGCGGATGACTCATCAAATCGATGTCTTTGGTGCTTAAAAATGCAGTTGTTTCAACCGATATGTGAAAGCTCGCATTGTCGTAGTGAAGAGTGATCTACCTTCGGCGGTTGATTTTCCTGATTTCTTGGAAGACATCTGGCAAAAAATGGTTGTGTATTACTCAAAATGGACTGTTCTGCGTTGTTCTAGTCGTACGGTTGCGACATGTTCAATTTTTTCAAAAAAACTGGCGACCATTTGCCTAGAAGTGCTTCGTGCGCTTGCTCATCTTGAAACACCCATACAGTAGAATGCTGTTTACTTTCGGGCTCATACGCGTAAATGCACGATTCATCACCTGTCGCGATATCATAGACGTGTTTCGTAGCACCGCGATCGTATATTCTGAGCATTTTTTTCGACCAATCTACACTAGCCTTTTTTTGAGCGATTGAGAAATTGTGTGGGATCCAACGCGAACAAATTTTTTTGTTAGTTAAATTTTTATGAAATATTGAACGTAAGCTAGTCCCACTAATGCCTTAGGTTGCCTTAATCTCACGAGAGGTCACATGACGATCTTCCAATATCAGTTCATGCACAGAATCAATGGTTTTCGGAACAACAACTGATTTTGGACGACCTTCACGAAATTCGTCTTGGAGTGAGCTACGACCACGATTGAATTCATTATACCATCTATAAACACTGGTCCATGATGGAGCTTAAACGCCAAAAAAATAGTTAAGTTGATCCATGCACTGTTGTTGAGTAAACCCACGTCAAAAGTTGTAAAAAATAATCGAACAGAAAAGTTTACGATTTAATTTCCTTTTTGGGTCGAGTTGAATCTTTTCAGTTACTGTAAATAACACAAACAGCGCTCATATGTCAAAACGTTCCGAGTACGTATTACCTAGAAAAAGTCAAACTTTAAGATAGAGCTGTCAGTTGTCAGATTGCAATACTAGTATTGCCAAATCCCGAAACATTAAAGGCAACCCTCGTATCATCGGGAAAAAAGGGGTACAAAGAAAAGTTAAGAACACTTTTTTAAAATTAAAATTTATTTATTTTTTTTTAATTTGGAATATTTTTACGACATTTTAAATGCATACCATCCATTTATCGCAATGTGATAAATAAGATTCTTAGTTTTCACTGGTGCGGCAAACAACTATATTGCTAGCTGCTAAAAAAATCAACAGCTCTCATTTTGTCATCGGAAGTAGATGCGGAATTAACCGATAAAATCTAGCAATCCCCAAAAACACATTTGGCTATCTCTTCCAGGAGGTTGATAAGTCGCTGATGGAAGAGGAGGGCCCTTAGGCAACCTTTTATCAGCGCAAGTGCCAATGTTCACCTCCTCGTCGTATAACCAGACTAATTTCTGTTTACTGGAAGGCCAACAGGCATGGATAAGTTAAAACAACCTGTCTTGGGCTAAATATGATCGTGTGCTTACCTGTTGGTCTAGATTTAGGCAGGTTGTCCTTGCTGACGCTGTGACATATTACCTTGCCAATAACTGCAACAGCAATACAACGTTTAAAGGGTACCAATACCTTATCTGTGTTAAATAGAAATAAGTAGGAATTGTACGGAATTAGATTTCCCAGAGTCCTATCTGGTACCACGGGAGTCAGAAAAGCCTCCGTGTACTTACTAGTACATGGTTGGTGGTGGCTGGGGCCATCCCCAAGCGGGGTAAGTGAAAACGAAAGTTAACGTGCTGTGGTTTGTCTTGTGCGGGTTTCAGAGTGATTGCGAAAGCGGTCTTATATGAACTTATGGTTCGCAAGAAAGAATCTCTAGTTTTGGCGGGTCTACCCAGGCATATGAGAAACTGACGGAGCTGGCTAATAACTCAAGGTATAAGTGTGCTTGTAAGTAGGTGAATAGGCAAACTGGTTACGGTTGGGGATCTAAGAATCTGAAACAAGATCCCGCCAGAGTAGTAGCAAATAATGAAATGGCCGGCATTGGCATGTTAAAGCATGTGCGTCATTCGGTCCTGACTAGAGGTGCGAAGATTATAAAACGTTGATTAAAGTTTTTTTTATGGTTTTATGAAAAAAATTACTTATTAAATTAGCTGGGTGTCGCATTTGAGGAAGTGTGACATAATAAATCATAATCGTTTTCGCATAAGGTTAAGAGCTGTTTCCCAAGCATGTGGAGATAGGTCTTGCCAGACTGGATCTGTTTTGATTGGAAATAGCAAAGTCAAAACTGGAGACGCAATTTGGATTAGATGGTCCAACTCCTCAGCAAGAGGCTTGGTAAAGCTTGCACAGAGTAATGGCGGAGTTGCTGACTGAGTGGTCTGAGGTCACGGGCACTATCGTGATGGTGTCAAGTCACAGTCAGGTTTAAACCAACGCGGCATGCGCTAAAGAAAACTTTTAACATCTGTCTCTTCCAGGAGTGCCTAGGCAAAGGTCAGGCTGATAAGAAAACTTGCCGTAGTATCAAAATTTGGTAGGCTGTTTATATAATGGTGTGAAACCCGCGTTTTCACTCCTTCTCATCACATTTTGTGGACTGTTGTAATTTCAGTCGTGTTTTTTTTAAGCGTATTTCTTAGTTTACTGCTGATTTAACAACTGTTGTTTAAAATATAAAATAAAATACATGTTTTGTTTTTTACACCTGTTGCCATAGTAAAATATTTACCTGAAGCTGGATATAGTTCACGTAAACAATAGATGTTGTTATTAAGAGTAGCTGAGCCCTTTTCAGTTTTGTGAAACAAATTCAAAAGAACAAAAAGTAGTTGTTCTAGAAATTTTTTTATTATAAAAAAATATATATTTATCACATATTTTAGTCGAGTGAACGTATATTTTTATTTTTAATCATCTGGCAAATACAAAAACTGTTTTATTTTTATAAATTTCGTATAATATATTTCCAATATTGCCTAAATAAACTGTTACATTTTGATACCCAAAAAAACACATCGCTGTCTGCCATTAAATTTAATTCGATGACAAATTCTGAGCGCTTAAACATTGTCTCATTTACACGTATTAAAAGTATTACTACAACTGCTAATGTGTTAGCTAAATATATTCATGCGGAGATGTGTATTTGTATTTTGCTGGTTGATAATTATAAGCTCTTTTGAACACTTTGTGTTGTTAACAAATTAAACCAACTGTTGCAGCACTAATTGTGGCTTTGACAAAGGGAAAAATTATATAAATACAGGAACTGTATGGTAATATATATACAAACATACATTTGCACACACACAAGTTACTACAGATGTACGTTAGCAAAAATTAATTGTGGCATAAACAAATTTATTTTAATTATAAAACTTTGTACCAAATAAAATGGCGCAAGTTGAAACACATTAATTTGAGTGTTTAAATTTTTTGAATTTGTTAATGTTAATTTTTTAAATTATATTTTTTTATTTATTGATATTTAAACTATTTGTTTTAAGACAATTTTATTATTTTTCCTTTTGGTCTCTAGTTCAAAACTCACTAAATTCTTATTTTTTGAAAATGATGAAACTAATATTTTTCAGTTTTTCCTGTATTAGTGTCAAGTAGGAAAGAAAACTGTGATTGATAAAACAAGTTCTACTGACGATTTTCATCATCAGTGCTTTTGGTTTGGTTGTTAGTTATTAGCTTGTTGTAAACATCAGCCGTTTAACCTACCACTAGATGCCGCTTGTATATTTTGTGAGCATGAACTTATACAATGCAAAATTATTTACAAACGCAATTATAATTAATCAAAAAACCAAGCACAGAAAATTAAATTTAAATAAGAAAGAAAAATATTGTTGGTCATCATAATTTCCTAAGTCACATGCTATTTTGTATAAGGAATCGCCGTATGCACAAAGTGTATGCAGTTTTGGTTGACTTTTATAAGCGGAATTAACTTTAATTTTGGACAAACGCCTATCACCGTTGATGCATTCAGCAGTAATCCATTCAAAAAGGTTTGCGCACTCATTAACATACTTGATGGCAATATATGTTCACAATTTATGAGGGTTTTGGATGTTGGACTTCTATGGAACTAACCGAAAACTTAAGACTGTTCTTTTAAATGACTCTTTTTATTGTTTGCTGTCATAAGGTGATGAAGCGAAAATAAAATAAAATATTATAAGCAAACAAAAATAGTAATATTTACTTTAAAATGTATATGTATCATTCCAACTTCAGTTTATTAAAATTTAGCAAAAACTGTTTGAAGATATGTAGCATATATTTAAAAAAGTAATTTTGAAAAAACTACACAATTAAGAATAAAATGCAACAATAACAGAAATCAGCAGGTAACATTTTTTCACGATGATTAATTTTTCAAATTAAAAATTCAGCTAACCATGGCTTATTATTCACAAAATTTAAAGAAGCCTTACTAAGCGCTTATTTGACAGATATCTATTGCACAACTAACAAATAAGCCCTTCAGAAGCCTACTTTAATTTTTTTGAATACGAGCATTAGTTTTTTCAAAATTTTTGTTCTATGACTTTTAATTACAATAAATATTTTACTTATTTTCTTAAAAAAATAAAAAAAATTTACAATTGAAATAAAAACTAAATTAAATTAAAAATTAGTAAGAGAGCTATATTCAGCTGTGCCGAATCTTATATACCCTTCACATTGGTCTTTTGAAATACCCAGCAAATTTCAAAGTCCATAGAAAATTTTACAAAATTTTAACGTTCGTATGGATAATAGAAATAGATGAGGAACGTTTGAGGTCGACAGTTTTAAAAGTTTTCGACATTATTCATACTTAAACGTTAATAAAAGTTGTTAATTTTTATGGGAAGTTCTTGTCCCCCTGCTCCTCCCCAACTTTTTTTTCCAAAATGTATAAATTATTAGATTTTTTCTTTTTGTAGAATATTCGAAGTCGATGGCTGTTATAGTTTCCCAGATGTGGCGTAGAGAAAATTTCATAAAAATCGTAAATTTGTATGGGAGCTACCCCTTCTTTTTTTCCCCCACCCAAATTTTTTTTCTTTAAAGCATAAGTCTTGTTGTCCAATTACTTTTTGTAGAGAAGTTCATGTCAATAGCTGTTTTAGCTTCCGAGATGAAGCGTATCAAAAATTTCAAAAAAATTTTCTTTAGAGCGTCTTGATGTCAAATTACTTTTGTGGAACACTTGATTTTGATATCACTACAGTTTCCGAGATATAGTGCATAAAATATTTCACCAAATTTGTGCAATTGTGGGAAAAATACCACTTCTCATGATCCTATCTGAAAAAAACTTTTCGATTATTTGGGATTTTACTTTGAGAGTATTTATGCCAAGTTTTGTGGTAAGAGTGACTATATTTACTGAGATATTTACGGATATATGCACAGATTTTGCCCTAAAAAATGGGTACCTTTGAGTTTTCGCTTATATTTTGGTCAATAGTAAACAGATTTTGCTGATTTTAAATAGAAATTGTCTCCAGGATATTTCTAATAGTTTGACACCATTAACTGGTCTGTATCTTTTTATTTGACTCTGGAAACTTGATTTCAACAGACGGACAGACGGACATCGCTAAATCGGCTTCCCTATCTATGAGGATCCAGAATATATATATACTTAATGGGGTCGTAAATGTATAATAAAGAAATTACAAACTGAATGACAATATACCCTTATCACTATGTAAAGGGTATAATTATCATTGCTTTGTGTTTGTTTGTATTGCAAAAATTTATTTTCTCAATATGCTAAAGTTAATTTATAGTCCAGATTTAAAATCAAACACAAAACATGAACTCTTAATACTTGCAAATAAGAATGTATCCTTATAACAGAATCCTTTATCAGAAATAAAAAATGGTTGCTGGAACATACATTTTCAATTGTTGAGAATAAATACATTTTGTTTTAAAAAATATATATTTTACTGGGTCATCCTAGCAAATTTTAAATAAGTTTTAATTGGAGTTTATTGAAAGGGCACTTCCACAATATTGAATATGCATGAACATATATGTAAACATGTTTTTTCACACGTTTGTCTGTATATATGTATGTATGTGGCCAAAAAGTTGAATACTTCAATAAATTTAAAAATATATATAATTTTATTTTGTTTATTTATTTGAAAAGAGTTTACACATGTATGCACACAATCACACTATGATATTCATGTCTGTGTGCAAAAAAATTTTATTTAAACATGGTCAGACTGTAACTAAATATGAAAATATTATAGATATTTTATTTAATATAAAAGATTTTTTAATATAAAAAAATAAAGAACAAAAGTATAATATAACAAGAACAACAAGTAAAACAAATAAAGTGCAATAATTTCCATAAAGTTTTTGATACGAGCAATGACCACAATAATTGCTGGCACACAAACCTATAAGCATGTGTTTTTTGAGTTTATAGATATATGTAAGAGATATGGAAGCCTGTTGTAGGTACACAAGTTGTATGCTTTTATGCACTGTGGGACAATAATAAAACAGTTCTTAGTTACATTAAAATATATTTATATAAAAAAAACATAAGACCATGTACTTGTAATTTTAACTGGGGACACTTAACTCAATCCATTTTGACGGAATTTTAAGAAATATCGACCCTAAAGGCTAAAAATGGAAAAAATTAATTTAAATCGAAATGTTAATATTTCCAAAGTTATAGATGATAAAAATAAGATTTTAAATTATTAAAAGTATTATTTTAAAATATATAAAATTTTAAAAAAATTTGGACGCTAAAGGTAAGACGGTTAAAAAACTACACTTCATTGCTGATAAAGTCAGTAATTTAGCCTATTAACCAATAAACCAAAGCTATAAACATTATTAGTACAGTCTACGTGTTTTTTTTTTCTTTTTAAAATTTCAACAATTAAGGATAAAAAGGGATTCAAAAATTACATTTTAATACTTTTAAGGTACCTTGGGTATCTTTTTAACCAATAAAGACGTAAACATTATTCAAATTATATTCGTATACTTTTAAATATCTTTTTCCATTTCTTGCAATTTTGATTGTGAAAAAGGCAAAAAATCAACTTAATATATTAGTGTTCGTTGCAGTTTTTTAGGTTATGCTTTTGCAATTTAATAAAAACTACTATAAGCCCAGATTAAGGTCAAAATTTAATTTTGTGGTCAATTAGTATTTATTCAAATTTTTGGTACTTTTTGCACTCATTATGTCCCAAGGTCGAAAGTCAGCAAAGTAGACAAAAAGTACTTCTTACCTTATTGGTACTTTTTTTATTTTTTAAGATAATGGCTCTTGAAATATGAAATAAATATCTGTGGACCCCGATTGAGGTTTCAAATTAGCAAAGTGGGCAAAAAGCCAATTTTCACATTTCTGGTAGTTTTTTGCACTGTATTGGGAATCTGACTTTAAATTTATAAATGACTGAATATAAATTTCTTCAGTACATAATAACCCTTGATTAAAATTTTTTTGTAGGGTAGCAAAATTGCTTTTATAATAAAGTTCTCTGCGGAAAATAGGTGTATATTGGTCGGCGTACTCGACCTGTTACAGGTACAAAACATGATTTGGACAAAAGTTATTGGTCCTGATCGGCTAAAAAGGCACACATCAAGTAACTGAAAAAAAAGGTTTAAAAGAGGTTAGGTGAAAATATAGAAATAATGGTGCCTACACATAAACATACATGTATTTATATAAACACACACACACGCGTAAAAAAGGCAAAGCAGATTAAACAGGATCTTAAACAATTAAAGCAAAAGATTCTGTTACCCATTCTGAGATGTTTGTTTTGAACCAATTGCCCCCTCCAATGAAAACGCAATATAAAAGTGACAGGTCCTCTTCATACAAAGTACCCTAAGGGACCGTTCACGGCATTGGCCTTGAACCAATCAACTTCCCCGTAGGGTTGTATAAGTTGCACAAATTAAATAAAAAAACAGATGAAATAATTTTTTAGTTCTCAGTTTAAAGGGGTCTCTCCTAACATAGTAAAAAAATTATAAATTGGAAAAAAATTTATATTAAACAGAACTAACAAATTACCCTACGGGGAAGTGGACTATTCTAAGACTATTAAGGTTGACGGCTCCTTAGGGTAGGGACCGGTTCTAGTTCTCTCACTTTATATGAAGAAAACCTGTTACTTTTACTTTGCGTTGCCATTGGAGGGGGCAATTGGTTCAAAGCTAGCACCCAGAACGGGTTACAGGCCAATTTCATTAATTAGTTAAGATCCTGCTCAATCTACTTTGTTTGTATTTACGCGCGCGTGTGTGTGTATATATCAACACATATATGTTAATTGTTTCGACCAGTATTTATATTTTTCCCCTAAACTCTTTAACACCTTTTAACCAGTTACTTGATGTGTGCTTTTTTAGCCAAACACGACCAATAACATTTGTCCAATTTTTGTTTTGTACCTGTAACAAGACGAGTACGCCGACCCCTTGACACCCATTTCCTGCAGGGTATTTACAAATACTTTATAAGTCTTAATTTCTTAAAAACGTTGCTTTGTGTTTAACAATAATTTTGTGTCTATAAAAAATGTTTAATTTTTCAATTATTATTTATTTAATTATAAATATATTCAAGCATGTTTTCTTATTTAAAGAGTTTCTTAAGTTTCCTAATATTAGTATTTAATAAAAGATACAAAAAAAAGAAGTTTAAATATTAAGCAATCATTCAGTGAAGCGTTCATAAAACAAGATTAAATGGGATTTATGTCAATAATCAACAAAGTATTATATTATGTATTGCAAATGTTCTTACTGTTGTACTCCTTAAAAATTTTATACTCTTTTTCATTGAAGCATTTGCAAATATTTACTTTTTCTTAACACTCTTGCTTGAAAGTTTTATCACATGGAAATCAATCCAAATTGACACATTCTTACATTAAGGAGTTTAAGTGTACCTGCATAATGCCATATCAATCATGCGGGTCTTTCCGTTGTTGGGTTTGTTACGATATATATATTTGAACTAATTTCTTTCAGTTTTGAATGGTTTGTGTTAGGGATCACTGCAATGTTCTTTTCATCCGTTTTGGACCTTTGGTTAATATCACGCCTCTAAGCTGTAGGCATTTTTAAATTGTAAGCTAAGGAGACATTTGTGCTTTTCTTTATTTTTATTTATTTTGAGGTAACCATATATTTCAATTCGACTAAAAATAAAATGGAGATAATATAAAATTTTTAATACTTCCAGCTGTTATCTGAATGCTCTAATGTATAAGTCCTTTAAAATAAGCGTAAATTGAAAACTGCTGTAAGAATATTTGTATACAATTTGATAATAAAATATTTCATTGTTTACATTACATAGATATGTTTGCCAAAACTAAAAAAAATACAAAAGCGACGGAAACACAAAATTGATGCTGATGTATTAGATTTTATTTAACTTGTGAAATTGAATTGGATTTATTATTGTTTCTTTTTTGACTTATTGCTAGATTTGCTGTCAATTGTTATTCTATTTGAGCTTGTATGGATTATTGACAGCAACATCTATAAAAAGACATGTTTTGTGTTATGAACTTTTATTAACACATGTATCTTAAAAAATAACAATTATTCAGTGTTATTCTTAAAGTAAAAAATTTTATTTACTTCTCTTTTGTTTTAAAATATAATTGTATTTAACGCCTATCAGTGAAACTTTCATGCCCTCCCGTGTTCAATTATATTCGAAGATTAAATAATACAAAATTTCATGAAATTTTTCCTTTTTTCTGGAAAAGAAACCGATGCATAATTATTCGGCACTCAGATAAATTGAAAAAGGATTTGTTTGTAAACTAATATTGATCAATTTAGCACTGTATTTTACTCATAAAATATTACTAAATAAACCATTTTTAGCAATAATTTATGCTAATTATAAAAAAATATTATAATATTTTATTATAAAAAAATATTATAATATTTTATTATAATTACGTTAAAAGAAAAAATAATTTAATAAAAATTAAAGTCTGTCTATCCTGACATTTGTATGGGGCCTTTAAAAAACATACTGATAATATATGTACTCAGTACGTCGCCGACGCGTCGCACAGTGCTTTGATCCCATATAGTGATGGGACAAAAATAGAAGGAGTGGTCCTAGAGCTTTGAAATTTGGTACAGTAATATAAAATACTTAAATTAAGAAAAATTCAATTTTTTGAAAAAATCGGGCAAAGGACACGCCTACTGCCCATATATAGAAAGGACGAAATGTTTAATTTTGACTACATAACTGCACAGAAAGTTACAATAGTCCGTATATTATTTACATCCCGTGCTAGTAACTTGTGCGATAATTTTTATTGGGATTGACGCAAGGACTCTAGGTCCTGCCATATATCCTTTTTTGCAAAAATGCTAACGTGTATAGGCTTACTTTACCAAAGAAATGGACTTGTGCAGACCTTTGGTACACTAGTATAAAATACTTAAATGAAGAAAAATTAAATTTTTTGAAAAAATCGGGCAAAGGACACGCCTACTGCCCATATATAGAAAGGACGAAATGTTTAATTTTGACTACATAACTGCACAGAAAGTTACGATAGTCCGTAGATTATTTACATCCCGTGCTAGTAACTTGTGCGATAATTTTTATTGGGATTGACGCAAGGACTCTAGGTCCTGCCATATATCCTTTTTTGCAAAAATGCTAACGTGTATAGGCTTACTTTACCAAAGAAATGGACTTGTGCAGACCTTTGGTACACTAGTATAAAATACTTAAATGAAGAAAAATTAAATTTTTTGAAAAAATCGGGCAAAGGACACGCCTACTGCCCATATATAGAAAGGACGAAATGTTTAATTTTGACTACATAACTGCACAGAAAGTTACAATAGTCCGTATATTATTTACATCCCGTGCTAGTAACTTGTGCGATAATTTTTATTGGGATTGACGCAAGGACTCTAGGTCCTGCCATATATCCTTTTTTGCAAAAATGCTAACGTGTATAGGCTTACTTTACCAAAGAAATGGACTTGTGCAGACCTTTGGTACACTAGTATAAAATACTTAAATGAAGAAAAATTAAATTTTTTGAAAAAATCGGGCAAAGGACACGCCTACTGCCCATATATAGAAAGGACGAAATGTTTAATTTTGACTACATAACTGCACAGAAAGTTACGATAGTCCGTAGATTATTTACATCCCGTGCTAGTAACTTGTGCGATAATTTTTATTGGGATTGACGCAAGGACTCTAGGTCCTGCCATATATCCTTTTTTGCAAAAATGCTAAGACTGTTACAAAAGTTAGCCGATTCTCATTAAATTGGGTGGTATGGTTTTTATTTTGTGTCAAACAAATGTTAGTGCCAAATTACATTAAAATTGATTTATAAAAATAGAAAATAAAAATTAAATTGGCTAAAAATCTTCTACATTATGATTTTGACGACAACGTGAAAGTACAAAATGACAATCTTTCTAAATTAAATTTAATTTAAAATACGTATAAGTGCGTTTTTTAATAATAATTTTTTTTTTTTAATAAATTATATATGTATATTTTATTTTACAATAAATCTTCTTCAGTATTAGAATCTTCCCAAAAAATATTGCCGCTCAATGAAACATTTGTTTCGTCGTCTTCAACTGGCTCATAAGCATTTTCTCTTAAGTATATATATATCAATTTCTGCAAATAATGGATTTTTTTTGGTCTTTGGATTCCTTTTTGAAGTCAAAAACGGATCTAAAGATAGTATTAAATAGTATTAAATCTTTATGAGTGTATTTTCGTGACGTTTTCCTCGTTTGGGACAGTTTTGCTTTTCTCACGATTTTGTGGTTGGCTTCCAATGCTTCTTCAGACAAGCACCCTGAAATTCATTTTCAGATACCACAATAGACGGAATAAATTTTTTTTCTTAGTTTGTAATGCATACAGAGACGGAAAACAATTTGGGTGTATTTCATTAATTGTATTACGTAGCACACTATATTTTCTTTCAGTCAAATCTTAATTCATATATAGCGCCAAAGCTTTTGTTGCTGGTAAGCATTTTGAATTCGACATTAGGCTTTGAGATTCCTGTTTTAAATTTTCCACTGCAAGATGTAAGTAGTTCCTCAAGGGAACATTTTATTACTAACTCTGGTTGTCAAATCTAGCGTTTTTCAATTGCTGTATTAGTTTGTTGTGATGCAAAGTTTTATAAGATTTATGAAAAACATTAAATTTTTGTCATTTTTTGATCTAGTTTTTGTTATAAGTAGTCACAACAGATTTAGAAAAAACAAATTTTTTGGCAGTTCATAGCTTACATTTTAAAAATTTATCTAACTTCTAGCGATTTTTTATACTAACTTATCTATATTTTTGGGAAAAAAAGTTAGCAGCAGTTAACACCAACGTCAATCTGTTAATTTAGCAGCATCTTGAGCGTCAAAAAGAGGCAAACACAATTTTATACTTATTTTTTTAATTAATCTCGTTAATTATTATAATCTTATGGTATCAATTTGTTTTTATATGTTATTATATTGTAAGTTTTTTTTATAGTTTTAGCTCCAGAAAACTGTCGAAATTTTAGAAAAAATCACGAAAATAGCCATTTTTAAAAAAAAAATTTTTAAAGTTCCGGTTAAATTTTTAAAATTTTTTTTCTTGTAGCTATTAGAAGACAGTATGAATTTTTAAAAACAGAAAAAAACCCATAGACCATATTTTTCTTTTTTTTTTAATTTTCCATCAAAGTTAAAAAATTTTTGGAGCTTAAGTGAATAATAAGCATTTTTCAAAGCAACAAAAACTATGTATAGCAAAATAATATAATAAAAATTTTTGCACAGTTGGTTTAAAATATAGTTAGCTATTACAAGAAACAATTTGAATTTCCTAGTTCAAAAAATTAAATTTTTACAATAATTTTTTTAAAACAATAAAAAACCTAGGTAATTTGGGGTTTTAGTGTCATTTTATAGCGTAAAATACATAGAAACGCAAAAATTTTACTATTTTGCGGTTTTTTTTATTAAATAATATTAACTTAAATTTATATTTTTTAGTATTTGTAGTTTGTTTTCTTTTAAACCTTAGAAAACTGTCGAAATTTGAGAAAAAATCACGAAAATAGCCATTTAAAAAAAAAAAAAATTTTTTAAAGTTCCGGTTAAATTTTAAAAATTTTTTTTCTTGTAGTTATTAGAAAACAGTATGAATTTTTAAAAACAGAAAAAAACCCATAGACCATATTTTTCTTTTTTTTTTAATTTTCCATCAAAATTAAAAAATTTTTAGAGCTTAAGTGAACAATAAGCATTTTTCAAAGCAATAAGAAATACTTATAAAAAAGAAATCACAAAAACTTTTTTTGACAGTTAGTTGCAAATATAGTTATTTACTACAGAAAAAAATTTCAATCTCATAGTCCAAAAATAATATTTTTACAACTGTTTTCCTGAAGCATGTAAGACGCGGGTATTTGTTTAGCCATTTTTACTTCAAATTCTTTGACTTTGGCGCCCCCTAGCGCCACCAAAAAGAGCTAAATCGAAAAAATTCTTTTAAATTTATTTAAAAATTATTGTTATCTGTCGATCTATATATTTTTATCTACAATATAAAACATTTTTTTTTATTGTATTTTTGTCTATGGGACACAGCACTGTGCGTCGGCGGTAAAAAAATAAAAAGCTATTCGAGTCAGTTAATGACAATAGACTTATTAGTGCCAAATTTCATAAAAATATTTTCAAAATTTGCAACCTGTAGCGAGTGCGCAAGAATACATGGACACCCGGGCAGATGGATGGACAAACGGACAAACGGTTTGTGATTCTGATTTTTGCAAAAAAAAAATATAAAAAAAGCTGAATAAAAGTCATTGCTCTAACTAAGAAAAATTAAAATGAAAACAGGGAAATTATAGTCCTTATTTTCCAAATTACTTTGAATTAAGAAAAAGAACAACCAAAATACGACATTGTATAATAATATAACTAGACGACGCATACGACGAAAACATAAGCTTGTAAATTGGGCAACTATTCAAAAAATTTAATGACAAAAGATTTTTAAATTTAAAACAGTTTGTTGTGGAAATGTTTTGCAAGAAAAAAATTAACCAAGGATGAAAAGAAAAGCAATACAAAAGTTGTATAATAATTAATGTTAAACCATAAGCAATCTTAAAAGTTTACGTTTAAAATATTTAAAAAATAGATTTAAATCAATCATTTAAAATTAATTAAAAAAACTTCTAATAATTGGAGCGAGTTTTTTGGTAAAAAAAATCTAAATGTTGGTTATTGTTGGGGCAAATATCTTTTTTTTCGACAAGCATCTTCAAGAATATGACGTGTTCTTTGATCTCCAGAGTACAGTAGGACCAATGACGGACATAATTAATTTGTCTCAAAGAATGCTTTAAAATCGATTATAATGTGTAATTGAGGTGGGCCGTAGGCTAAATACACTAAAAAAAACGCTTTTCTTTTTCTTTACAAAAAGTATGCAAAAAATACAACTAATTTTAAACCAGAAATGAATGGCCACCTCAAATATGACAGAAACTGTGAGCCCCTGAACGTGCGCGGCCAGGGTTATTGTACCCCATTCAATCGAATCAATTTTTGAGCACGTTTTTTAGTTTGTGGGATTGTGTCTCGGCAATGGATTTACAGAAGCTTGTATTTAAATGCTCAATTGTCCCTGGCATATTGGCATTATACTTCAAGCCCATCGAGCCAAACAAAAAAAAAAAGGATGGTCATGAGCCTTTCACTCTTAAACCAACCAAACTTTGTGAGGTATCATATTGAGATCTTTTATCAAAATTTTGCGTGAAGCGGTGCGTGAAATATTTATTTTTTGAGAACCTTAACGAATTAATAGATATGAATTCTCACACATGCTCTCAGCCACAGCTTTGATATTTCTGGATGTATTCACTGTATGAACAAGATCACGTGTTAGTGCATCAATAATGCAACCAGTTTTACGGACTTAAGAAATAAATTTGTATATATTTGTTGCTGTTGTTATATATATGCGAAAAAATTGTTTTTGTTCGTAAACATAATTTTCCAATAGTGAGTTTGAATTTTTTAAATCAGTTTTAAGTTTAAAGTTTAAAAAAATTAGCATATAACTCACACATGGCACGGTGAAAAATGATCTTTAATAATTTCTGTCCATTTGTCGTTGACAAAAAAAGAAATAAAATTGATTTTACCCCCCTTGTATATAATATACAAGAATAAAAAGCGTTTCATTCCATCTGAGAGATGGATGATGCTCTACCGTTAGTCAAGTGTTGCCGAAGAGGCTTTTAATGGAAAAAAGCATAGTGTGTATGAACAGTAAACTTCGTCCTAACTTACAAAGTAAAAACGAAAGAAAACAGTCATGCCGTATCCCTTTCTCTTTTACGTGTAAGTTAAATAGGTGATGTTTACAACCAAATACACTAATACCGTTCAAAGAGTACTGATGATGAAATTGCGTAGCTGCTTTCAAAAATGCATTCTACTCGGCTAGTATCGGTAGAAAAATCTGCTTTTTTTCAAAATCAAAGATTTTTTCAACATTAACGGAAAATAATAATTTCTTCTAATAAAAAGAAATTATATGAACTTAAGCCAAACTAAAAAGCAAAACTTTGTTTAATAAAAACTTTATTTTATCTGAAATTTTGTAATCATTCTTTTCTTGAAAATAGATTAGATGTTTCTAAATGAAACTAAACTAACCTGTAGTAGAGTAAAACACTGTGATAATCTTTGTTTTGTTCCGTAAATAATTGTTAGTTTATTTATTTATTAATATTGGGATGTGCAGTTTAAGATTTTAATAGAAACGTGATAATAAATATGATTTTAAGAATATGTAAAAATAACAATAACTTACCAAATACAAATTGTTTTATTAAGATCAAAAACATAATTGTGACCAAAAATCAGTCTAAGGAAACTAAAATTTCTAAAAGTAAAATTAGACTTAATTATAAGAAAATTTGTCTTAAATATGCAAAGACTAAAAACATTATATAACCTAGAGTGAGTGTTATATAATCCATATATGTCCTACGGAACTTTTGGCCCTTCTTTGAGGTCTCTTATTTAAGCCTAAGCTATCCTATCCTAACAGCTCTAACATAACAATATAGCAAAATTTCTTTACTTCTATGGATGATTTAGATGGAAAACTTCAATATAATAATTGCCAAATAAGCCATTTATATACATAAAATAAATGTTATAGGTAATGCCGTAAAGTAACGGAAACGTAAGGCTTAAAACGCTTAAAAACAAAATCATTGTTAAAAAAAATTAAAATTTTATTGATATTTTACTAAAAATATCTTTGTTCCTAAACGTTTCGTGAAAAATAGGAATTTTTGTACAAGTTGACGTATTTTTACTAAAACTCGGTTCGTATGAGTAACAAACCAAAGATGTGCATAAATATTACGTATGCGTACATTGGTTCGCAAGCAAACGATTTCGTTTAGATACCCTAAAAAAAATAAATGTTTAGTTATGTTTTTTGCATATATTTATGTATTTATGTATATATACAGATATTTTTAATACGTTCTTTGAAATAAATGTTAGAAAAGTCTCTTATTAGAAAGCATTAGACTTTGCAGGTATCACAGCTTATCTCTTAACTTTATTTCTGAATTTTATCCACTTCTTATATCAAACTGTCATTTCAAACTTATTTCTAAACCAATTAAATCGTTAAATATACAGACACAAAGTTAAAGCTTTGATTAACTGAAGATAAGTTGTTTACCTTGTCACTCAAGGACACAAGTAGACATATGCTTGTAAGCACAAAACAAACAAGTAAATATACTTATATATACATGTGTGAATACAAATGTTTGTACAGGTGTTTACACAAAGGGAATGATAAATACAAGAAAGCAACTTGATTTTAAATACAAAAAAGTTAATCTATGGATTAACATAAGTTGTACGACATATTTAAATACACAGAAAAACCCATTAATAAATGTAACATTGTTGTCAAATGTCAAAATGTTGCAAAACAAAAAAAAAATAAAAAGAAATTAAAGTATTATTTCTAAGCTACATATGTAAACTTGTAAGTTATTTAATATTATTTGTACCAAATTTAAACATATTCCAAACATTGAAGACATAGAAAAAATGTTAAATCCAAAAAGTTTTAAATAAAAACATTTAATAAAGTAAACTTAACATATTTGTATTGATCTTTTGTGACAATTAGGGTATTTAATTTTTTTTAAACAGCTCGAGAATCACTTCAAATTTACAATGCTTTTTCATTCATTTTTTGCATATTGTCTTTCAAAACTGTCTGTAATGGCATATTTTCTAATCAATCATTTCTCCATGCCATTTATGGTTTTGTAATTTAAAATCTAATCGAAATGTTCGTTTGATGGTTAAACAGCAAACAGTAATAATATCAAGCAAAGCCGCTCAGTTTAGAAATCAAATATTTGGAAATTGTTGCATGTCATATATAACCCCTTTTGTAGTTTACACTGATTCCCCGCTAAAATCAAATATCCATTTGCAAGCCAATAATGTAAAATGCTTTCATGCATGCCACAGATTTGCTGGTAATTACAAAATGAAATCATACAAAGATACACCCATGAAATCACAATTATAATTCGAAACATTCGTAAAAGTTTAATTTTCTGTGACCCATTTGTAAAAGAATTGAATAACAAATATATGTATGGTTGGCAGTTTCTGACAGAAAAATTTTTAATCAAACTTATTTTGAATTAACATTTTACTACACGGAAGAGCATATTGTGCAGTATAACAACTAGTTGTCAGCATTTTAGTTTATCTATTAATGTGCCTTAAAATATACCCGTTTGCTAAGTTATACCTTCTAAACTAACTTACATATGGATATTTATATAGAAATGAGGATTATATATATAGAGTGACCATTTATTTTATCTTCGAAATCAGAAGAGAGTCCTTTTAGTTTTAAAACCTAATAGCTCTTTTCAGTCAAAGGGATCAATTCCTTAATTGCATTAAGTATGTGCTTTTGACGGTCCATCCGCGCTTTAGTCTGGGTGTTAATGCATTCTTGTAATCAAAGAACAGATTGAAGATACACAGGAAAAACTGCAAAAAATTGTTATTTAAATAAATAGTTTTTTAAAAATAATGGCCTTTTTAACAAAATTTTATGAAATCCCTAAAGTATTGTTTTTGGAATTGAATGTAAAACAAATTAAACGAAAATTTCGTTTAAAGAACGCAATAAGACAAGGAACTATTAACTCAGTTAAATGTTTTACCGTTTTTGCTTCTATAAACGAAATTGTAAAATTAGAAATAAAAAAAAAAAATAGTTGGAAAAATGCCTAATATCTAAAATAAAATATCTTCATTCTATTGGTCAAATATTTGTTTTGATTTTTCGCTGATTTTACAAAAAATATTTTCTAAAAAAATATAATTTTTAAACTTGAATAAAAATTTGTGCAAAAATTAAAAATTAAATAAAAAATAATCAACGTTGCATTATGAAACAGTAAGAAATTTTCTCTAAGAATTAACATTGCTCCTAAATTTTCAATTTATCATTTAAGAGTGATAACACTTACTCACTAACTTAAGTATTAACTTGTTCACGCTTTTAACACAGTCAAAAAATACTCGCCCAATTCACAAGCTCATGTTATCGTCATATGAGTCGTCTAATTATATAAATATACAATGTCCTATTTTGGTTGTAACAAATTTTCATACAAAAGTGTTTTATAATTTTCCGATTGTTTTTCCTTTGCTTTTAATATGTTGTATTTTTTTCAGGCCTGGAAATGTTTCACTTGTGTAATAATTTTGATAAAATCCTTTAAGTATGTGATTAAAAACACAACAAAATTATTTCATTTTAATGATTAATACATTGTTATTTAAATTTAAATTAGATTTTCTTTAGTATTTTAATAAAAATTGCTTACTGTTAAAAATTTATAACCAATACACCTCAAATTAAAACTCCCACTCCCGGTTTGGTATATTGCGATCAAATTATAAAAGTGTCCACTTTAGTTGAAAAAGAACATATAAAAGAAAAATCTTTAAAGTTTATTTATATATTAAGTAATATCAAATAGAAACAAATTCTTTAAACGCGGTAAGATTTCTTAATTTCATATTTTTTTATGATCGAAAAATATTTATGTTTACGTTTACGTTTCTAAAAAGTTTGCTCAGCGTGAAGAGACTACATTAAACTGACGTTTTCCATTTTGCAATTGACATAAGTGCAATAAAGTTACAATACAATAAGTTTCTTTGTGCACAAGTGAATTTACTAAAATCATATGTTTACAACAGAGCTTATAAATTGGCCAACTAATCTTCGTGGTGTATTTTGAAAAAAGATAGGATCTTTTTGTTTATTTTGCTGCTAAACTACACCGTTTTCCTCTTTACTTGACAGCAAGGATAATTCAATATTAAATATCATTCATTGAGTTTATAGCATTAAAAACTTTTATATATTAAAAACAGTTTTTATTCAAGAAACTCACGCAAACATTTTTACTCTTAGAGGCTACTGAACTAAGCAAAACCTTAGCTTTGTAAACATAACCTCTTAAGTTGCCTAACAATCGCGATAATTTGAAAAGGCGATTGATTTGTCTGGCAATGAACAAAAAACTGGCAGCGGTACGTACAATAATTAGATACAATTTTTAATAAATAAATATCTCTTAACCGTCGATAAAATATTTTAAAAGCATCATTTAACATATTCGCACAAGTTTAAGAATATTTTCTTAAAAATACATTTTGAAATATTTAGATAAAATCTTTGCCTAATAACAATCTTTCAAAGATCTTAAATGAAACACAATCAATCTTCAAAATAGCTGGCAGGATCATATTTATAAGAACAAAACATAATTTTATTACAACATTCGTTAAGGCGATGGAATAATTTGTTGCAAAATTACCGACAAAAACAAAGTGTATGAAAAAGTTTTTTAAATATTATTTTTTCCATACAATTGTTTGCGTTTATATGGGTTGCCTTTTACGTAATTAGGCCTTTAATCAAAAATCAGTGCGTGAACCTAAATCAGTACGACTGGTCACCCCAATTATATGCCTTTAAATTAAGTAAACTTTATAAAATTTTAACTTCAATAGTTTTTTTAAGTATGTCGCAAAAAGTTTGTCCCAAAAATTAAATTACCTTAAATAATAACAAGACTTAAAAATTATGTAAAAAATCAGGCTTTCTAATTTCACGATTCAGGACAATTTGTAATAACAGAAACCCCTTATTAAAAATAATAAAAAAATAGTCAAACTGTTTCATTTCATTAAAATCTTGTACAAAATTATAAACAAAAAGCAAAAGAATTTACTTGTTGTATCGAAGGCCACGTTACTATATTTTTTTTTTATTTAATAAAATCATTTTCCTCTTTTCTAGTAGCTGTTTTATAATAAATGTATGAATGCTCGTTTACCTGCGTGTATCTTTTTCTTAGTATTTATTTATTTTTTTTGATATAAAAACTTACTCTAGTGAGAAACCGTCATTTTGTTTTTATGTTAAACTAACAGTCAACATATAAATCAAATTTCCTGTTTCCTGCACAAAATGTTGTTTATCTGCTCATATAAATAAAAATTTAAAAATTATGTTAACGTTTAACGATAATGTAAATTTTACTTTGAAAATGTTTTCCTTTTTATTGAAAAAAATTAAATGGTAACAAGAACGGTTTTTATTTAGTAGACATATAAAAAATGATTTATGTGATATTTTTATTTAAAAAAGTACCAGACACAACATAGTATCATTTAGATTATTGAAAATATCATTAGAAAAACTTAGCAGAAATGCCAATAAAAAATTAGAAGTGCGCTGAAAAAGCGTTTAAGTTTTTTTTTAGGAGAAAAGTGATTAACTTATAGAAAAAATTTAAATTCAGATAACACCATAAACCATTTAAAATAGGTTAGATACAAAAAACAAATACGGCAGAGTGTAGTTCAAGGATAACCTAGCATTTAAATCTAGATAAAAAGGATTTTATTTCGTATTTCTAGGTTGAAAGAATAAATTTATTCTAAAATTAAAAATTTTTTTCTGAATCATCCAACATTTTATTTGAAATTTTTAAAATCGATCCGCGTTTAGACTTTTTTAAATCAAGTCTATTAGGGATAACTTAAAAATCAAGAAAAAAACAAGTAGTTTAACATTTAAAAAAAAAAACAGTCCCGATAGCCCTGACGGTAGCGCGCTGGTGCTGCAGTTTCGATGATAATATGAGTAGAATAAAAATGATTTGTATATTTCTTTAATAAAGTTTTGTAGGTCAAACAAATGAGTTTTTGATCTATATGTGAGATGCTTGTAAGGCGACGATGCAGGTGAATGCCAAGATATTTTGTATGAAATCCTTAAGGCTCTATATGATTGTTAATAAGAATTGGGAAAAACGTTCTTTGGGTAAAGTTAAAGTACATTTTTGTTTATTTACTTTTTGTTCCCCATACCTTTACCTATTTTTTGACTGCTAATGCTAGGGTTGAATCGAAATTTACGGCCTGCCATTTTTCCTCTCACGGTAATCCAAGAATTATAAATTGTTAATGAGAGTATATGTTAAGTACAAATAATATTTCTGTGTTCAAATTTCAATTTAAACTTGGATTAAATAAAAGATATTTACTACTAATGATCAAACAAATAGTGTTGATGAGTAGGTGAAGGTTTTTGTTTGATGGAACTGTTTTGAATCATAAAGCAATTCGGTTATTTATATAATTATTTAATTCATTTTGATCAAATAATTTTTTCATATCTAAAATCAAATATATTTATGTTGCTTACATATAGATAATTAAAATTAAAAAACTTGAACAAATTTTATTGTTTATTGCTTTAATGGTAACAAGTACCTAAATTCTTCAAAAGATCAAAAATTTAACTTTTTCTGAGGTTTGGAATTTTCTAAACGAATTTTTTCCCATTTTTTGAAGGCCAAACATCACACACAAAATCAGTTGACTTCAGGCCAATCAATTTCACATCTTTCCTGTTTTAAATACTGGAGAGTCTGTTTTCCTAAGGGCAACAATTGATATCAGTCTCCTATCGAAATCCACCAAAAACCGATTAGCGGACAGAGCTCTCCACCCGTTATGGGTTGTACTTAAAGGTCTTTTGAATTTATGCACTGTGGTTTTTCTTGACATAAAGAGTGCCTTAAACAAGGTCAACCTTTTATTCGTCATCTGGGCTTTGCCTTAAATTGTGGTTTACCGTTCTTTATTTGTTTTGATTTTCATCTTACTACACAAAAAAAAATAAAGTAAGTAAACTTTACTTAAACCAAGCCGTAGCGGTGTCAAAAGTACGGTGAGCACGGTTTTTCTTACGCCAAGTACGAAATTTCTTAAACCAAGCTTAAACGAGCTAAATCTGAAAATGAAATGTTATTTTTTTTTGACTAATGGAGCTTTATTTTATAGAAATTTAAAACTTATTATAATTTAAAAGTTTAATTTTTTGTACTTACGTAGATGAAATTCGAACCGGGGACTTTCCGTCCTCTAGCACCAGCGCGCCACCTATAGGCTACCGAGACACTTTGTTTTTAAATGCAAAATAATATATTAAAGCAACAAGTTTTTTTTGCTTGATTTGTTAAAGTAAACTGAATAGACTTGATTCAAGAAAATCTAAGAACAGATCAAGAATAAAATTCTTGATTTTAGAATATGCTTTTTCTTTCTTTGTCAGATTAAGATAATAAGGTCAGCAAGAGGAATAAATGATGACGTGAGATCAGCCAATCAATAGAGGAGTATCTAAAAGAGGAGTTCTTTCGTCATTATGTGGAGCATGACACTCCACTTGTTTTTTAGGAATATAAACTCAATGGGACCAAGATATATTGCCCACAAAGAGCACGTAACAATCAATGAATTTATATGACATCAGTTAAAGTACCACATCTAAAAAGGTGGACTTGGCTTCAATTTAAACTTTTATTGACTCTCTATAACAGATACAAGAATCCTTCTTTTACCTCCTTAATGACTCTCTTACATATTGAAAAATATCAAAGAGTCAATTTTAACACTAAATTGTCTTAAAGCCAAATGTGGAGGCAAAAGTGGCGAAAAAGCATAGTGCGAAATTGATGTGCAAACGTATCACGGCCATATTTTGAGGTTTTAGTCCCCGACACATCATTTGGACCTACAGGGGTCATTCTCTTCTATAGAGTCGTAGTCTCGAGAGAGGCAATAGACTTAAGCTCTGGACTATGGAGTTTGAGCAGGATAACAATCCTGATAGCAGGCGTAAAGAGATAAACTAAATTTGTGAAAGTGTTAGAACGTAAAGTACCTATTGTATTTCTCTTTGGTACTGAATGGTGTTTGGATCAGGCTTTTTGTTGCCAGCAGACTGGATAGCCTATCACCCTTATATCTCTAACAGTTACTTCAAATGGACCGTTGGTATAGCTATAGAGCAAATTTCAAGTGTACAGCTTTACATGTTAAGTAAATACCACGATGAATAGGTCAGACAATTAGCAAGTTAGTCAGAAGAAATACTTGCTTTAATAAGACACCACATTTTTAATAGAAAAAATTAAATTTTTTTTTTGGAAAAATAGACCATTTGTTACTTACAAAACATACATTTACGGTCTTTTTGTATCTTATCTCTAAACATATTGTCAACTTTACTTGGCAATATTATGTTCTTTAAAATAAATCAAATGTTTGTTTGTTTGCTTCAATTTTTCCTTTTTTCAAAGTTCATCTTTTTGTTTGTGGCATTTTTGAAAAATGAAGAAGGAAACACTTAAATTTTATTTTAGTCAAAAACGAAAAAAAAGCAACATTATGACAAAAAAAAAATCATTTATGCGTAAGAAATATTTGTGTTAGTGTGTGTGTGAAATTAGAAATTGTTTTGTGAGTGTTAAGAAAAACATAAACTACTTTGTGAATAATTTCATTCTTTCAGTTATCGGTAAAATTTTTTTATTCTTTTTATTTTTAACTCAGAAATTATTTTCTTTTTGTAGTACTTTTGTATGGAGTTGTTGGATTAATGTTGTACTTGTTACTGTCGTTTCTCATCAAGCTTTGTTAGCTAAAAGGACAAAAAAATTGGCTGTGATAGATTTGGATAAATATTTTCCTGTGGCAGTTGCTTTTACTCAAAGTAACAAACAACAAAGAAAACATAAACAAACAAAAAACTAAATGAAAAAAAAAATATTTCATTTTGTTTTGGTTTTCTTTTGATATCTTACTCTACAAAACTTTGTGTGTAATTACTCTTACGTTTGTAATCTTTTTAGAAGCAGACTAATTGACAATCTAAATTATGCCGCTCAGATAACAATGACAATTTGGATGTTATTAGTAACTAGTGTCTGCTTTTTGATTGTAAATATTTTAGAAAATGATATGGTTGTTATGCAGTTTTTATCTATCATCGTCAAAAATCCAAATGCACGTATCATACAAAAATCAAAATCGAGCTTTTCATATATTTAGAAACGTAAGGCCAACAACCTAGTATATTCATTATTAAAGTAAGCGTGCCATTTTTACTCGCTTTTCATTAGTGATAAGGATATAAATAAAAAGTATACATTTTATTCATCCATATGTAAGAATATTAATTTAGCGATAGTCACCTGTCCGTTAATTTGTTTAAACCCCAGTTTGTAAAGCACATAGGTAATTTTTGACCTGGTTGTGGTTTAAAAATACGAGATATATGTGCAAAGTTTTTTTATTGAAACTTAGCAAGATCACCTGATAACTGCTTGAGGATGTAAACCAGAAACCGCGACTACCTTTGTTTATTCCTCTAAAATGTGTACATAAAAGCTTCCATAACTTCCCTGGAACTAACCCTACAATATAAGAGCGACTACCATTAATTTTTCTTAAAAACCTTTTTGTGGAACATACCTACATCCTATTTCCGCCCCCTTTCAAGGTTGCCATACGAAGTTTGTTTTTTAACTTTTTTTAATCGCTGCCACAGCTTTCAGAGTGCTGTTACAATTGTAAAATGTAGAATTGATCCCAATTAATTTTTTCTCCAAAACATTTTTGCTGAATTGACTTACCCCCTATCTCCAGCCTCTAACAGGGTTGCCATTTATTTGTATTTTCTATTGAATTTATCAGGTTAAAGGATGATCATTGGCTTTGGCTACAAAAATGCTTACAATTTTCGACGCTCAGCCACATTGATTTGATTTTTGAACATCAAGCGATGCACTTCTCATCACGTCTTGTACTGATAGTTCTCCTTGAATGTTTGTCTACATAGAAGAAGAAATATATTCATTCCTATGAATCCCGTGTGATGCGATTTCTCAGTTTTTTAAATTTTGCACTTTTACAAAGACTTAAAATAGCTGAATATATTAGAAATAATAAGTAGCCCCGCTACAACCCAGCGCTAACGTTTATTTTGTAACTGAGATTTTTTCAGTAAAAGATTTGAAAAAATGGTTATTAAATTCTTAGGCAAAGTTAAAATTAAATTAAATTAAAATTTTAAAAAATATTATGTTATTATGTTGATATGCATAAGCCTTTGTAAGGCATATTTCGAGTTTTATTTCTGGAAGCCAAAAGTATTACCGGCATTTGTTTTTTCACCCCATTTTTGAGATTTTATAACATTTCAAATGCATAAATACATACATGTAAAATGAAAACTGTGCATGTTAATTCCATGCGGAAAATGTCTGGCAATTAAGCGGCGCACTTGTCCTATGACTAGAACAAAACTGAAAGTCATATATCATGATCAGTAAAATAGCACACATTATGGACCTGATTAAAAGATTGTAAAGAATTTACAAGAAAAAAATACAAGCCCCAATACATGTATGTATTAACATACATCTGCATATACATACGCACAAAGTATTTTGATCAGAATCTTAAAAAACGTATATAGAGTTCGTCTAGCACTTGTTATAAGGTATTAACTTTGATTTAATTGCCACCTCTAATGACAATGTAATGTAAGGGTGACATGTTCCTTCTATGAAAAGTGTCGGTTTTAAGCATTCTTTTTGCTTACTTTGAACTTCCTGTCGTTTTCAGGATACCGATTTTTTATAAGCTAAAGGTCATTTTATCAAAATACACAGTTATATATCAAATTTGGCTTGAAGTATAGGAAAAAATATGGGGGTTTCTTGTTAAAAAAATTATGATTTAATTTATTCATATTTAAATTTGAATATACGTTTACATTAACAAATATATAACAAAAAAACTCTCACAATCTTTTCATTATTTTTTCACTTCCTAGTATTTACTTTAATCAAAATTCAATTTTATTTTATGCCTATAAAAAAATTTTGCGAACTCTAAAAAATATTTCTTACTTTATAAAATTTACTTAAAAAATATATTTCGAAACACTGCTTTAGCACTTTAAACAGGAATATTAACAAACGCTTTCGTTTCCTTGTAAGCTGCAGTCATAAATCCTCCAACATCCGCTGGTAATAAGTAAAAACAGGATAATAAAATACGTAACCATGCCGAGTTATTACTATTACTTTTACCAAATGAGTTACACAAAACATTATTCTATAAGAAATTTTATACTTTTCTCTTCTTTTTTTTGCGCATTTTACTTACTTTTTTGCAAACTTAATAGCCAAAGAAAAGGTATTATTTTTTAATTCGGTTGCATGCTGATTTTAAACGAAAATAAAAAAAATAATTTATTTGGCCTCAAAATATGCAAAATTTTTATGGCTTAAAAACAACAAAACAAACCCTAAAAGCAAATATTTGTGTTCATTAACTTACTACAGATGTACTATGTTTTTAGGATTTTATAAGTTATTTACCTTAATATAAGCTACCTAAGTTTTTCAACTAACTAAAAATATAAATTTTTTACATGCGGTAGCGTAAAATATAAAAAACTATCAAAAAAGCCTGATATTTTATAATAATATATTTTTCCTTTAACTTTACATTACAAATCTGTTCCACTTTAGATTATAATTTAATTCTATTTACTAGTAAATTCTTCTTACCAGGAAAAAAATTAAAAGTAATATTCAAGTATGCTTTACGGTGAACGAATGTTGCTTATTAAAATAAATAAATTTAAGCAAAAAAGTAAATTATAGACCCAAACGTATGCTAACGTAATATATTTCTTGTGATTAATTTTAAATATTTGTTTTCATTGTCACATTTGTAGTTTTTAAATATAAACAATTGCAAATTAAAATTTAAAATATTTGGTTCAATATTGTTTAAATTAGTATTTCTGCACTGAAAATATTAAGGAATCAAAAATCTTCCAAGACGCAAAAAAAATTACATCTATGGCCACTTAGTTAGCAATTCAACTTAAACTGTGTCAAGTGCTTTTGAAACACATTAAGAACGCCAAGCACACTTACTGGGGCTCCCACCTAATTTGTCCCAGAGGTTTCGTGGTGTATGATGCCATGTCTTAAATGGGACCTTACGTCATTTTTACTGGACAACCAACCTACTGGCCAGCAGACCACAGTAAAATTTCAGGCGTAATAGATTTTAGCGTAGCAAAAAAGTAAATCCTCGGAGCTTATTGAGGCCCAAGACTTCTTAGATTTATCCTCCACAATAATCACTATTTGCAGTCCTCAACAAATAGCAACTAGTGATTTTTTCTTAACCAAAAAAGTAAATTAGATGAAATATAAAAAATATATCAGCGCCCACTGTTCGAAAAACCAACCGTTGAAAGCACCCGAACACATCGATGATTTTTTGAACGGCTTTAATGAAAACATCATTAACGCCATTTAACATGTTCCTTTTACTTACCGTCAGGCCAAGTACAACAAAATTTTTTCTGCCGATTTGGAAAATCTTTTTTCTGATAAACAAGGAGAGTCTGAAGGTAATGCAAAAGGCATAGATCACTCCCACATAAAACTAAGCTGAAAGAATGCACAAACCAGTTAAAAAGCGTGCTGAAGGTACACAGAATAGCATCACTTAATAAATATTTAGAAGGCCTAGATGCGACTTCCCAGACAAAATATTCTCCATGGCTCTATATCTTCCAGACGTCTTAAAAGATCCACTGCGTAATCTACGAGAATCATGAGCTAATACTTGAGTTAGTTATAGCCAAAAATGCTAAATCTGGGAGGACAAAAAATTAATCAATAACCAGCAAAGCAATACATAGGCTTCGTGCTGGTTCTAAGCAATTTACCATTGTGGACTTTTATAAAACATCTTTAAAATTTCAACTTAAAGGGTGTGTACAAGAATAAATGGACACCCATCCAGACAGGTGTGGTTTCCTTAATGTTGTTATCATTCAGGATCGGATTCAGTTTGTTTTTTAGCAGTTTCTCGAACAATTTCGACACAGCTGGTAGCAGACTTATAGAATTGTAAGATTCCACCTTCAGGGACTGTTTCTAGGCTTAGCCGCCATCTTTACTAAAGCAACTTTCCATTCTGGCGGGAAATATTCGAGCAGTTATATTGCGTTAAAAATAAATAAAAGGACCAAATGCGTAATTTTTTTTAGTAAAAACCGTTAGAAAAAAAATGGTTTATATTAAATTTTAACTTAATTTTAATTCCCTTTATTATCATCTGTCTTTATGATACTTTAAAAATACGAGGCCCTGATGGGCTTGATGTTTAAAGTTTTTTTGAATATCTTTTGCGTTTCTCTTCTTTTTTATATTATTTTAATAATTAATCTTTCCTTTTAACATTAAAAATCAAACAAATGACATTGTTATTTACTAACCAAGCTATCCAGGGGCATTTTTGAGACCTTCAAATGGATAGCTTTGAAACTAGGAGTGGCAGAGGGACTGGTAACATTTGAAACGGCTAAATAGGCGGCTGATATCTTTTAGCACTTCAAATCACTGAGACATTAGGATGACTGATCGATGTTTTTCTTAGGAACACGATTGATATGTAAGTCATCAATAACGCTCAACATGCCTATCTCAGAAGTAAATCTGTTGAAATGCGATTCCTAGTGTAGTGGGGTTCATAGAGTGGAGCTTGTACAGGAAAGATTACAAGCTGGCAGCGTTTTTGATTATCAGGAGAGATAAGGAGCTAGTTGGAACGCACTGAGAAAGGTAGGGGTTTAACGCATCCTAAGGGTGGATATAATCTATGCTTGGTAGCAGAATAGTGAACTTTTGCTTAGAAAATTAAAGTTTGAAAAGAAGTGTTGTTAAATGATTGCCACAGGGAGTGTTCTTGTCGTCACTACTGTGGATATTGGTGGACAACAGGATACTGAAGCAATTTGACTCGAAAAGGACAAAGATAGTGGCTTATGTATACGACATTGTGGTTTTATTGATTGGGAAATTTTCGCTCACCATAAGCAAGGTGGTGCAAAGTGCATTATCTGCGCTTGACGGGGTTGATATAACCCTGGCGGATAAGGCCAGATATTTTTGTGTCGTCATGGGAGGCAAGTTTTTGGGAGATCAAATGAAAAGAAGTGGGTTAAGAAGGCTCTCAATGCGTTTTATGCTTAAAGCAACTCCACACATCCAGAAAGACTAATACTTACATACAGTATCCTCGTATGCTGAAGAGCCTTTAAGACAAACGATACACTGAAACTGTTGTCAAAAGCCCAGCTAAGGATCAAAGATAAACCTGGGCACCGACGCTAGTATTTATATAATGAATACAAGAGTTGGGATATCGAAGAGATTTTTGGGTGCAGCGTTTTTTAGGCTAAAATTCTAGCAGTGACGAAAGCTGCGGGGACATGGCAGTCTACGTTTACAGCCACGACGCGCTCAGGGCCCTTTTGGAACATTATGTTAAGCCTAGACTAGTGGACGACTGTAGGCGTGCTATCAGGGTCAACTTGGCAATATGCAGGGCAAGGTTTTGTTTAGTGCTGGGTCATTGCGATGTTTCCGGTAATGAAACTGCTAATAAATTGGCAAGGAGAGGATCAATTCTGAGTTGGGCCTTGAGCCTGTAAGGCTACCAATATGTTTCTATCATAAAATGATAGGAACATGGATAATGAGCAAAATAGGCCACACCTTGAGCACCAGGGCTGATTGCTGTATCTCCAGACTGGATATAATAAGCACTGAACTACTGATTAAGAAGGGAAAGAAAGTCCTTAAGTACATTATTGGAACTCTTACAGGGCAGTGATGTAAGTTATATGACTAAAAAATCTGATTAAAACTTGTCGAATTTCTGATGGTTGCGCGGGATTCAGAAGGATATAGAAACTTTGGAGCACCTTGTGCCCCGGCAGCTTGGACAGACTTGGTTAGGTCTTTGGCTGGGGCTGGAAAACATCATAGGATTTATCTAAGGCATTGGTTGGCTGAGTAGATGGGTTGTTTCAGCGCCTACGCACGATTGTAGAACGCTGACGTCTTTTGGATTCTTGCTGAGGGCATTCTTGCTTACTTTTCTTATTCCCGGAACGTTCTACCCACAATTCTCTTTGTCCTTATTATTTCTCTTTTCAACTCTTCTGAAGAGATTCTTAATGAACTTTTCCTAACCTAGACTAACGTATTGCCCAAACTGTATGATTTTAAGACATATGTACATATCGTTACCTTAATATAGGAATGATCTTACCTTTTTTCTAAGCCCAGATTTTTGTTTATTTTGATAAACGGTCTGCTCATGTATCACAATTAGCCAAAAAACTTCGAATAAACAAATACGATTTAAGGCCTTTCTATATTAAGGTAACGGTATGTATGTACATATGTTTGTATATTTAGATTTCTTATATATACATTTTCACACACATTTTTAAAGCAACTGCTTGAAATTTGATTGAACTTAAGTTCACGGCACGTGCGAACATTAGCAACTGATATGATAATTTCATTATTTGCAAAAAAAAACAATTCGAAATTCAAACATCATTAAAATAAATTAAAAACTGATGATTAATGAAGAAATTTTAAACTTCCTTGGAAAAATAAATAAAATAAAATTGTATACAAATTCAGACAAAATATAATGATAAGGTCGTTGTCAAACAGTCTTTATTTTTTTTTTTTTGATTACATACGTATGTACATACATACATTAATTCAAATATATATCTACATGACGCAATAAATCTTGCCTTACGAACATTGGAAAATATATTAATGTAGGCATGAAAAATAGTTCACTGCCTTGAAAGCGGTATAAAGAAGAGTATGAATGAGGTGTATTACCTTTACCCAATTATTTTAAAAGGCATTTGAAGCAAAAATTGTATTATGTTGCTTTGAGAGCAAAAATTAAGCGCACAAAATAAGTGAATAAGAAGAGCGTAATAAATAAATAAGATAAAAAATTATTGACATTAAGTTTATGTATTCTTTATAAATGCAAATTATTTTTAAATATTTTAAATTTTAATTGAAACTTTATGGCAAAACAAGCAAGAAAGTTATAGTTTGTCATGCCAAAAAGAGAAATATTGGGCAAAGTTCGAAAATTTTGGCAAATATTTTCTAAAATTTTTAAAATTATACGATATGTTTGATTTAAATTTTTCGGTTAGCATCTACTGTGGGATGCATGCAGTGGCCTTAGCCATTTGCAATCCATTCAAGTAAATGTGGTAGAATATATGGGGGGGATCCATAAAAAATTGTAAACTTAAAAAAATATGGGATAGTTTTAAGTCTAGGGATTTTTCCCTCTCACTCTTAATATTTCAAAATCCTTTAAAAAGGACAAAAGATCTGGAAATGAAAAACTGAGTGCGAAGTTTAAGTCTTAGGATAACTGGGTATATCGAAGTGTTCTTGTTTAGTAGAAAAGGTTTGTTTTTATAACACGATGTTGTTATACAATTGTATTTAATTTTTTAGGTACATATTGGGATTATGAGACGTTTCTTTGTAACTATCCTTATTTAACTAAATTAGATTAACATTTTGCACTTGATTTAAGCACTTGCTGAAATTGTAACACCAATTGCAGCCAAATAGAAACAGTTTTAAAACTTGGAATTTAATGAATCTTTTTTAAAAAAAAACTTTCCCACTGTTTGTTGGAACAAATAGCTAAATGACGGCAGGAAGTGTTACAAAGGACTTTAACCACAAGACTTAAAATCAATTTAACGACAATAACAAAATCTATACTAATCGGCATATTTAAATACATAAATATGTAATGACAAAAATGTGTCTGTTTAAGAATGAGTAAAACTATGTTGATTTTTAAGGCAATAATTATAATTTATTAAAACTAAAACTTAAGCAGCGCAAAATGGCTCGTTATAGGCAAAAAAAAAATTAATTTGCTTTTGCATAGGCCCTTTGTGATAAAATTTACTTAACTAAAAAATTTTTTGTTTTGGTTTTTATACCCTTCACATAGTGATAAGGGTATATATCAGTTTGACATTTCGTTTGTTATTTCTTTACTATCCATTTACGACCCCATAAAGTATATATATTCTGGATCCTCATAGATAGGGAGGTTGATATAGCCATGTACTTCGGTCCCCATGTCCTTCTGTTGATATCAAGTTTCCGGAGTCAAATAGAAAGAACGCTGAGAAAATTTTTTAGGGTGAAGAAGGGGGTAGCTCCCATACAAATTAACAATTTTTAAAAAATGTTCGATACGCTATACCATAACAGCTATCGATTCCTAGTGGTCTACGAGAAGTGATTGTATGATTAGACCCACACTTTGAAAAAAAGTTTTTTTGGTAAGGCAGGGGCAGGGGGTAGGTCTCATACAAATTAACAACTTTTATTATCCTTTTTATATGAATAATGTCAAAAGCTTTTAAAACTCTCGACCTCAAACCTTCTTCATCTATTTCTATTATTCATACGAACATTAAAAATTTTGTAAAGTTTTCTATGGGAACTTAAAACGCGCACAAGGTATTTTTATTATAATATTTGCAGAACAAAATTACTCGGCTGGGTATATTTAAAGACCAATGTGAAGGGTATATAAGATTTGGCACAGACAAATATATCGCTCTTACTTGTTATATATATTTTTTTGTTACAAAAAACATAATTTTAATTTCTGCGTTCAATGGTTTAATTTAAAAAAGGGTGTATGTGCCTCTATGGTAAACGGTTTTTACTTTTACTGTTAGTTTTTTTCCTCTATTGCATTCTAAGCAATTGTTTACACGCAGCTCGAATAGAGGTCAAGACACATTTCCAGAGTCAGTAACAATTGCAAATGTTGACTCATTTTGAAATTACGTTTGTTGTTTATTTTAATTTTTCCAGCACCATTATATATTCGCATTGTTGTTTTAGTTACGCATATTTGTAAATATATTAAAATTATTCCTTTATGCAACAACCGCCAATGACATAT
>CAUZWR010000043.1:0-84459 GCA_963583895.1 Melanophora roralis | reverse complement strand
CATTGTTCGTACTTGGCATTAAAATTAGTTGACTATTAGCTCTTATATCGCTCATGTTAATATAAGTAGCTCCAGCTACTACGTGTATAGAATTATATTCTATATCCTTAATACATATACCTGCAGTTATCACAAATAGAGGTGTTAACAAGGCGCCGCTGCAAAGAAATATATCAATCGGATAGAAGAGTTGTACTAAAAACGGTGCATGTACTATAGTGGTTAAACTTTCCATAGCAGGTGGTGGGTCCGTTGAAGATGTAGCATCATCATAAGGTGGCACCCTCGAAAGTGTTAAAATAATTAAAGGACAAAATATTAAAACTTGGAAAATATTCTCTATCTTTAAGAACATTTTTGAATTAAACACTTCTTTTCTGCCTTATTTTTAATTGAAAACTATTTTTAACTTGAACATTTTTATCTAATTTGCTACTACTATTTCGTTTACCTTGTGTTAATTTTTTCCGCTTATGCCACACATATTGAAATTAAGTGGAATTTTTTTGTCAGAATAAACAATATTTGTGTATATTTTCTAACTTTTAAATAAAGTACGAGTATTTACAGGGCTTTGTTTAAATAAATGTATAAACCTAAAGTTGTGCTAACCCAACAAAAAAAAAATAATTTTTTAAACACATAAAATTTTTTTCGATCTTAAGGTAAGTAGTTATTATATAAGGTATTTATTAAAGCTAACTTAAATAAGTAAGAGCGCTATATTCGGCTGTGCCTTCACATTGGTCAAATGATCTAGAGTTATTTCTTATTGCAAATATTATAATAAAAAAATTTAAGCCGGTTTTCAAGTCGATATCTTTCCTAGTTTTCGAAATAGAATTCTTTACAAAATTTTAACGTTTTCATGTATAATAAAAATACCAATTAGAAGGTTTGAGGTCAAGAGTTTAAACAGTTTTCGACATGTTTTGTGTTAAAAGTGTAAAAAAAGTTGTTTATTTGTATGTAAAGTTCCCTTTCCCCTGCTCCTATCTAGCTATTTTTTTCCATAAAGTAGGCATTATTGTAAAATTACTTGTAGAACATTTAAAGTCTAAACTGTTATAGTTTCCGAGACATATCTTATCGAAAACTTGACAAAAATTCTTCATTTGTGTGCGGCGTGCCACTCTACCTTCTTCTACCCAACTAATTTTTCTTTCTAAAATGTACATATTACACTTAGGGCGACCATTTGTTTCTGGTTCCGAATCAGTAAAATTTTTTTTTTACTTTTTTTTGGTTTTTTTTAGTCTAAGAACCACTTTTGTTTGTGGCGATTAATTTCAAATGACTCTCTAAGTTAGTTTATGCATGTCCGTCTTTCCGTCTTGTGTTCCTGTAGCCAAAGTGCAGGTAAATTTTGTAAAAAACAAAACAAAAAAATATTGAGTTAAAAAAAATTAATTAATTAAAACAGTTAGATTTTTTTTTATCAAAAAAGCCTTTTTTCATATTTTTATTATTGAATCTTCGCTTAAGCGAACTAACAATAAGTTTTCAAATCTTAAAACTAAGTAATTTATACCAGTTAGTCCAGTCAGTACCTGACCAAAATTTAAGTTCACACAATAAAATTAATTAATTCCAAAGGTTTCATCTAAGCGCAGTAGTATCTCTTCTTTTTGACGGAAGTGCCCACTACGATGCAAGATGCTCCGAGCGAGCGGATTAGGATGTGTTTCCAGCTTAAATACTTGTCCACATAGCTTAAGATTTTGCATTTTACTAGTGGAACTTCAAGCTCCTTGTGGATGTTGCTGTTTTTAATATACCAAGGAGCACCAGCTATCATTCTTAGAATTTTGCTTTGACGGTGTTGAAATTTTTCTATGTTAGAGGCGGAAGCAGTGCCCCATAGTTGTGTCCCGTACCACCAAATTGGTTTTAAAATTGAGTTGTATAGTAAAAGCTTACAAGCCAGATGAAGCACAGAGTTTCTACCCAGTAGCCAGTGGATTTGAGCAGGTGAATTCTGAGTTATTTTGTCTCGAATCGTTGAGGTTCCATACGGTTGTTCATACTGATTGTGGAGCACGTTTCTTTGCGTAAAGTAAAAGTTACGTGGATACAGTTTTGTTCACTTATTTTTATTCCCCATAACTTTGTCCATTTCTCAACTAGGGTTACGTGTAGTTGCTTCGAATCTTTAGGGTCTTTATAAGTACTTAGGAAAGCAGTATCATTAGCAAATGTAGACGTGTGCGTAAAACTGTTGGTTGGCTTATCTGATCTGTTAAGGAAGTACAGAATTGGACCTTTGAGGTACAATAGCTCCTATTGGTTGAGAATAACTTTTTTGGTTACGCTCTTTGATCATAAGTTTTCAACCGGCTATATATTTTTGTAAAAGGTTGAAAATATTAGATGGAAGGTTGAGCTTTAATTTGTTTAACAGGCCTTCACGCCATATTTCGTCGAACGCTTGTGAGACATCAATAAGAAGCGCGGAGCTTTTTATAATCCGTTTAATGTGTCTCTTACGTATGGCAATCATACTTAAGTTCGGTTGCTGGTTGCCGCAATTATATTACCGATGCCAATTGATGACTAACGGTTGTCAATTTAATTGGCAAATGTCTTACAATGTGGCAACCGAAAAGTCTTTGTTGCCGCTAAGTAACGCAACTGAGGTTGGGATGCTGTACCATAATTGACACATAAAATGGTTTTATATTAATTCACTAACAAACGAGTTTGTTTACTATTTATTTAAACATTAATTTAAAATATTTATTTTCCATAGTGTATGTATGTCGGAAAAATTGGATTTGTTTGATATATTTAACGTCAAAGCAAACAATTTTTTACTTTATTTGACTGTAAGTATATTTTGGGCTTTTCCTTATTTATTTTACTCAAAATAAAAAATTTGTTAAAGGGAATCAGCTTTTTTTTAACAGTTTTGCTTAAACCGATGGCAGCATTAAAATTTTTTATATATCAAATGTAGTTTTTTATTAAAATTTAAAGCCACTTTTTAAATACAAGAAAACGCAAAGGGCGATTGTATCCCAAAAATTTAAATTCGCATGGCTGCTAAATAGCAGTCTTTTAAGGATCGTTTGAATGTTAAAACGACGATACCGGTTACAAAAAAAGCTTTTGCCGAACAACTGCCAAAATTATGTTGAAAAATAATGAATGAAAAGCACAAAAACGAACATTTTCGTCAAAAATACTTGTTGAACTTCAGCTGGGTCACTTCATGCATACGAGTATTGTATGTTGGGTTAACTATCTAGTTTAGTAGTAACTTACAAGTTTTGTAAAAAAAAAAAAATTTAAATAGAATTTTATATTAAAAAATCAGTTAAATTAGTATTTTTTTCAAATAACAGTACATTTCAGTACACAGATTTTTAATCAGTACACTTTACCAAAAGTCAGTACATGTACTGATGAAGTCACCCCATCTATACCGGAACTAATTTGCTGCAAATTTTAAATCTACAGCTGTTATAGGTAGTTTCTTGGATTTAGCGCATGAAATATTTCTCAAAAACTATAAAATTGTAGGGAGGATGCCACTTCTCCTGCTCGTATCTAAAATTGTTTTTCCCTAATTTAGATCCCTATCTTTAAGGTATCCGCTTTGTGCTTTATGACAAGAGTGGCTGTATTTACTTAGATTCCTGTGCACAGATTATGTCACATCTACCAAGACAGGAGCAGCCAAAATAAGGGTGACGTCGTCGCATATTTGTCGCAAGGTATTTAGAAACTTTATTTTGTTGTATGAATAACAATAATTATCCTGTTATAAACAAATCGATGTAGAACTATGATGGCGATAATAGGGATAATAATGATGGTTAATATAAGGATAAATTATAAATGAATAAACATTTATAAAAACATACATTAAGGTAATAAATTAATAATCAGATAAAGGTCATATTATATGTCTTGAACGGTTAATTAAGCTGTGAATCCTCTGCCTTAAAAAGTTCTTTCCGAATTATGTAACTTCATTTGGGTTGTCAGTTGATAAGAAATACATAGCAGATAGCAACTGACGGCCAACTTAATAAGAGACGATATTATATCAACTTTTTTATGGCAATATTAATCTATTTTTTCGACCTTTTTAATATTAATTTATAAGTTTTTTTGCAAGCTTTAGGTCTACTTATTTATTTATCTTTTACAAATTTTTTCAATATTTTGCCACTCCGTTGTGTGGCATCACTAGGAGTTTTATTAAAAACTAGCTTACCCTACCCGGAGTTTCATTAGAGTTATCCCAAGAGATAAATCTTGGAAGAACACGTTGAACATATCAAATTGGGGGTAAATTACTGCACTCGATTCAGAACGAAATTTTACTCGTTCCAATGAGTTATCAATACTTTGAATTTTTGTTTCGTATATGTTACCACGTTAAATGTTAGTTTGTAACTTATTATAAAAAAAGGGTGATTAGCTACTTGATCAAACGTTATTATACACTTTGTTGGAAGTTCTTCTATTTAGTGCAGAAATGTGCAAATTTTTACCACTTGGGGCCCGAGAATAGGCGACATACAACTGTTCATTCGAAGAGCTGGGGGTTTCCAAGTGCAAGTCAGCAACCTTGAGAGTTTCACCTTATAATTTATTTATTGCTAAAGCAAATGCTAGTAAAACTGGAAACTACAAGCGCTTAAAATTTAAAAGCAACCATTTTGGAATAATTGGTATACCGGGTATAAAAATATATTCCCCTGCGGAGGGCCCTCTCGATATTGTAACTCCAATAATATTGCAACATCCATATCAATAGTTTAATAGTTTTTAATTTATAGTATGATTTCATATAAAAAATATCTTCCAAAAGGAGTACAAAGCTTTCTTATCTTGTTATGGCCACACCACCTAGGCGATAAGAGTATTGCGTTTTTGCAAATGTTTGTAACTCACAAAAGTAAAACTCTGAAACCCACCTTTAATTACACCAATCGACTCAGAATTACTATTTGAGTCGTTTATAGCATGTCTGTCCGTCCGGCTGGGCATTATTGTATCGTTGTGAAAAAGTACAGGCCGCTTTTTTCGGGATATTTCGATAAGATTGGGAACAAAAAAGATTTTTGGCATAAAAACAAAGATTGTTGTTTGCTCATTTAATTTTTAGATCTAGCCTCAATACAAATATCCTCACGGTTTAAGAATCTTGGGCTGTAACTGCCTCACAAAATTTTGCACGTGTGTTTATCTTAATGCCTCTTACTAATGTACTGAATAGGCTCCATATATTTGTCTTCTCCTTAATGCTTCTTTTATTTTCCTCGAACATTTTGCAACATTTTCAGTCTATTTCTTGAACTTCATAAAAATCGGAAAAGTAGAATAACCAGTGAAAGGATTTTAATTTTTGCAGGAGGGATAGGTTCCACTTTGTGTTTACAGAATTAAAGTTATTTTATATGCGTTTAAAGTTTCAAAAAAATCGATGCAGTAAAAATATAGACAGTTTAATTTTTTGTGAGCGTTGCACCGCCCACTTTTTTGCCTTCAAAATTTTTGCTTTGGAAGCCGTTAATATTTGAACTAGTTTCATAAAAACAAGTCTGGAAAAGTACTTTGTAATAAGATTCTTGTTTTGGTAGGCGTGGTTCCGCCTAATTTTTTGCCTTAAAAATGTTACCGTTAGAGGCCTTATGTAGATGTATAAAGTTTAAAAAAAATCGGGGCAGCGAAATTACTAGCATTAAAAATGTTTAATTTTTGGAGTAGAAGTACAATTAGATATTAAACGTTGTGGACGTAGCACCGTATATCGCCCACTTAAGGCTTGGAAGTATGTATGAAAATTCCAAATTTATTGAAAATCAGTCCAGCCGCTTAGGCGCGATTGAATGACAAACATACAAAATTACATCTTGATTTTATATAATATATGTACTCGTATATAACAATTACGCAAATATATTATTCAACAAATAAACATTTTTCTTAAGAGCTATTTAAATTAGAAATGGAAATTGAAACAGTTTATTTAATTCTGTTGACAACTTTCAACTAAATGTTATTCCATCTGTTTGTTTTTTTACTATTGCTCAATGGAATTATTAGAAAGATTTAAAGCTTCGATTATAAATTCCTTTACATCATATATGTTAGTATAAACAGTTTCTACGGTATATGGATTTCCATCATCATCCTTATCATACATTAAAAAGGAAGCTAAGCCACATAGTTCTCCATCTTTAACTGCGGGTTCACCTACATCGCCAGTATACTTGTTAATGATAGGATAATGATATTTATTCATATAACAAAATGAAGTTTCTAAAGACCTTGTTAATTTTTGGCTACAAAGATATGACGGTGTCACTAATATTTCGGCTGTACCCATCTGGGTAGATAAATATCCTAAATCATCATTGACAGCAACACCCCATCCGTAGACGTCTAGAGCATCGTCCATTATGACATTTCTACTGCACAAAGGAATTTCTTTTATATTTGTACCTTTAAGACTTGAATCTAGTTTTAACAGCGCAATGTTCCAGTCCTTAAAATCATTGTTCGTACTTGGTATTAAAATTAGTTGACTATTAGCTCTTATATCGCTCATGTTAATATAAGTAGCTCCAGCTACTACGTGTATAGAATTATATTCTATTTCCTTAACACAGATACCTGCAGTTATAACAAATAAAGGTGTTAACAAGGCGCCACTACAAAGAAATTTATCAATCGGATAGAAGAGTTGTACTAAAAACGGTGCATGCACTATAGTGGTTAAACTTTCCATAGCGGGTGGTGGGTGCGTTGAAGATGTAGCATCATCATAAGGTGGTACCCTTGAAAGTGTTAAAATAATCAAAGCACAAAATATTAAAACTTGGAAAATATTCTCTATCTTTAACAACATTTTTAAATGAAACACTTCTTTTCTGCCTTATTTTTAATTAAAAACTATTTAAAACTTGAAAATTTTTATCTAATTTGATACTACTATTTCGTTGACCTTCTATAACTACTTTCCGCTAATGCTGTACATATTGAAATTAAGTGAAATTGTTTTGTCAGAATAAATAATATTTGTTTATATTTTGTTGATAATATGTAAAAAAAACGAGTATTTACAGGGCTTTGTTTAAACAAATGTATAACCCTAAAGTTGTTCTAACCCAGCAAAAAATAATAGATGGGGTTTTTTAAAAACCACCACAAAAAACTATTTATGTAAAATCAACTCGAAATCTATTTAAAATAACTGGATATTCATTTAAAAACCGTCCCACAAAATATTCATTAAAATTAACAAAATATTTCATTTAAATTCAGACATCAAAAAATTACCTGAAATTTTCGTCTAAAATTAACTAGATTTTGTCATTTACAGCAAAACATTAACTATCAGAAGAATAACTACAAAGTTAGATATTACCAAAAAAATAACTGACAAAAATAGCTTTAACTGAAAATTAGTATTTTTGTAGAGTTGAAGCTTTGAATAACCCTTTGAATCAGTTAAAAGAAATATTGTATTAAAATTTTACTGTTTTTTTTTTCATTTAAAAACAACTTTAAGGAATACTTCCTAACTAACTTACAGTCAGTTACTGTAATAATTTTTTAGTTTACCCAGCCATATGATATAGCCGAGATATTGCGTACTGCAAATGTTATAATAAAAAAAATTTAAGCTGGCTTTGAAGTCGATAGCACTCCTAGTTTTCGAAATAGAAAATATTTACAAACTTTTAACGTTTTTATGTATAATAGAAATACCAATTAGAAGGTTTGAGGTCAAGAGTTTTAACATTTTTCGAAACTTATTTTTTTATTTGTAGATATTCAATATCATAATAAATTATGAAATTAAATCCAATATATAAAGGTACTAATGACTAAGGTTTTATACCTTTAAGTTTTTGAGATATTTTGTATTAAAAGGTTCCTGCTCCTATTCAACTATTTTTTTCTAAACTGTTGGTGTTATTGTAAAATTATTTGTAGAACATTTGTTATAGTTTTCGAGATACATTGTATCGAAAACTTGACAAAAATCTTTCATTTGTATGTGGCGTGTGACTCTATATTCTTCTATCCAACTAATTTTTATACCCTTCACATAGTGATAAGGGTATATATCACTATGTCATTCCGTTTGTAATTTCTTTATTATTCATTTGCGACCCCATAATGTATATATATTCTGGATCCTTATAGATAGGGAAGCCGATTTAGCGATGTCCGCCTGTCTGTCTGTTGAAATCAAGTTTCCGGAGTCAAATAAAAAGATACAGACCAGTTATTGGTGTCAAACTATCAGAAATATCCTGGAGACAATCGCTATTTAAAATCAGCAAAATCGGTTCACTATTGACCGAGATATAAGCAAAAACCCAGAGTAACCCTTTTTTTTAGGACAAAATCCGTGCATATATCCCTATATATCTCAGTAAGTTTAGTCAGTCTGGCCACAAAACTTGGCACGGATACTCCTAAAGAAGGGACCTAAATAATGGAAAAATTTTTTTCAGATAGGACCAGGGGAAGGGGTATTTTTTCTACAATTGCACAAATTTGGTGAAATTTTTTGTGCGCTATATTTCGTAAACTATAACAGCTATCGACTTAAAATGTTCTACAAAAAGGTAATTGTACGCAAAGACCTACACTTTAAAGAAAAAATTTTTTGAGTGGGGGCAAAAAAAGGGGTAGCTCCCATACAAATCGACAATTATTATAAAATATTCGATACGCTATATCTCGGAAACTGTAAAAGATATCGAAATGAAATGTTCTACAAAAAGTAATTGTACGCAAAGACCTACACTTTAAAGAAAAAAAAATTTTTGAGTGGGGGCAAAAAAAGGGGTAGCTCCCATACAAATCGACAATTGTTATAAAATATTCGATACGTTATAACTCGGAAACTATAACAGATATCGAAATCAAATGTTCTACAAAAAGTGATTGGACATCAAGGGCTACGCTCTGAAGAAAAAGATTTTCGGATGGGGGGTGAAGGAGGGGTAGCTCCCATACAACTTAACAATTTTTATAACATTTTCGATACCCTACTTCTGGAAAACTATTATAGCTATTGACTTCGAATATTCTACAAAAAGTAATAATCAAATAATTCATACATTTTGGAGAAAAAGTTGGAGAAGAGCAGGGGGACTAGAATATTTAATAAGTCTTTAAATATGAATAATGTCGAAAACTTTTAAAACTCTCGACCTCAAATCTTCCTCATCTATTTCTATTATTCATACGAACGTTAAAATTTTGTTATTTTTTCTATGGGCTTTAAAACTCGCACAAGGTTTTTTATTATATTATTTGCAGTACAAAATTACTCGGCTGGGTATATTTAAAGACCAATGTGAAGGGTATATAAGATTCGGCACAGCCGAATATAGCGCTCTTACTTGTTCTTTCTTAAATGTACATATTGCACTTATGGTGACCATTTATTTTTGATCGAAATCAGTACATTTTTTGTTTTTTTTTTAATAAAAAGTTTTTTTGGTTTTTAAAGTCTATGAACCATTTTCGGTTATGACGATCAATTTAATATGACTTGTTTAGTTGATTTAAGCATGTCCGTTCTTCAGTTTTGTATTCTCATAGTCAAAGTGCAGGTTAATTTGTAAAAAAAATAAAAAAATGTTAAAAAAAAAAATTAATTAATACAGTTAGATTTTTTATCCAAGAAGCCAAAAACGATAAAAAAATATATGTTGGACGTGGTGATTGCAAACTCAAGTAAATATTAATGTATTTTTTCCGGTTTTTCGACCTTTTTAACATTAATTATTAAGTCTATTTTTTTAAGCTTTTACTTACAATGCCTGCTTACAAAAAGGGGCTTAAATAAGCTATTACTTCGTTGGCATTAAAATAACCTTTTCCTGGAGCCCCCAGTTACTCATTGTTGCATTCAAAATTTTTTTTCATAAATGGTTTGGTTAAAATTGGCTTAAAATATTAAACTTAAACAAAATATAAAATTCTAAGACTAACGCTATCTGCTAAAATTTAAAATAAGAAATAACTCATTATCTAACTACTGCTAAGTAATATAAACCGTATTTAATAATAGTTGAAAAGTAAGAAATTTGTAATGCCTAATCACTTTCAAGTTTTTGCTGGGTAACTTCAACATAAACAGCACTAATGCCAAACATTTTTAAAAGGTAAACAAAATAGTAGTATAAAATAAATAAGTTTGTCTAAGTAAACTTTACTGAGTAAAGCCATTGAAATATTTTGTAAATATTTTCATATTAGTTACAAAATATATATAAATATTATTTATTCTGACAAAAAATTGAACTTAATTCCAATATGTACAGAGTTAATGCAAAGTAAAGGCAACAAAACAGTAGTATAAAATTAGATTCAAGTTTAAAACATGTATACTAAAGCAAACAAGTAAGAGCGCTATATTCGGCTGTGCCGAATCTTTTATCTATACCAGTGATAGGCACACTAATACTATCGCATTTGTTCTTGTATATGTGCAGCTTCAAAAAATATTAATTCCATATTGTTGTTAGTGTAATTAAAAAAAAAAAAGCGCTGAGACTGACTAAAAATTTTTAATGCTTTGTATACGTATAGTTAAGATAAAAGAGGGAATTAACGCCATGTGGCAAAATGCCCAACTAGGACCTATACCACTGTAGGGCATCCTGCCACATCCGTAAACTATTATTGATATTGATTTTTATGTGTATGTATACATGTACGTACGGCCCTATGCTCCTCCTAAGAACTATGGGAATTATATATATATACATTTAAACATATCTAAATATGGGGGATTTCATGTCAAGTGGCCGAACTTTTAAACCCGATTGGAAAGAAATTTGGACCAAAGTAAGTTCTTGCAGAGAGTAGCTTAGACACAATTTTTTAACACGATCGGTCAAGAACTGTCTTTTTTTGGAAAGGTTAAATTATTTTGTTTCTTAGCACAAAATATTTTTTTTTGCTTAAGAGATACTTTTACATAAATAGGAAAAAAAATCAAAATAGTATATACGCGAAAATTGGAAAACCTCTGCCTTAAGTTACAAAATATTAATTTTTATAGATATCCCACTCGCATCCCACTAAGCAACCTCCAAGCTCTTCAAAGAAAAGGTTTAATCTTTGTTTTGAGTAAAAAAAAAAAAAAATTGGGCATATATGAGGAAAAAATTTTTTTCTAATTATTTTATGAAAAAAAATAAAAAAATTTTTTTTTAATTTTAAAAATATTTTTTCCTGAAATATTGAAGAAAAAGCTACCGAAACTTTTTCGGACGAATTTTGTTAAAAGCAAAAGGTAATAAACTACATGTATGAGAAAAAACACCTATTTGCCGAAAACGTTAAATTTTGAACCCCTCTAGCTCAGACAGTTCTTGACCGATCGTGTTAAAAAATTGTGTCTAAGCTACTTTCTGCAAAAACCTACTTTGGTTCAAATTTGTTTGCAATCGAAAGACATCGGTTTTAAAAGTTGGGTCACTTGACATGAAATCCCCCATATATGTTAATATATAAATATATGCATTTATCCGTATATACATACATATATGCATACATATGTACATACGTACATACATACATACATACATACATACATACATACATACATACATACATACATACATACATACATACATACATACATACATACATACATACATACATACATACATACATACATACATACATACATACATACATACATACATACATACATACATACATACATACATACATACATACATACATACATACATACATACATACATACATACATACATACATACATACATACATACATACATACATACATACATACATACATACATACATACATACATACATACATACATACATACATACATACATACATACATACATACATACATACATACATACATACATACATACATACATACATACATACATACATACATACATACATACATACATACATACATACATACATACATACATACATACATACATACATACATACATACATACATACATACATACATACATACATACATACATACATACATACATACATACATACATACATACGTTCATACATACATACATACATACATACCTACATACATACATACATACATACATACATACATACATACATACATACATACATACATACATACATACATTAATACATACATACATACATACATACATACATACATACATACATACATACATACATACATACATACATACATACATGCATTCGGGAAAAGCTTTTCCATTACCATAATGGACAGAGAACACATTTTCAGCATTTTAGAAATCTTTAGTAAGGGGATTAATATTCCTACTTCTCCTATTTAGTCAATTAATCGTCTACAAAACAAAAACAATAGAAGAGAACATATCTACCCACACGGAAAGAAAAAACTTATTCTAAAATCAAATATTTTTTTCTTAATTTAATCCAAAATCGTCCCTAAAATTTTTAAGAAAGATATTTTAGAAACATACGACATGAACTATGGAAAAAAAACTTTTTGATACTATTGGATTACTCAAATGCGTTTGATACAGTTGATCACTCAACTTTGTGTTTAAGTCTTGCACGCCTTTTCAATTTTAAAGCAACAGCAACGAAACTTATCTATTTCTTTCTATCTTATGGATCACACTTAATTATTTTTGTAAATAAAATTTATTCTAAGCCACTGCCAGTAAAGCGAGGTACACCTCAATATTTAATCCTTGAACCTTTTGTTTCGTTATACGATAATGATTTGTACCAACAACTCTCACACTGCAAAATCCATATGTATGCAGATGATGTTCAAGTTTACTTAAGCAGCACTGTTAGCACCGTTGAAGAAAGCATTAATAGAATCAACCAAGACCTTAATTACGTTCATTCCCCAGCAAAAATAAAATAAGTAGAAAAGTAAGTAGAATCATCGTTGTTTGTGATTAAAACGCGGACTGTATATTTAATTCATGTTAATTTGTTCACCGGTCAATGCGATTACTTCTTTTCTTATTGACTGTTACATGCCCTTTTTAAAACTATGCAATTTAAAGAACTTTTCTAACTAAGTATTTATATGTAACAATGCAAAACTTATCTACACAGAAAAAATTATTCCCATATATTTTTTAATTAACGCGCTTATTAAAAAGCCAAAACGGATTTCAATAAGTACATATTTTAATTGTCCCAACAAAATATATAGGTTTTAATAGAAATTTAACCAAAGCAGTGATGCTTATTTAAAAGTTCTTTTAAAAAGCAGTCATTTTGTAGTTTAACGTTTTTGTGCCCTTGTTTTTTCAAGTATGCAACACAGCTTATGTTGCGTGTACAAAAATAAAAAACAAACATAAACGATAATATAAATAAGAATTTAGTCAACCAAAATCCAATGTCTCTGTAGTCTAGTGGTAAGAGTGGCAGCCTGAAAATCTCATGGTGCCGTGTTCAATGCTTGACTCGGTTAAAGTTTTTTTTAATTTTTTTTTCTTCTTTTTTATTTGTGCGTGTTTGTTTTTGATATTTTTTTTTATTTTCTTTTTTGTTGATCTTTGTTTCTGTTTTTTGTTTTGCCTTTGCTTATGATTGCTAAGGTGTGTTGAGTTGTCCTCATTTGACTTGAAGTTAAATAAAAGTAATATTTACACTTTAAAAAGCATCCATAAGGCCGCAGGTTCGAGTCGATGCTGAGACCGGTTATATGTATGTAAGTAAAACTAATAAAATAAGTTTTCTTCGTTATAAATTAAATAAAAATATTAACATAAAAATATATGTAATAAAACAAATTAAATGAATAATTATAATAAATAATAAACAAATATAAAATAATAATATGTATACATAAATAATAATTGAATTATTAGAAAAATATGTTTTTTTTAAGTTTATAAATATTTAATTAAAAATTTTAATTGAATCAAATAAAAAGTTGATTGATAATTTTGTTCCATTTCAATTGAATTTTGTTAATTGATACTATCAATTTGTTTGCAGGCTGAGAATCAATACAAATTTAATTGGGAATACAAATTTCTTGATTGAAATCAGTTTCTGTGTTCTTTTGTTTTTTTAATTTTAATGTTAGTTTTAACTTTGTATTTTTTTGTAACTTTTTATGCTTCTGAGCTGTTAAAATTTTCGTAAAAATTCCTGTTCTTTAATTATAAGGCAAGTCTTATAATGCTGTACAGAAAGCCTATAAATAAATAAAAATAAAGCAAAAATCGGTTCAGCCGCTTAGGCGTTATTGCGTGACAAACAAACAAACCAACTTACATCTTGACATTATATTATATGTGTATAAAAATTGCGTAAATAAATATATTATTCAACATATGTATAAACAACTTACAACCTAATGATATTCTGTCTGTGTGTTTTATTTACTATTGCACAGTTAAATTATTAAAAATGAGTCACAGCATTGATTATAAATTCCTTTACATCATATATGTGAGTATAAACAGTTTCTACGGTATATGGATTTCCATCATCATCCTTATCATACAATAAATAAGATACTAAGCCACATAGTTCTCCATCTTTAACTGCGGGGTCACCTATATCGCCAGTATACTTGTATATAATAGGATCTTGATAGCTATTCATATAACAAAATGAAGTTTCTAAAGACCTTGTTAAATTTTCGCTACAAAAATGTGACGGCGTCGCCGTTATTTCGGCTGTTCCCATCTGGGTAGATAAATATCCTATATCATCTGCGTTGGCATTACCCCATCCGTAGACGTCTAAAACATCGTCCACTATGACATTTCTACTACACAAAGGAATTTCTTTAATATTTGTACCTTCAAGACTTGAATCTAGTTTTAACAGCGCAATGTTCCAGCCCTTTAACCCTTTGTACGTACTCGGCATTAAAATAAGTTGACTATTTGTTCTTATATCGCTCACATTTATATAAGTTGCTCCAGCTACTACGTGTATAGTTTCATCTTTTATATCCTCAACACATATACCTGCAGTTATCACAAGTAAAGGTGTTAACAAGGAGCCGCTGCAAAGAAATATATCAATCGGACAAAAGAGTTGTACTAAAAACGGTGCATGCACTATAGTGGTTAAACTTTCCAAAGCGGGTGGTGGGTGGGTGGGTGATGTAGCATCATCAGAAGGTGTTACCCTTGAAAGTGTTAAAATAATCAAAGGACAAAATAAAAAAACTTGGAAAATATTTTCTATTTTTAAAAACATTTTGTAATTAAACACTTTTTTTCTCCCTTACTTTTAATTGTAAACTATTTTAAAGTTGAAAATTTTTATCTAATTTGATGCTTCTATTTCGTTGACCTTGTATAAGTAATGCTGTACATACTGGAGTTGAGTAGAATTTTTTGTCAGAATAAACAATATTTGTGTATATTCTGTAACTAATATGTAAATAGTTCAAAATATTTCAAGGGCTTTGTTTAGACAAATTTATTTATTTTATAAAACCATTTCGTTTACCTTTAAAAAATACAGGGCGTCCGCCGGCAAGGCATACTTCTTCGTTTTGCCGCCTTTTTGGCAAATATTAATTTTTACAATTCATTTTTGGCAGACGTAAGGCAGAGACGTGGTCAATTTATTGTGGAAAAATATTCGGCAAAGCAACGTATTTTAATCGTTAAGATATTTTATCAAAATCAATCGCCGATTACTGGGACAATGAGAAAGATAATTGAAATTTTTGGGAGAAACAACGTGCCAACAAGACACACTATTTATCGTGTAGTAAATGATTTTAAAGAAAGAGGGACAGCAGCTGAAAAGCCCAAACAATCCATCAACTATAAATTGACGCTGTGCTCAGGAGATTTGTCTTCAAAGAACAACTTTGGCCACAATTTTGCACAAGGATTTGCATTTGTTTCCATTAAAGATTAAGTTGACACAAGAGCTTCTTCCGAAAAACAGTTAACGCCACCGTACATTTGCCAATAGGATGTTACAGCTTGCACAGTACAACCCCGATTTTCATGAAAAAATCATAATGAGTCACAAGGCACATTTTTATTTAAATATGTGAATAAACAGAATAATACAACGGATACTCCTAAATTATTCATCACTCACCTTTGCATCCATCAAAAGTGACAGTCTGGTGTGCAATTTGGTCGGAAGGAATCATTGGACCTTACTTTTTTTGAACCTGAAAACAGGTGAAACGGTAACTGATAATGGGAAGCGGTATCGCGGAATGTTTGAAAACTTTTTAATGCACAACTAAATGCTTTGGGCTTTGTCAAAATGTGGTGTCAACAAGATGGTGCAACATCACATACAGCCAGAATTATAAAGGAATTACTGCAGGACCACCTTCCACAACAAATTATTTTAAGAAATGGTGATGTTGATTTTCCACATGGTTGCCTGATTTGACTGCTCTGGACTTCTTTTAGTGGAAATATCTAAAAACAAGGTTTATGCAAACATACTAAAAACGCTGAAGCAACTCAAATAAAATATTCGTGATGAAATTAATGAAATACCGCGTGAAATGTGTAAGAATATAATGAAAATGTGCTCAAAGGGGCTCGCATTTGTGAGGCTTACAAAGATGGACATTTATCTGATATTGTATTACACACCAAATTGCCAACATTAAATTAAACATAAATTAATATATGATCCATTCTCTTTCTTTAATCAAAAATTATAAACAAAGAAATTAGCATATCTTGCCGGCGGACACCCTGCATTTGGCTTTAGTGCTATACATAATGGAATTAAACGGAATTTTTGGTCAAAAAAAACAATATTTGTGTATATTTTGTAACTTATATGTAAAATATTTTTAAAATATTTCAAGGCCTTTGTCTAAACAAATATATAAATTGAAGTTGTTCTTACCCAGCAAAAAATAGCAAAAACCACATTTTAATCACACAAATAAAATATTTTTTGGTTTTAAGGTAAGTAATTATTACAACGTGTATATTAAAGGTCTGCGTGATTACACATAAATGCCGTTTAAATACATTCGTTTGTTTTTCAACAACATAGTGTTTTTCATTCAATGTTGAACAAATTAAATGAATGAACCCACAAGCGAAAGCAAATTAAAAACCACTACCTGAAAACAAAATATTACCCATACATTCATATAAATAAATACTGAATAGAATGTGTGAATATTGCTGTATGATTGGTGTAAAAAATTATTATTCATTTGTGTTTGCAAATTTGTCGTTATTGTTGTTGTTAAAAATTCATTAACTCGAAAAAACACCTGAATGTTCTTATAAAAACTCTAACTGTAATGAGACTTTGCTATGTTTTTGTATTTTTAAGTGAGTTTTGAACACATTTAAAACCAAAACTGTAAAATGAATGTGTTCTTCTTGTATCATTGAGTGTAACACACAATACATTCTTTCTTGTGTTGTTACTGGTTTAACTTTATTTATCTCCCATAGAATGAAAAATGTTTGAATGAATATTGTTTTTGTTGTGTATAGGCAATCAAATGAATATAGTCATGCAGACGTCTAGTGTATATTAAAGCAGATTTAAACAAGAAAGCGGGCTATATTCAGCTGTGTCGAATTTTATATCCCCTGCACATTGGTCTTTTAATAAACCCCACCATCTGATATAATCGAGTTATTTCGTAATGCAAATAGCTTTCCTAGTTTTTGAAATAGAAAACTTTACAAAATTGTAGCGTTTTTATGTATAATGGAAATACGAATAAGAGGGTTTGAGGTCAAGAGTGCCACTTTACATGCTTCTACCCAACTGATTTTTCTTTCTGTAATGTACGTATTATACTGGAACTACTTTGCAGCGGGTTTTAAGTCTATAGCTGTTAAAGTTTCTCAGATTTAGCGTATGAAATATTTCACGAAAATTATTTCCTTAATTTACATCCCTATCTTTGAAGTATCCGCGCTGAAGGTTTGTGTCAGGAGTGGCTGTATTGACTGAGATACATATAAATTATATTTTTATAAGTTGAGTTGTCGTAAAAAAAGTAAACTTTATCTTTTACTTTCAAAATTACAACTGAACTTAATTGTAGCTTTGAAGCTTTGAGTTGTTGACTCGTTTGACCGTCTGCAGCAGCGTCAGCATATTAATTTATTGTGAAATACTAGTAATAAGGGAAATTAATTTTTATAACACCTCCCCTCAAACATATTGGTTAGTATAGGATTATTTTAAACTCTTGAAAAACTAATAAAAACAAAAAAATATTGCAAATTATTTGTATATCGATTGCAGTTCCCATGACGATATAATCATCATACTTGGAATATTTAATCTTGAAGAACAGTTAAGTAAAGAAAAATGCAAAGATACTAATAAGAAACATATCGTAAGTCTAACATGAAAAAGTTTTATCTCTATATATTTTTTTGAATTTTTTGCAAGTTTCGATAAACAAAACTTCTGCATAAATTTTTAAACTTCAAAAGAACAAAAACTTTGACTAAACAATATGACATAATTGCTTTCTATGTTTAGTTTACGACAAAAGACTGTAATATTAAGATCTGTAAATTATGGTTTCTTCAGTGGTATATATATATATATATTTTTTTAATCTCTTGATAAAACAGTAGTAATATAATAATATTGCAAGTAATTTGTTTCCCATTTTTAAGTTTAAAAAATAACACTGAAATAAAAAAAATCTCAAATAAATCCATTTTTTATATTTTTCTTAAGTATCAATGATGTTTTTACATGAAGCAGAAAATTTAATTTTTTGACACTTACTTAACTAAAAATTTAACTTCAGGAACAACAAATGATGATGTTATTAGTTTACTTCTTTGCTTTTGATTATATTTAAGTGTCAAATTAAATTTCTCCTTGATTATCAAAAAAAAAAAAAACACAACAAAAAAACTTAAAATAATTAGCTAAACGAAAACGATGATGTTCAAAATAAAAAAAAAAAAAAAATATTGATAACAACTTTTAACCACGCACGTTGGGGTTGAAATGGTTCAAAAGTAACGCTTAATTGAATTTTTAAAATAAAGTTTTTGTATTAATATTTGGTATCAAATAAAACTAGATAAAATTTTACATCACCTTGTCAATTTTCAAGCATCTATCTGGTCAGCTGACTCCGTAGTGACGTGTCAAAAGACAAAATTTTTTGCAATTTTTTAAAAAAGCGAAGAAAGTAAAATTTTGCATTAAAATTTGAAGAAAATTTGCAGAAAATTTGCTGTTTTGTTGCTCCATTTTTTGCTATTAACATATTCTGTTTGAAGTCGTTTTTTTTTTCAAAGTCATGTATTTAACAAAACTAACGTTCGTTCAATACTAACTATTGTTGTTGTCGGAGGTGCGTGAAAAAGTTTTAGTCATCTCTATTCACGAGAGTGTTAAAATGGTTTTGTATAACTCCTACAATACATAAATTTTTAATTCATGGTCCCGAAATCATAAAAAATGCCCTTTTACCGATTGGAGAACTTTCAGAAGAAACTCAGGAAGACAGAAACAAGGATTTTAAAAATTATAGGGAACACTTTGCTCGCAAATGCAGCTGAGAAAAGTCGAATGAAGCTATTTTTAATAGATTTTTTCTCAGTTCAGATCCATACATATCTAGTTTTAATAAACAAAATGACCGGAAAGAAAAGCAACAATTATCAAATTCCGAACTACAGCTTTTGCTATCGCCTATTATTTCCCAAGAATTACATGAAAGTGAGAGTAATGATAGCAAAGATTATGATGATGAAGGTGAGGACGAACATAATTTGGTTTTTTTAAGTGTATGACAATTATTGATAAACAAAAAGAAAATTATAAAAATTTATTTCGTTACTTTTTTAAAAAAGTTGTAGAATTCTCAAAATCTTTCAAAACCCAAATTCAGATTTTACATTAAACTTATATTCATATTTATGCAAAATATATATTTATTTCTTTTATTTTTTAGAAAGAAGACAATATAAGCTTTTGTTTGCTTCTAATTTCTTAAAAAAATCCATTTTAAAATTACGGCAAAAATTCTGAAACAAACTATAATTTTCCGAAAAATAAAAATGTCTATAAAATCGTAAAAAAATTTTTTTTCCGTGTATCTTTTTTTTAAAAAATGCCTTTTCATGCATATTTAAAGATTTGAAAAAAAAAATTTCAAAAAAATTTAAATTACGGCTCCCATGAATTAATCGCCACTGTGCCACGTAAGAAAGCATATAGTCGGTTATAACCGACCTTTCACAATAATTGCTTAAAATACGTCTGTTAAGGTGGCAGTTTTTCTAACAAAATTTTTAATTTAAAAAAGTGTGAACCCTAATATCTTTGCATTTTATCTAAATTAATAGTAAATGTTTTAAAATTTTACCCGAATCAGCCAATTCTTTATTTACTCTAAAGCGCCTATTAGAAATAGCGATATTTTTTTGCCCATGATTTTATGCTTAAGACTTGAAAATCCCCAATAGCTACAGGGACATAAAATGTAAAGTAATTGCTACCGCGTTATTGTAAGTTTGATATGTTGTGCAAGGAAATATACAAGGTGGGCAAGAAAAAATCACCCTGTTGGAAGATGTTCTTATTTTTGCAAATGGCAGCCAATGTTAAATCGGTTTTGCGTTTTGTGAACGAGCTAGATGCAGAATACAAGTGAACAAGCCATGGAGCGACACACTTCCTAAGAACGCGGAATAATCGTGTCTATTTTTTGCGTAAGAATTCGTCTGTGGTGCTGGCACAGCATGAGTTCTGTTGCCTATTCGCCGGTCGTTCGGCACCGAATGCCCAAACATTGCGCCGTTTGGCCACAAAACTTTAAAAGCATGGGTTCACACACAGGACGCTGCTAAGAGTGACCGGCTCCGCAACACCCATTCTGTTGGGAATATAACCGATGTTAGCGAGGATGTCGAGCAGTCGCCAGAAACATCGACCGGGCGCCGTGCCTCGCAATTAGTTTTTAGCCGGTCGTGCATCAGCTGGTTTCAGCCAGTCGCTAAACGCGTATAACCAAGCCATCCTCAATCTCGAGGATATAGTGGACGATTTTTCGTTTAAAATCATAATGAGCTATGGAGCTCATTATTACCCTTTAGCGGGTACGTAAACAAGCAAAATTATCACTTCTGATGCACCAAACATCTACAAGTGATGCACAAGGAGCCATTACACCCGCTCAAAGTGACTGCATGGTGTGCTGTTCACGCTGTAGGAGTCATCGGATATTTTTTTCGAGAACACTGCTGGTCAAACGACAACAGTGGACGGTGCGCGCTATGGGGCCATGTTAGTCATTTTTTTTCTGCCGCAATTGAAAAAATTAGAAATGGAGGAGATAGATTCTAATAGGAAGGAGGCGACGGCACTTACTGCGCGAGTCACAACCAGTATTCTTATCTCTCGTTTTGGCGATTTACTGTATTCCGCAGGTATCCTGATTTAACCATTCCAGACTTTTTTGTGATGTTTTTTGAAGTCCTGTGTTTATGTGAACAAACCCAAGACCCTGGAAGCCCCTCAAAAACGACATTTGACACGAGAGCGGGAATCTGTCGCCAAAATGATGAAAAATGCCATAAAACGAGCATGTATAGCAATCGATTGTGACGGCGTCCATTTGCACGATATCATCTTCTGGACATAACCAATAAAATTCTAAAGGTTTAAATAAACATAATCAAAAAAACAGGGGCCAAATCGTCGCATTCGATTCGAATCGAAATTTTAAAATTCTTATTAGAATTCCTATACTTAAGCATTGACAACTCGATCGATCGAGTGAAATTTCGATTCGATTCGAATGCGACGATATGGCCCCTGAATTAAAATTTTCATCTAGAAAAAATTATGACTTCTTTGGAGTCTCTAAAAAGCCAAACATTATGAAAATTATTCCTCCGGTAAGATATCTGCATAGAAATTATTTAAAATAGGTGGCGGATTAATACCAGCTTTAATAGACTTCTTCCCTTTACAAAAAAAAAGATAATTTAAGTCTTTGTTTATTAAACCTCTTTAAAAAGGTGTTCAGATAGCACAATCGTACAGGGACAGCCATACAGATAGGCAGATATAGGAACAGACGAAAGTAAAACTTAATGTTGGGTTCAAATAATTTTTTTGGGCATTACAAACGTCTGCAACAACCGCATAATATCGTTACTAAAAGTTTTATAAAATTGTGATGATTGATTTAAGATTTTATTCAGCCAAATGTAATTCTTGTTTATAATCTTTTTCTTCTTACCCACTGTGCGACCGACATTTTTAAAGATATGTTAGTGTTAAGTGTTGCACTTCTCTTACATGGTATCTTTCTTTTTCAAGCCCTCTTGTGAAGGGCTGTGATAAAAAATGTCCTGTGTATTCTTTGTGTGACATTTCATATTTTTTCCTTTTTTGTTTTGTTTTTCACTTCTAGGAACAACAATGTGCAATTGGTGTAAATGTTAGTATTCATGTAGAGATATTTAAGTGTTTGTGTTCAGTTTTGGCAATGATAGAAGCAACAGTTAAAGATTTTAAAAAAATTTTTCTATTTATTTGACCTTTTTTTCTTAACGTAAAAGAAATTTGTTTTTTCGAAAAATTGCTGGGAAAATGAAAATTAAGAGATATAATGTCCAAAATTAATTGCAACAAATATTAAAAAAAATTTTTGTCTATAAAAGAAATATATTTTTTAATATATGTAGACGCATGCAAATATGGCAGAAGGCAATCAATAGAACACTATTCTTGGAGAGTAAAGAAAAGCTGTGCACAGGAAGACGAGCATTATAATCAAACGGCAATCGAATAATAAAAACATCAATTTAATTAACATTCAATGAATGTGGTCTTAAATAAATAAATAAAATTCAATAAAAATTTTTTTTTTGTTCTTATACCCTTCACATTGTGTTGATATTCAATTAATTTACATAAAAAAACAATAAAAGTGTTTATTTATATAAATTTAAATAAATTTTTTTAAATTTACCCCTTCTATAGTATTTCGATGTTCATGGGCCCCCGTAGATGTGAGATATAGCATTATCTTAATTTTTATCTTGTTTTTTTAAAGAACATTTGAAATAAATTTTTAGTCTTATTTATCCAGCTGTTTTATATGAACGTGTAGTGAAAACAAAAACAGCGTTAAGTAAATTAAATGTTTTTTTAAATATTTTTAAAACATAACCCATACTAGACAAATATTTAACGAAAAACAGTTGACAATTTTATAGTAATAAAACTTTTCAATTTTAGATAATATCTAACACTATAAAACAAATTTCAACTTTTGCCGTGACCTTTGATGTGTTGTGGTACCCTAAGTACGGCATTCAGGAATATGCCACTCTAACTTGTTTTTTAAGTTTATTAAAAATTTCTGGAGTATAAGTTTTATTAAGAAATAATTGTGCAATTGTGAAAATAACCTTTTAAAATCTGAAAGTTGTTCTGTGAACCACTTGAAGTGTCAAGCTGATAAAAATATTCAAAAGCAATTCGTTTCTAAATAAGTCAAAATTAAAACGTTTGCAAGTGGGATATGAATTGAAAAATCTTGGCAACTTCTTTTTTTACCAAATCTTTTGTATATTGGAATATCTATGATATTTACACTTTTCTGAATTTTAAAGCAAGCAAAGAAAGAGAAGATCTCTAATCAAATAATACAGAGTGTCTGGTGGCATATTTATATTTTTAGACTTAAAAAAAGGTAATTATTGACACAAGGTTTAATTAAGAGAATTGAACGAATTTTTAAAGACTTTGTCATCCAGATGTCTTCCGTCGGGTTAAACACACGGTTCAAAATGGACCCTTGCGTTCTGCGCCAACCGCTGCAGTAAACTTGTTTTAATTAATTTGATTTCTCGACAAGAGATGGCGGAATGCTATTAAAAACCCTCTCTTTGAGGTAGTCCCATAAAAAATATCCATGAGAGCTAGATCGGACGACTTCAAAGGCCATAGGATATCATTAAAGTGACTGATTAGATTTTGGGAGAATTTTCCCGAAGAAAATTCATCGAATTTGTGGCTATGTTTGCAGTCAACCCATCCTGTTTAAACCGCGTGTTTGAAGAATACAATGGATGAGCTCGCACTTTGGAAAATAATTCCGTATACATGCGCCGATAATTTTCACCGTTGCCATTCGTCACCTGGCCTCGAGAATTTTCCAAAAAATGGTTAAATTATCTCATGCGTAGATTAGGTACACCAAACAGTTGCCCTGGGGCAATGCAATAACTTTTGGTGTTTTAGTCTAGGACTGAAGGTTCTTAGGGAACAACAATGGCAGTTTTGCTTGTTGACGTAGCCGTTTAAGTGCAAATGAGCCTCGCCGCTCCAAAAAATGTGATCAGCAGTGCGAAAACTCTCCAACACAGTTTCACAAAAATTTTTACGTAAATCAAAGTCACTTTCTATTAGGTCTTGAACGATTTGAATTTTAAAAGGATGGAACTTTAGTTCCTTTTTTAAAATTTCATGAATAATAGCTCTTGGAAGTCCCAGTAAGGCTGCTCTTTTCCGTATTAAAAGTTGTGGATTTTCAAGAAAACTACTTTTAACTACCCTACGGGAAATGTGTGTCAATTGGTCGGCGTACTTGTTCTGTTACAGGTACAAAACATGAATTGGACTAAAGTTATTGGTCGTGATCGGTTAAAAAGGCACACATCAAGTAACTGGTTAAAAGGTGTTGAAGAGGTTATGAGAAAAATAGAAATACTGGTCTCTACACATAAGCATACATCTGCTTATATATACACACACACACGAGTAACTACAAACAAAATAGATTGAACAGGATCTTAAACAATTAATGCAAAATTTGCTTATATAAGATTGGCCTGTAACCCGTTCTAAAGTGTTAGTTTTGAACCAATTGCCCCCTCCAATGACAACGCAATGTTAAAGTGACAGGTTCTCTTCATATAAAATGCAAAAACTAGAACCAGTCCCTACCCTAAGGAACCCCTACATGTCAATAGTCTTGGACCAGCCCACTTCCCTTTAGGGTCGTTATATTTTTTTGAAGTCCTTGAAGATCGACTTGGTCCCTGCTGTGGGACATTCATAGCCAAAGCAGTTGCACGGAATCACTACATTAAATTTAAACTTGGTCCGTTACATATTTGCCGAACACCGAAATTTGAACAAATATTTGTCAAAAAATTTCATCAAATATTTGTTAAGTGTGAAGCCAGTTCTAGTCTTAAGCTTATGTGCTGTTTATAGAATACGAAGTGAAAAATGTGTTGGACGTTTTGAGTAAATTTTGTTATTGTCACAAAATAAAACACATTAAAACTTCCCAGGCTTTTATTATTATCATGATCTATAAACATCACATTAATCTTGTCTTCTAAAAATAAGTAAATATTAAAAAGCAAACAATAATTTATAAATATGTTTTAATTGTTCAGCTACTCTCTTTGAATATTAAAAATGTTTCTCGTACAGATAAACCTACAAAAAAAAAATAAGAGTAAATTAATTGATGCAGACATATAAGCTTATAAACGGGTAATTTCGTTAAGAGAACAATTTTAATTTTTGGCCTTTTAACACTGTAAAAATAATTTAACGCTATTAGTTATCCAGTAATATAAAATTAGTATTGAAACATTCCACCAATAACCCCGTAAAATTTTTATGTTTTTTTTAAATTTTGTTTTTAGTATTTATTTCCAAATTTAAATTTACAAGAATTTAATTTAATCTATTATTGAATTGTCTAGCTGTGGGTGTCTCTAAATCTAAATAAACAAATGTTTGCTTTTAATTTTCTTAAAAAAATTTTTTTAGTTTTATACGAATATGAAATAAGTCAAACAAAAAATTAAGCAAACAAAAAAAGTAAATAATAAATAATAAAAAAAAAATAAATTAACTAAAAAAATAAGAGAACTGATTAAGCAATTTAGGTTGTACATAGTTTTGTTATTGTGGAAATTTTTTTTTATTTTTGTCATCTTAATTGACCTTAAAAACATGTGTATGTGTGTATGTAAAAACAACCAACAAAAATATTGCCTCACCCTTAAAAAAATAATTTTTCGAGAATATACACAAAGTAATAAACATTTGATTGATTAACAACTTTACATATTTTAAAAGCTTTTATTTAGTTTTACCTGTACCGTTGCCTCTAATCAAATCTTGCAAGTTAAATTTCATTCACTTTCCGATTTATTAGAAAGCTTTTATACACATTGGGTTTCCTTGCCAATACAATTTTAAGTTTCAAAAAGTGGGCAGTGCCACGCCCACAAAAAATCGAATCCAACCAGCTTGATTGGTTCTAACCTACCGATCTGTATAACATTTTAAGGGTACACTGAGACTACCAACTAAAAATTTTTAAACTCAAAAAAATAAGGCGGTGCCACGCTCACAAAAAATTTTGCCTTAATAGAGCTACTTCTATCAAGTTGATTTCTAATTAATTCTAAGGGTATACTTATACTCTTAAACAAAAATTGTTATGGTGCAAAAAGTAGGCGGTGCCACGCCTACAAACAAATTAAATCTAAATAAAGTTCGTTCTACCAGACCGAATTTTATCAATAACTAAGGGTATACGGAGAATACTAAAGGAAAAATGTTGATGCCCCAAAAGTTGGGAGGTGCCACGCCCACAAAAAATAAAATCTCAATTAAGCTGCTTCCAGCGGACCGATTTGCATGATAATTTAAGGGTATGCAAACATTCCATAAATCAATACAACTATTTCTACTATACCGATTTCTGTAAGTATATTGATACTCTTTAATAAAATATTTTTAATCCGAATTAAAGTTAAACGAAAAAAAACATTTCTTAAAAACAACAAACAACAACAAATTTTGTGTGTAAAAGGAACTAAAGATTTAAGAAGAAAAATTAACTCTAATAAGAAATATATAAAATTATAAGTTCATTGTAACCTTTAACGATAATTTAGCATCTTCGTGTACGAGAAAGTGATTCTTTATCGTACGTTATCATTTGTTTTTAATACTAAAACTTTAAATCTTTCCGATTTTATTACAATCACAGTTTTATTAAGAAAGGCGTGTTACATTGTGATAGTAAGAGGAAGAAGAAGATGTTTGGAGCAGGATGGGGACTTAGTCCCATAATTGTTAGGTGGATGTACACGGCCATAGTACGTCCTATAATATCTTATGAATCTCTGGTTTGGTGGACTGCTACGGAGCGTAGATACGTAGTGGACTAGTTGTACAAAATCCAGAGATTCGCATACGTAAGAATTACGGGCGCACTGTGAACTAATCCTTCTAAGGCATTGAATACTAATTTGCATCTTGCTCCCATCGATCTTGACATTAGGGCCATATCTGCTTGTAGTGCAGTAAGGCTTAGATCGACTGGATGTTGGAAATCGAGGCCATATGGGCATGAGAAAATACTGCAAGGACTTTCCCCATTCGTGGACCAACCTTCTGACTATATTACTCCCCACACGGACTCTGATGAGGCTTTTGAAGTTCCAATTCCCTCCAGCGGTGAATGGTGTGGGGGTTACCTTGGGAAAGCTTATGACATTAGGATCTTTACGGATGGCTCTAAGGTGGACTGCGGAGCTGGATCCGGTGTGTTCTCAAAGAAGCTGGGCGTAAATGCTTCTTTTCGTCTTGCGAATGAATGTAGTGTATTCTAGGCCGAAATATTTGCCATTCGGGAGGCTTGCAAACTACTACAGGGCAGAAATATCCGCGGGAATATTGGAATTTTTGTCGACAGTCGGGCGGCGCTTCTGTCACTGAGATCATACACTAACACGTCACTATTGGTCAGTCAGTGTAGAAAAAAATTGTCTAAGCTAAGGCAACTGTCTGACATTACTCTGGTTTGGGTCCCTACGCATAGGGGCTACCATGGTTATGAACGGGCAGATGAGCTAGCTAAGAATGGATTTGCTCTGAATATCTCCGCATTGCTGATGATAGGTGGCGGAGGTTGGATACGTGTAGGGTCGCCAGACAAATGTGGCCCTCTTTCGATGTCGGACGTACTACGAAATTTATGAACCAGAACTGCGTGGGAATTTCGAAGTTCCTGGCGGTGCTAACGGGTCACTGGATGCTGGGAAGGCATGCAGAACGACTCGGCCTCACGTTTAACCTGAGCTGTCGCAACTGCAAGAATTAGGAAATGGAGGAATCAGTATTCTATCTTCTCTTCGAATGCTCTGCTCTGGCTGTAAAGAGGCACAAATTCCTGGGCTATCATGTACTGCATAACCTAGGAGAAGTATCTGCGATTGGGCTGAACGATCGATCAAGATACATTAACACTCCGTTTTCCCTTGAGAGTCTGGTTTAAGGGGACCTTTCACCTATCGAGTGGTGTGGTGTTGCCAAAACGGGGTCATTTAGACTCTACATGACAGTTTGCGTACAGCGAACTACCACGAAAACCAACAAACCAACCAACCAAGAGGAGGAGGGGGCTTTATATTCTAAATTATACCATGAAAGTGTAACACGCTTTTATTTATAAAATTGGGAATATGAGGAAAACGTACAATAAGGATTTTGTTTTTCGTAGGGAAAGATACTTAATTATCGATAAAGGTTACAATAAACTTATAAAGTGTTATATTTCTTGTTAGAGGTAATTATCATTCCCAACTTTTAAGTTAATTTAATTAACAAAAAAAATAAAAGCTTGTTAACAAAAAAATTTTTTTTCTTTAACTTTTATTTCTAAATTTTTTTAAAGAATTTTTAAGTCTCAGCAGAAATCAAAATTTCCATTTTTGTGGCAGCTTAAAGCCCAACTGTTTGGTTTGCATTTTATTAGTGAAATGTATAAACAAACGCTATTTACGCCTTGACCTGGGCCTAGAATATATGTATGTGAAAGGTGGTTTAATTTAAGCTTTACTCAATGTGAATTACTCAACCTTAATCACAAACTCACTATGGTTATTCATCACTTTAAAGTGTATTTTAAAAACATTTTTTTACTATTTTTTTAAATAACTAAAATGGAAAAAAAGCGCAATAATATTCTCAATGGACACGAAACAAAATGAACACCAAACAAAATAAATAAAAAATGAAGTTCCATTTAAAATGTTGGAAAATTTATGCTGAAAGATTTTTTACACACCAACAACAAAACCTGAATTTGTGGAAAAAAATACTATTTTTACAAATGTTTGTTCAAACGTAAAAAATATAAGTATTAAATAAAATTGAACCATTTGTTTTATTTTCTTCGAGTTAAAATAAAAATAAAATCAATAAGATATTATTACGGGTAAGTAGGAATATAAATGTGTAGAAATAAATTATTTTTTTGTAATTGTATGCAGAATAAAAACCGTTTAAAAAACTTTCCTTAAATTACTATATGATAACTATTTGTATTTACATGTACAAACACTTAATTTTAATAAGCCAAAAGTCCTTAATTTTAATACAAATTTCAGCTGTCGCCAATATATTATCCCCATCTAAATCATTTTCTATCTCCTAAGACTGCTAGTCTCGACTGTTGTTCATTTATGTCTTTTGTTTGGGCTAATGTTTAAGGCAGTTTTTATTAAATTTATTTATTATTCTACTGTCGTATTTTAAATAAGTAGCACAATTGTTTTTGTTTTTAGGTATATTTTGTATAAATATTTATGTATTTCAGGCAAAACTTTTATGCTGAGGAATAAAAACACTTTATACGTGTTTTGACTGAAATTTTAACAGCTTTGGGCAAAACTTGCGATGAAGATGTTTTATTCAGTATTGCAAGTCTTTTTTAATGCAAAAAATAGGTTTCTTGTGTTTACTTTTGGCAGGTTACAAAATCCCATGGATAGAAAATAAATACAAAAGCTTAATTCATTAACACTTTAAATAGTTTTAAAACTATTTTCAAATTGAAAGCTGTGTACCTTTGAATATTTAAATAGATATAGAGTAGTTAAAAAATATTCTGTTTTTGTGTAAAAACTTTTTTTATAAAATATTTTTATACCCTTCACATAAGTGATAAGGGTATATATCAGTTTGTCATTCCGTTTGTAATTTTTTTATTGTCCATTTGCAACCCCATAAAGTATAAATATTCTGGATCCTTATAGATAGGGAAGTCGATATAGCCATGTCCGTCTATCACTCTGTCCGTCTGTACGTCTGTTGAAAATAAGTTTCTGGAGTCAATTTAATCAATTCGGATCAAGTATTGGTGTCATACTCTTAGAAATATTTCTGAGACGATCGCTGTTTAAAATGACCAAGATCGGTTCACCACAAACCTGGATATAGGTAAAATACTGCGATTGCGCGTGCCGAAATCAACAAGCATATGTATGTATGTATGTACTTATTATGACTTTTTTTTATTTGTTATTAGTGTTGTACCAAAGAATATGAATATATTAATGGTAATTGTCATACAAACCCGTAATTTGTATGCAAGCTCACTTCAGGATGTGGAAGGAAAAATAGAGAGTAGATATGCACAAAAGCAGTTTTATTATAATAATAAGTAATAATAAATACGAAATCATTTGATCAATTTGAAGGGTATATAAGATTCGGCACAGTCGACTATAACGCTTTTGCTTGTTTTTTATTATAATTTTTTTATAATTGAATCCTTACTTCTGGGAACTGACGAGAATTATTCAAATACAGTAGACGCCCGGAAATTCGAACTCTCACAAATTCGAATTTCCACAAATTCGAATCAGTAATTTTATTACATTTGGCGCTCTAAAATTAGAAGCCAAAATTCGAATTTTCGAGCGGGTTTTTCTTCTTTGTTGTAAACGCTAAAATTTTGACAATTTAGTTTAACCAAATACAAAGTAAAAATCAGAATCCCATTTAAATTGATAATTTATTGATCTTGTCTTCATGACCGAATTTGGCTAAATTTTTGTATAAAAAACCCGTCCAGAAACTAGAAAAATTCGGAAATTTAAATCGCCCCAAAAACAAAGTGGTTCGAATTTCCGAGCGTCTACTGTATTAAAATTTAATACTTGTCTAGCCATTGCCAAATCAAAATTTATATTCTTGAATTAAATTTAGTCAATTCGGATGGTTTTATTGAAGGGCAAAAGTTTTCCTCTTCATCATAAATTGTTACAAGATTTCTGTATATTTTACTCTTCATTGTAAGCATTTTACTTTGTCCCATTGTTAAAATATACAAAATTGTTTATCCTCTGATACCAATTTGCATAAGTTTCATATTTTATATGAAGTTTTTCTATGAAATAATTTGAATTAATTTTTTTTTTAAATGAATGGTTTAAAAAATTGCCGTAGGAAAATTATACATGCCAAGTAATTCAGATAAATTAAAAAAATAAAAAAAATTATTTACACATATAAATTTAAAAAAAAAAATTTTATATTATAAATGCATTTCTGTTGTTTTTTACTTTAAATTTAATATAGTCCGTGTAAAACTGGTCACTTAACTACTGTTTGTGTGAAAAATATTTTTAACCTAAAAAATCAATACATTTAAGGTATTTATACATATATATACATGGACATATTCAAACATGACTTGGATATTAAGAATTATTTTTGGTGCTCATATATACAGTGGGGAGAATAAATGAGTACGCCCGGGAAATTTTTACAGTAACCAATTGTAAGTTATTTTAAAAGGTATTTCGTAAAGTTACTTTTAAGTCAGGAAACACTAGGATTAAAGTTTGATACATATTTATCTGGTTTAAACAATTATTCGCAACGACGACTAAACAAAAATACTGATTTCCATTTGGAGTAAATTTGTTGAAAGCGCAAACGAATATCATGGGTAGAAAATAAAAAAATAAGATTTGACTTTATTGGATTTTTTTCTTAAACAGTTGGTTTTACAATAAATTTGTAAAAATAAAACAAAAATAAATATATGCTTTTGATTATCCGTTGGTTTGTGTTCAGACAATAAGTTCAAAAACTTTGTTCTAATTTACCAATAAGAAATCCGGTTTTCCCTTCTGGATATCATGTAAATTAGAAAGGTGCTGTTAACAGCCAGAAACATTACTGCAGCTCAAAGAATAGTGATGATGAAAATCTGTAGCTGGTTTCGAAAAATCTTTTATCTTGGCTGGTCTTGGTAAGAAAGATTGGCTTTACAAATAAGGTTTTTCAATAAATATCAATTTAAAATATTAATTTATTCAAAGCAAAAAGACACTTATTTAAAACTTTACAAAATTTAAATTTATCTAAATTTTCAAAATTCTTTTTTTTAATAACTAGTGTTCTTGGGATTGCCCCTATACATGCATTCCATTGTGTTGGTATCAGGAAAATAGGTTAACGGAAAGAGGTTAGAGGGAGTAGTGTTTATGGAAGCTTGATTTGAATTTCTCGATATTAACTGTGACAGGAAAGACATCCTTAATAAGTTTATTCCACATACGAACCATGTGACTAAAAAATTGTCTTTTTTGTAATGCGCAGTGTGACACACTGGCCAGTGGTCCATAAATGGGTTCGCTCTTCTTGAAAGACGCAAAATCAGGCAAAAACATTCCCGTGTTTCAGAAATAGGTTCCGTGATTTCTTCAGAGCTAATAGACTGTGCTCGATAGAATAGTGAAACACACACATATTGTGACGATGTTCAAGTAAATCGAGGCGGTGGGATATTTCGCCGTCACCCATGCGTACCTTCGCCCGTTCCTGTACGCGGTCAAGTAGCTCCAAACTAAACTTTAGAGTACCTGCCCATACATTAGAGTTATATTGTTATATAATTTCTACACCATTTCAAAAAATCAAGATACTTGGATGATTCTTTCGATACCTTTCGTCCAGCAGGCATCACAATGGAATCTAATGCCAGGACATCAAGAGTTTCTGTCTTCCCAACATTTAAACCGTCTACGAATACAGACGATACAGCATGATTTACTGTATGTTTATGAGTCAGAAGACAACATTGGGTCTTACGGACATATAAATCGAACCTATTGGCACGACCCCAATCTGAGAGTAGCTTCAAATCACGGTTAAGTGTTTCAATCATACTCTGCTTTTTAGTTCCAATCTCAAAAAAGCTTTGCCTGTAGCTAAATGAGTATGAATGGCATATGCTGTTGTATTCTGCAAAGGAAAAGAAAAGACTTAGAAGGTTATTAAGCACTAAATACTGAACGCTTTCTCTTTGGACCTGACTGTACTGCTTAAGTGGCCCTCAAAAAATAGGGGCGGGCGTACCCTAAGCGAATATCTAAGGACTTGAGTATGTACTTATTGTACACAGCAGACATGCCAAACAATAGTCAAAGGCCCCCATCAAAATTTGTAATGATACTGCTTTTCTAAGTACATAAGTATGTATAAGGGTCCATAAAATAAAATTATTATAATTGGCTCGGAGTTAACCTGCTACAACTTTGCAATTGTTTTTTTTAATTTTTTTAACGCAAGCCGAGAAAAAAAGGAACTTATCCTTAAAGAGTTCATTTGGAACTTAAAATGTTATATTTTCTAAAATATTTCTTCAACTTTTCACTTTTTATTTATTTTTGAATAATTTTTGTTCTACTTTTCGTTTTTCCAGGTACGTATGAGTGAAGCTGCTTTCTGGGGCAATAAACATACCTATAAGTACACACATATGTACATACATATATATGTACAAATGCGAAAAATGTGCATGCACATTCATGTGTCAACACAAAAGAAAGAGCAAAAAAAAACTACAAGATATCTACATGTCAGGTCAAGTAAATATTAAACAAAGGGGACACATTTTAAAAAAAGTAGTAAAACATAACAACTGCATTATCTTAGAGGTGAGTCAAATTGAAATATGTTTTACGAGTTATATTTTTCTGCAGTTATTTCACGTAAAGGAAGGATAGTGTTGCATTTGGATAAAAACTTTGTAAATGTTTAATACTTTTATCTGAGAACCTGAATTTTAGTCTGGCACTGGCTGGACAAATTTTAATTATTTAGCTTTAAGAGTGGAATACTTTTTGTTAGTTCATCAAAGCCGAAGATTCAATAAAAACATATGAAAAAAATTTCACATAAAGAACAAAAACTATAATTATCTACCACTTTAAGGTTAAAAATACATGTAAATGTATTTTACAGAGAGTCGTTGTTGCTCATCGTAAAAAAACGTTCTTTCAGATCCTTTGTATTTATAAATTGAAGTACAAACATACTTCGGACCTACATATCGCTTATTAACTCAAACTACGTAATAATTAAAAACAAATAAGAGCGATATATTCGGATGTGCCAAATCTTATATACTCTTTACATCTTTTTAAGTATCCAGCAATCTGATCTGGCTTAGATATAAGAAGTTTAATAAAAGTTGTTTATTTGAATGGAGGGTTCCCCTTTCCCTGCTCCTTTCCAACTATTTTTCCCCAAAATGTAAGAATTAATGTATCATAACTTCTTGTAAAAAAATTGAAGTCGATAGCTTTATGGCTTTCAAGATAAAGCGTATCAAAAATTCGACAAAAATCGTTCATTTGTATTGGGGATATCCCTTTCCCTTGGACAGTCGGACGGACGGACATGGCTATATTGGCTTCCCTATCTATAAGGATCCAGAATATATACACATTCTGGGGTCTAAAGGGAATCTTGTAGAAATTAAAAATGGAACGAAAAACTGAGCCTTGAGATTGGCCTCTAGTAAGGGGAAGAGAATTCGACCATTCATCATTAACAAAAAAGGATTTTGTTCGGTTAGCAAGGTATTATAATACAGGGTGTCTGGTGGCAGACTTATGTGTTCAAACTTAAATAAAAAACGAAATAATGGCAAGAAAGCTCTATTAAGATTATTGAACGATAGAAGCGCAATGCGGATTTTAATTTTTGAGGAGTCTGGCATCTAGATGTTTTCTGTCGAATTGAGCACACTGTTCAAAGTCTTGTGTTTTGCGGCACACGCTGCACTAAAATTTGTTTAATTGAACTGATTTCTCGACAAATATTTTTGTTTAAAGACACAAGATTTTTGTGCTGTCGCCCCATCTAGTTGAAACCACGTATGTAGAGAGTCCAATAGATTAGCCCACAGGTTTGAAAAAAAGAGTTCCGTAACCATGCGTCGAAAATTAGACTCGTCGCTCCAAAAAATGAAGATTAGCAGTACGAAAACTCTCCAACAAAATTGTTTGCGTAAATCAAAGTCCTTTCTTTCAGTTTCTAAAGGACATAAATATTTAAAGGACGTAATTTCAGAAACTGTTTTAAAATTTAATGAATGATGGCCCTTAGAAGTCCCACTGAGGCTACTCTTTTCCATAAAAATATCGTGATCTACAGTATTGAAAGCCTTAAAATAGTCAAGACTTCAACAAGAGCTGTAACACAGCTATGGCTTGAATGAAATCCGGATTGCATATTAGAGAGAAGACTCTTCTCTTTATAATATCCCACCATTTGTCGATACAAGAGCTTTTCCAAAAATTTCGGAGGAAAGCATAAAATAGCTATAGGACGATGTTATCCATTGACGTGGGCTATTGGAACAAGCTTTTGTTTCAATTTTGCAGGGGTTACGTGAGGAAGAATTAGTGGCAAAAGTATCATTATAAATTAAGGGTGCATATTGTCATATCCCATAGCATTCGATCTTTGAAAAAGTAGATACACCTATTACATCGTGTTGAGTTATGCAACTAAATTTACACATGTTCTCTTCAAATAGCGTATTGCTCATGCAAGAGTAACCTGAAGAAAAATTCGTAAAAGTCTCATTTAGCTTATATGCATCTACTGGGCAGTCGGTAGTTCTATTTCCTTTGCAAATTCCTATTTCACGAATAGTTTTCCACGTTTGCTAAGATTTAAATGCAGAGCTTAATCAATTAGAATAGTATTCTATGTTTGATTTTTTTAAAACCCTGTTGACGTTTTCTCTGGCAAGCTTGGACCGTTGTTTCAACTCCCGTCCCTTAGCTCAAATAGCACTTTTGACAGTTTTTAAAACAAAACAAGTTTTTTTTTGTGAAAGATTTTCCTTTGGTTAAGAGTTACAGTTAAGTATAAAAGATATTGTATGTTATGCTTTCAAAGGCAGCTAATCATCCACAGAGGGCATAAACACTTCGGGTTATAACTGACCCAATTACTTCGCTATTTTGATAAATCAATGTTTCTGTGTCTAACTTTTCCTGTCCTCAACTAGTAAACTGAACTAAAGTATGTATGATCGTCCCGTTTATTGATTTAGCCCCCATACAAATATCCTCTCGAAATAAGCATTTTGGGATATCAATAACTCTAATATGGGTCTAAGTTTATGCAACTGACTATTTCGTTCAATACTACTTTTATCGATACATTTATTCATAAGGCCACCATATAAATATGGTGCAGAGTACAGAATGGTCGGGCTTGATCAATTTACTAGAACTTTCTCACTTGTTACGTATGAATGTAGTTGGTAGTTACTCTTTTCCAGTATATGTAAGGAAATCGAATACTTCAAACGTGTTTTTCTTAAAAAGGATGTTTTGAGTTATGACAATTAAGCGAAGCGGATGCAGTTTTTTTCTGTGTTTCTAAGAATTTTTAGAAATTGATGAAGTAATGGCTAAATTAAAGTTATTTGTTTAATTCTTTAAACATTTTTTTCTTCCTGCGTTATAATAATAATCAATAGGTTTTCTCTTTAAATATTGAATTTATTAAAACTAGCTTTATTTTTGAGTAAAGTTTTTTCATATTTGTTTTTATATACAAATTTATGTCCTCTTAAGCAAGTCTTCTTAGTTTTTTATATTTTTATTTAATGTTAAATTACTATCATAATGCCACCATTATTTTTTTGCTTTACACAATGACATAAAAAGTCATAAATACAACAAATTACTATGAAACAATAAAAAATTATCAAGGACAATGGCGCTTTGGTCACAGAAACTAAAAGTAAAAGAAAATATACACTTTTTTAATTGCTTGGGTATATATCTATGTATGTGTGCGAGTTTCCTTCTTATAATCTTAACACTCTTTTATATATTTCCTTTTTTATTCCTTTTTTCCCAAGCCGTAGCATGTAGATGCCTAAATGCTAAAAGGCTTTTGATAAAACCAAATAATTTTACCAAAGCAGAAGATATGGGAAATTAACTAAACACGCTACTTTTCAATGCTAAATATGTCTTATTATATATTGAGTACATTTCAATAACAAATGCAATAGTTATATCTGATACTGTTATAAATAACATTTTAAGTAATAGTTATAAATTGCTTATTAAACTCAATAGGTTTGAAAATATATTAAAATAATAAAAGTGTTACATCCCGGGCAGAATATTGTATCTGTAGCCGAAAGTACAAACTGCCTTAGTCAACTAAAAGAGTTTTATATATAAAATTCCTAATTTTTTTCTCGAGCTACCATTTTCTCTAACATAATTTTTGTTACAGATATTAAAAAAATATATTTTCTTAAGTCGGTTTGAGCTCTCCCAACATTATTAAATAGCACAAAATGTAAAAACAACATATTAATTTAGGTATCTTACTTATGCCTCCTCATTGAACAGTGTGTTCAGCTTTAAAAAAAGCAGCCCCACTGAGACTTCCACGAGCGATTTTTCAAAAAAAAAATTTTTAAAAAAGGATCTGAAGTTCAGTCCTTTTAAAATTCAAATCGTTAAAGAACTGAAAGAAAGTGACTTTGACTACCGCAACAATTTTGAGAAACGATGCTGAAGCGTTTTCGCACTGTAAATCCGATTTTTTGGAGAGACGATGCTCATTTTCACTTAAACGGCCACGTCAAGAAGCAAAACTGCCGTTACTGCTCGCCAAGAACCCGCAACGCTTGACTGAAAAATTAAAAACCATTGCATTGCACCAGGGTAACTGTTTGGTATGCCTTATCCACGCGTGATAATCGTCCCATTTCTTTCGAACTTTCCGCGGAACTGTTTTTGCCGAATCTTCGAGCTCAGCCATTGAACTCTTCACACACATGGCTTCAATAGGAGGGGGCGACTGGACACACAGTCAGAGCTTCGATGAATTTGCTTCAAGAAAATTTCCCCCAAAAACTAATCAATCGCTTTGGGGACATCCCATGGTCACCGAGGTCGCCCGATCTAAGTTCCATGAATTTTTTTAATAGAGCTACCTCAAAAACCTCATAAAAACCCCTTATGACAATCGCTGATCTATTGTGGCTTTAATGGAATTTATTTTTCGGGAAATCAGCTCAATTGAACCAAGATTATTGCAGCATGTGGGGCAGAATACAAAGCTTCGTTTTGAGTATTTGTGATATATGTGATGGCATTCTCTTTAAAAAATAAAAACCGCACTTTCATTCTATCGTTCATTTCATTTAACAAACTTTGTGTCAATTATTACTGTTTTGACTAAAGTTTGAAAATATAAATCTGCCATCATACATCCTGTACTTAGTGAAAACTAAAGAGAAATGGTACAATAAAACACTCGTAATGAAAATCATCTGATAGCCTTCTATAAATATACCAATCGACTGATAATCTTATCTTTCGTCGATTAGAGGATGTCCGTCCACTTAAGGTCTCATTTCTCATTATTGTTACAGTAAAGGTCGCAGTTTAAGAATATTTTTATTTAGTTTTGCAAATATAGTATCCTTTTTATGCCAGCAGCTTATACAGGATCCTAGGATCCTATATAAGTTTAACTTCCCAAAATCAAATTTTTCATTGCAGCAGATTTTTTTAATCGAATTTATATTGCTTTATATTGAAAAACCTTTTTTAAACAGAAACAACCCTCTTAAGTTTTGTAAAGATGGATTCATATTGACCTGAAAAACATGTTAATTTCACTTTCAAAAGTCACAGTAGGGCATTTTATGGTTAGGCTTGACTTACTATAACTTTCTTTCTTATTTAGATTTACGTTTGCTTAATTCCCTGCGTATACAATATATTTTAGAACAAGTTATACATTTCTAAATGGGCAAATTTTTTTATTAGACAATAAATTAGGAAATTTTTAACTTGTTTTAAGGACCATTTTCATTTAGGCGACTAGAATCGTATTTTGCTACTAATGTAAACATATATTTGTGTGTTTGTATATTCATGACCTTTTTTTGTTAGATAGTTTTGTTGTTTGTTTTGCTTTAGTACATAAAAAGATGTGACCATTAAATAAAATTTTTATATCCTTGTCTTTTCATAAAACACCATTTAAAACAAAAATTTATTTAACATGCCTTGTGCAAATTTGTGTTTATTTATAAATATCTTAAAGAATGTTTGCAGAATTAAAGGTATAGAAAATGTAATTTAATTTTTTAATTTTTATTACATATTTTTTGAATTTAATGGAAACAGTGTAATCGTATAATAGTAATATTTGTTTTAGAAATTACAGTTATAGTATTTTCAATGTGGTAGCCAAAGCATGAAGTGCGTTTAGAATTAGTGATAAAACTTTTTACAGCCAAAAGTCACAGTTGTAATAGAATTTTGCGGTAGCTAACAATAACAACAACAACTTATTGTTGTCCTATCTATATGCCTTCTAATGTTTTCCTTAACGGTCGATTAAATGTCGCGACATAATACAATTTTGTTATGACTTTCTGTCTAAGGTTTTACTAACAGGATTAGTAGTGGAATTGTAATATTTTTTAAGTTAAAATGTGAAATTTATTACCAATAATGTTTCAAAGAGAATTGAAATTTAAATATTTTTTTAATATAATTTTTTTAATTAAAAAAATAATTTTGACAAATTTTTTTTAATTTACACATCCACGATATAAAATCTATTATTTAAATGTTTTTTGTTTTCATTAAAAATTTTTTAAGATTCCTTTTAATTTTTTCTTCCTTTTCAGAAATTTCTGAACTTTTATTAAAAATGTGTAAAATTGTCTTAGAGATAAAAAAAGATAATTCTGAAACTGAATAAGATATTTCTTAGTTCAATTTAGAAAGGTCGGAAATTTCATTATAAGTTTTTGGATTTAAACTAGAAATTTCCGAAACTGAATTAGAAATTTCTGAAAAACAATAAAAAAGCTCTAAAATATAATTGGAAGTGGTGTATTACTTACTAATAGTAAGTTACTATTGAATATTTTTTTTATCAAATTAATTATCTTTCTTTAATCTACCTTTCTTCTTCTTTCTAGCAAAAGCTTACATTGCTTTGTAATGAGTTAAAATCCAAAAAAGTCTCACTCATTAGCCTTTTGACCCATTATTTTAACATGGCGATTATATTGAAGGCAAGTACGCTCGCTTACAAAGAAGAAGTTAAATAGGTACTTACGTTGTTAGTTTACAAAGAGGGACTTGCATAAGCTATTATTTGTTTGGCATTAAAATAACATTTTCTGTTAAACAAAATATGAAATATTTCTAAGATCAGATAATGTTTGCAGGTGCCAGCTTGATAAAAAATTTGGTATGAAAGCCATTAAAAAACTTCGAACATTAACCGTCAATTGGTTTTCATTGTATCACACATATTTATTTATTTAATATTGGTTATACCCCAGCAAAACCTTTGCTTACCTAGTAAGTTACCAAGTTATATTGGAGATGAACAAGCACAAGTTCACTTTTGGCTGAATATCTAGTTATTTTTGTTTGAGTTGTCCCAAAATTCACGACCCCCACATACAAATGTGCTTACAAAAATCAATCGAATAACCAGTTACCACTGATCGACTGTACAAGATAAATAAAAACTTCAGGTTTTTAAAACGAAAACATTCTATAAAGCCTGTTTCTTAATATTATTTTTACATATATGTATACCTAAAAATGTAATTATTAACGCCCTTTCTAAAATGTAGTTTTTCTATTGGTACGACCTCATTACCTTGTAACCTATGAAGTAATGACACTTCATTACTCAAATTAAAAAAAAAAATTGGCCGGGCCACAGTGTTGTTCTCACTTTGATATTCGGAACTGAGCGCCAAGTTAAATTAATTTTAATTAAAAAATTACCTTTGATATCCATTGACCTTGGTGCATGGCATCTGGTGACAAATTATGAATTTTTACTTAATATCTCCACCAAGAAATGTAATTAATAACTCTTTCAGTTCTTGATAGTAAAATACCTCTTACAATGTCTTTAGCAAGCTCAAGTCCCTAAAATTGTTCAAGTTTATCAATTTCTGAAACATTAAAATGTTATAACTTTTCTGTGTAGCTTTAATTTTTTTTTGGTTAAGTTTTCTCAAAGGGATTTAAAGAGTGTAGTTTAAGAACTGGTGGTCATTTGGCTAATTTTTGCCTCAAAAGCCCATTCTCTTAATATGAAAACCACCTGTGACCGACTAAAAATTTATTTAATCATTTTTTATACTCCATTGGAAACCAAAGTGGTTTAATTTTTAATTATAAGTTTTATTATCTCAAAATCTCAAAACTTAAAATTCAATACAATAGAAGAAGGTATGTTTGAAATGAGGAATTATTTAAGGAGGTAGCTTGCGCTAAAAATTATGCCAATGTTGGAAAAACTGACAAAACATTTTTTAGGACACCAATATTTACCTACTGTTTTTCCTTGAAACCCTTAAGGTAACGAGTAACTACTTTTGACTATTGAGTAGCCAAAAGATCTGCTTATTATCGATTTCGACTACCCACTGCTTCGCTATTACTACTTTAAAAAATTTGAGTTGAGTTTTGTGGCAATAGTGGCCAAAACCGCTGAGATATATGCGGATATATGCATAGATTATCTATGTTCTTGGCCTATATCTTTGCTTTGTGGATTTTACTGATTTTTAATAGGGATTTTTTTAGATTTATTTCTAATAGTTTGGCGCCAAAAACATACATTTGGATTTCACTTGGACCCGCAAGGATGATTTTAGCAGAAAGGCAGATAGGCATGCCAAAATTGATTACCCCTTTTAGGAATTAAGAATATTTAAAATATATCGCTACCTTAATATAGAAAGGCCCTTACTAGTATTCTTCTATAACCCCAGATTTTTGTTTATTTCGATAAATGCTCTGTTCATATATCGCAATAAGTTAAAAATTCCCGCCTTTAAAAAAGGAATTAGGACTTTTCATATATAAGGTACGATATTCACTTAATTGGTCTGCTAATTAATTTTGGAGAAATTATAACCTTAATAACAAAATGAGCCATACAGCTATTTTTTATTAATTTAATTGTATTCCAAACTGGAATAAGTCTTGTTTGACCTCACATCGACTAGTGCTTTGAATTTGGGTCCATATTAAGAAATTCTCATCTAATACGAGTAAATTTTATATACTTTATGAATTTTTATGCAGCAAAGTTTAAAATTATACACCTTATAAAAGGGTTGTAGCAGATTGAGTATAATACTAAATAGCCTTTATCAATTACAAACATACACAAATTTTAACAAAACTTGTAGTTGAGAAACACTTTAATTGAAACACTAAAACATTTTTGTTAAATTTTTTAAACGTAGCCACTGTAGAAATATTCTCCCAGAATTAGCACTTTGGTGTTTGTTCAAATATGTTTTTTTTAGGAAAGTTAATATTGTTCGGTTTTCTAAAATTCCAGTTTTTATCTACAACTTAAATTATGCAATTTAATTGGCAATATACAAAGCAGACAGATTACAAATTATAACTCAAGCCTTTCACTACTCCTTGTAGGGTATTAAAATTAACAATGAATTTAATAATGAGATAAAAATGTTCAAATGAAAGTGCAAACGCACTCACATGTAAACTATTCTTTTACTGCATCACATTTATTCAATTCAAATTAGATGGCCAGGATAAGTTGCACATAAAATGGTACTGAAAAATTAAAAGGTTGTACAAACGCACATAAACATGTGTATTCTTTTTCAAAATACCTGTACCAACATATGATAGCAAATTTTTAAGTCTTTCTACTTTGTACTTTGATATTCAGGTTTTACAGAAATAGTTGTTAACCAAAGCTGAACATGTGTTACACTGTAAATCTTGTAGTTGGAATTTCAATATTTTAAAAAAAAATAAACTATTAAAAGAAATCTTGCCTCACATAGAAATTAAGCTTTTAAAATAAATGTAAGTGGCAACAACAACCGTAATTTTCGCTCATTCTGATTTTTGTTTATACACTCAAAATAATTTATCAAACATAAAAACAAACTCGTTCGTCATTTGTGCGATATATTGTATATATACCAAAATAAACGTAATATTTTACGAAGCAATTTTATACATCGATTTAATTTTTATTTTAAACTATAAATTTCTTCGCAGTTTGTTTTTTTTGTAATTGAATCAAAAGTCTCTGGTCTAAAATTGCTTTTCGTGTTATTATAAGATTATACAATTTGATTATTAATTTTTATGATTAGGATGATTATGATTTTTACAACATAAATTAATTGATCGCAAAAAACAATCAAATACAAAAACCGAACAATTTGGTTGTTATAAAATTTACTTGCAAAAAATAAGCCAATTTCCGAGTGTACACATGCATTAGTGTCTATGAATTAAAATTCAAGCTTTAGTGAATTTATGCAAAAAGGTATTTTTTTCCACCTTTTGCGGCTTTCACTTAAGCGCTAAATAATATTTTGCGTATTGTGTGAACTATTCACATTAAATATCTGCTGGAAAACCGACTCTGAATAAGCTTTCATTTAAAAGATTAGCATAGCTTTTTTTTGCTACCTAGATTATTTGGCATATACGGGATATATGTTTAAACTTAAATAGAAAAACGTAATAATTGACACAAGGTTTTATTAGGAGCATTGAACGGTAGAATAAAAATTTGGATTTTATTTTTTAAAAAACACACTGCTCAAAAGGCCCCTATGCAGTAAACTTGGTTGGCAAAGGCGCGATGAACACTCGACCACTGCGACATCGTGACTGACAAATCCGCACAATCGATAATTTCAAAGACGCCAACCTCCCTCCGCACCGTTTATTATACCCATCACATAGTGATAAGGGTATATATCAGTTTGTCATTCCGTTTGTAATTTCTTTATTATAAATTTTTGACCCCACAAAGTATATATATTCTGGATCCTTATAGATAGGGAGGTTGATATAGCCATGTCCGTCTGTCCGTCTGTTGAAATCAAGTTTCCGGAGTCAAATAAAAAGATACAAACCAGTTAATGGTGTCAAACTATTGGAAATATCCCGCTAACAATCTCTATTGAAAATCAGCAAAACCGGTTCACTATTGACCAAGATATAAGCGAAAACCCAAAACAACCCATTTTTTGTAGGAAAAAATCCGTGCATATATCCCTATATATCTCAGTAAGTATAGTCACTCTTGCCACAAAACTTGGCACGGATACTCCTAAAGAAGCGACCTAAATAACAAAAAATAGGATCAGGTGGAGTGGTAGTTTTTCCACAGTTGCACGAATTTGGTGACATATTTTATGCACTTTATCTCGGAAGCTGTAGCAGCTATCGACTTAAAATGTTTTACAAAAAGTATATGTACAACAAAACCTACGCTTTTAAAAAAAACATTTTTTGGGTGGGGGGTGAATATGGGGTAGCTCCCATACAAATTCACAATTTTTGTAAAATTTTCTATACGCTATATCTCAGAAACTGTAACAGATATCGAAATCAAATGTTCTACAAAAAGTAATTTGACAACAAAACCTACGCTTTTAGGAAATAATTTTTTGGGTGGGGGGTGAATATGGGGTGGCTCATATACAACTTAAGAAGGGGTAGCTGCCATACAAATTAAAAATTTTTTTGAAGTTTTCGATTCACTACATCTGGAAAACTATAACAACTATCGACTTCGAATATTCCACAAAAAGTAATAATCAAATAATTCATACATTTTGGTGAAAAAGTTGGAGAAAAGCAGGGGGACTAGAACATCCCATAACATTTAACAAGTTTTATTAACCTCTTAATATGAATAATGTCAAAAACTTTTAAAATTCTCGATCTCAAACCTTCTTCATCTATTTTTATTATTCATACGAACGTAAGTTAAAATTTTGTAAAGTTTTCTATGAACCTTAAAGCTCGCACAAGGTATTTTTATTATTTGCAAAGACCAATGTGAAGGGTATATAAGATTCGGCTTAGCCGAATATAGTGCTCTAACTTGTTAGTTTCTGATATAAACTTATTTAAAAATATAAATTTGCTTCCAGGGTGTATTTACTAGGGCGCTCTTAAGATTGTAGGGTTTTCAATCGGGGTTTTAATTTTATAAATCAACAGAAAAATCTTATTAATTTTTTTAAGAATTTCATAAAATGAATAACCGATTGGACTTCTAAAACAAACAAAAAAAAATTTATGCTTGTACTAATCAAACTATGCCTTAACTACAGGATTTGCCTTTTTTGCATAGATGAGATGAAGTAAACATATGGCTGCGATACAAAGGAATCGATTTTACACAGGTTAAAAAATATGTATCTTGGACTTAAAGAGGTTTTGGTTTGAAGTTTTATTTAATTATTTTTTCACAATTTTTTTTTTAAATAGAAAAGAAGAAAAAAAATCAATTGAATCATGCCCTGGCGCCAAACTCAGTCGAAGTCTGCAAGTTTACCTATCCACTATCACTACCTTGATCAATATTTTGATGTTTTCTAGCCGGTTATATTTTCGCCTTCTCTGAGTCCTTTTTATTTTCGTAAAACCGATAAAAGCTCGGAGCTTTCCTATCTCATTTACTAGCTATAAATCCCACATGAAGCTCCCTCTGTTAGTTTCAGATACTCTTCTATTCTCGTTTAGAAACAGGGGAGTAACTATTTACGCTAGGTCAAAGAAATCAGCAATCTTTTACTGTGTTCCCCTTATCATATAATAAATTCATAACTCTAGCAAACCATAATAAAAATTTAACGCTATAGTTACTGGCTTTCACGTCAACTGAATAATCAGGGCTGAGCTTCACCTTGGGGGCTTCTAGTCAAAATTTGACTGGTAATTTTAAAATGAAACGGAGCTAGGCAGCGTTTACAGCTTCAAGATAAGATTTGGCGAGTTGTCCCTCTATTACTTTAAATGCTGCCTAACTGGTAGCATACATTTTCACGTCCTCTTTTCCTCCTGCATTCCCCCTATTAAATTTAGCCAGAATTTCCTCCTGCAAAAAGCTACTTTATTCTGGATTTTTGAACATCCCCCAATAATCTCTGTTTGATATGAAAAAAAACCCTAGGGTCTTTATCTATTTTCGATTTCTTAATAAAATTTTCTTACGCCTCAAACTGTTGCTAGGATCCTCTTAGGGGCACACTTGCTTAATACCAAAATTTGAACTGGTGGCTCTTTAGTCAATCAAAGCCTTTTCCAATGCCTTCCATCAAACAAGACTACAATATTTTTAAATCCGTCCTACAATGGATGTGCAAAAACAGTTTTACATATCCGGTTGTGGCCCAATTTCTCACCAGCGAGGTTTCTAAATGCACGAATCTACGACCTGGAGATGTAATTATTTTATCAATTTTTATTTTAAGTATATGGGCTTAATTAAAGCATTTCCTATGTGGAGCTTTAGTCATTATTACTCAGCAATTTAATAACGAGAGCCTTAGGCTTGGTGTTGCTGATTTCTTTCTATTTTAAGCTTCTATTTATACTGGGCACATCTTAAATAGATCCGGGAGAATGCCATCTAATGTTGTCTTTCCGATGCACCACGTTAATTGTAATTCCTAGTGCCATCTAAATATTCTTTTTGTTTCAGCGTTTTATTTTCGAAACAGACAAATACTATTCCGTCATGGGTTTTTGTTAGTTTAGTTGCGGATTTTTTTCATCAAAATTGATGTCTAAACTTTGATTAAATTTTCTTATGTTGTACATACTGTATTTTCCTATTCAAGCAACGTTTTCAAATTTATTTGTATTGGTTATTGTTTGTTATTTTTAAAACCTGTTTGATTTGGAAGCGGCCAGCAACTTAATTTGAATTCAGGAGTTAACCAAATCATAAGATTAAATCGTAAGACAATAAAAGGTTAATAATATTTCAAAACGATGGGATATTTATATTAACGTCCCTGTTCAAAATTTATAGTAAAGAAAATCATTTTGATGTTTGACTTTTTATAAAAATGTTTACATGAAAACTTTCTTTTATTTTAAAGCCTTCCCTTATTCAAGAACTTTTTTTAGTTTTGAAGAGAAAATCCCTTATTACTTATTAAGGAATAAGTTGTCAGGAATAAAAAAACGCCTTGTGAAAAACTCTCTTTGGTAGAATTAACAACAAAAAAACCAAGAAAAAATTTTTAACGAAATTATTAAACGTAAACCATAACCATGAATATAAATAGAAAAATCAATGAAACAACGATGTATTTAAATATTTTTCTAGTTTCGTATTTGTACTGAACAATCAATTTCTTTAGAGTTTTTTTTATTTATTTTATAGATACAGTGACTTCAATAAGTGTTCTAATACTTATCCAACTCCAACTTTTTATGTCTTTTGAAAAGTGTCTTTATAAAGGTATGGGACTTTTAAATGGAATAAAACAATTTTTTTTTAAATTAACACGAAATTTGCTCTATTCTGAAGATAATCTTATAGTAACAAATTCACAATTCGCTACACAAATGGTCTAGCTGCGTTAAAATTTATGATTTTGGAAGCCAAATTACAGGTACAAAACGTAAAACTATACGGTTACCAAATATTTCCTTCTATAAATAAATTACGACAGAGGCTGTGTGACATTGTGCGCCAATTTATTGAAACCTGAGCTCCAAAAATCATGTTTGTTCAATAGATGACAAAAACGTAGTAATCACGGCTCTTTAACCTTCATAAGGTCCTCAAAATTACTTACGTTAACCTTCTTTGGGTCAGATTTGACCCAAAGAGAAAATTCCATATATAGGTAAAAATTTTCTTGTTTTATGTGTGTTATTAAATCTAAATATTATTTCTAGCTATTTTTAGTATATGTTAGGTAGGTTAGGTAGAACAGGCAGCCGTTGAAGGAAAGGATACAGCTCACTTGGGTCCGCTTTATTCGGTCCCTTTATGTTACCTGGAAAGGCAGATAGAATAGGTTGAGATGGAAGGAAAGAAGAAAATTTAGAGAAGGATAAGAAAGAAAGAATGAACAGAAAATGAAGCAAACTTACCAGGGTCTCTGGTGGGAATCGAACCCACAACCCCCATACTAGTAGACTCTTGCACTTGCCACTGATCTACTGGAGCACCCTTAGGTTAGGTATATTTTTCATAAAAAATTTTGGCAAACATTTGAGTACCTTAAATATATAAAAGTATGCACTTCAAATTTTCGAATAGTTCTTGTAATAATTAATTTTTACATACAGTTCCTACTAAAGTTATCTGTTTTTTCAGTAATTTTTTTCCCAATTGACATGATATAAAAAAAAATGTCCGCAGTCAAATTATGACCTTTCAGACAAACTGTCAAATCAAAAACTACACGCATACCTTGTTTTTTTCAGGTATAGCTCCTTTTTTTGCCTGTATACGGTTGAAAGTTCCAGGCATAACTTTTAGCACGATCGCAAAGTACCCAAAATTGTATACCATATTTAACTGGGCCCAAATCGTCGCATTCGATTCGAATCGAAATTTTAAAATTCTTATTAGAGTTCCTATACTTAAAGCATTGACAACTCGATCGATCGAGTGAAATTTCGATTCGAATCGAATGCGACGATTTGGCCCCTGGTTTTGATGGTATATATTAACGTAGTGGACATCTTCCTCTAAATACGACTAGTTGCTCATCAATAGTAACACTTTGATATGGATTGTAAAGGTTTCTTGATATGTCAATTCGTTGATTCTATAATTCACGAATCGGTGCAAACTTATTTAAAATTCTTCATTCACTGCGAGTATCCCTGAAGTAAATCTTATTACTCTTGAAAGATTTTTAAAACTTTTCAATGTCATGATTGCCCTAAAGATCGATCTACCTTTCTTAGAATCTACCAAACTTTCCGAAATTTCATTATTTGACCTGTACACTTCAGGTAACAAAAGTGTTTCAATAAATGCAAAAAATTCTATGCCATCAACATCAGCCCGATCATTACCATAAAAACGTTTACCTTTATTATTGGTATATTTCAAAATTATGTTTATTACGGGAGGTGGGAAAAATAACTGAAAACTGGAAATCTCTTCCTTTGTAATTCTTGAACAAGAATATCGGGTGAAGCCCAGTAACATGCTGACAATGTTTTTTGTTCCGACTCTTCCATATCTTTTTATAAAAAGTTCCTTGAAATATTTTATTTTACCATATTTTAATATCATTGCCTGAGAAGGCACAATCTCACTGGAACTCTCATCTCAGATAGCTCGGGATATTTCATATGATCTTCACTTTTTACACAAATTTCTTCCTTATCTGACGAAGCATTTTTATCCATTCATTTGTATACAAGAAAAAACAGAGAGCACAATTTTAAATTTTGAAACGTTTTATTTTATTTGTCCCGTGTTTATTCGTTGAACGATAACTATTACAGCGTAATCAAACAACAACAACGCATTAGTTTCGTATAGCAAAAGTAAAAAAATATCCCGGTGATCCCCCATTACTACTAGTTTAATGAGAGCACAAGAGACATATACATTATAATTTAGTGGTGCCAAAGCTCAATATATAAGAAAATTCAAATAAATTGGTACTAAAGCATATTTATTTCACACAATGTGCTGTTCAGCAGTGCAGAAACTCAAGCTTTTTACTCTGGGTCAAATTTGACCCGAAGACCTTAAGTGTAAAAAATTAAATAAATATTTTTTTTGCAAAAATATTCCTTTAAAAATCTCTAAAAGCTGTTTAGATTTGTAAATAAATAAAAGTCATAAAATATCAGAAAATAAATGCAGTTATCTTCAGAAAAAAATAAAATTTTTTCCTAAAATGGGTCAAAATTGACCCAAAGACCTTATAAAGGTTAACAGTCAGTATTGAATGTAATGCCCTGGCAAGCATCGTGTAAAAAGAAGTACTCTACCATCCCATGAGACACACCAAACAGTCGGTTTTTTATAACCTTCACATAGTGAAAGAGGTATATGTCAGTTTGTCATTTTGTTTAAAATTTCTTTACTATGCATTTCCGGCCCCATAAAGTATATATATTCCGGATCCTTATAGACGATAAGGGTTTTACGTGAACACCTACCCTGCGAGCAATAATTCACGGTGCTTTTAACACTTGGTGAAAACAAAGCGTTCACCAGCGCCCTCAGAATGGCCTTTCGGCCACCCAGGTTGCAATTCTCGGCCATGACTCTGTGCTAGCCATAACAGACCCCTTGCTGAGGAGTTGGGCTATCTAAGCCCGAATTACGTCTCTAGTTTTGATCTCGCCTTCATAATCAATACAGATCTGCGCCGGCAAGACACATGTCCACATGTTTGTGAAATAGCACCCAACCTTAGCAAGAAAGATTATGATTATCATGTCGCACCTATCAAATGCGGCACCCAGCTCTGTTTGAAGAATCTTTTCTCATTCGGACAGATCAAAATCTCCACTTTCATCAACGCTTCATAATCTTCTTACCGCCAGTCAGGACCGATTAACGCACATGCTTCAACATGTCAATGCCGGCCATTTTATTCTTTGCTACTACTCTGACGGGATCTTGTTTTAGATACTAGAGTCCCCAGTCGTAGCCAGTTTCCATATTCACCTACTTCCAAACACACTTACACCTTTTCTGCTATTAGCCTACTTAATCAGTTGGTCATATAGCTGCGTAGACCCGCCAAAACTAGAGACTCTACCTTGTGAACCTTAAGTCCATATAAGACCGCTTACGCGATCACTCTTGGGCCCGCACAGGACGGACCCCAGCATATACACTTTCATACTGAGTTTCCCCGCTTGGGGATAACCACAACCACCACGTGGTCTCCCAACGGAGACCTCACCATGTATTCAGTTCATGCACTGGTAAGCACATGGTGCCAACTGATTCCCGTGGTACCAGATAGGACTCTGGTCAGCCTCGGAAATCTACTTCCGTACAATTCCTACCTATTTCTATTTAACACAGATAAGGTATTGGTACCCTTAAAACATTTTATTGCTGTGTCACTAATTGGTGATATACATGCCACAGCGACCACAAGGACAGCCTACCTCAAGCCAGATCAGTAAGTTAATAACCATTGATCGCTTTTAGCCCAAGACAGATTGTTTTCAATCTAGCCATGTCTGTTAACCTTCCAGTACACTGAAAGTTACCCGGTTGATACCACGAGGAGGTAGACTTAGGCACTTGTGCTGATGGAAGTTTGCCTGGGGGCAGACGAAAATGTTGCTATTTAAATCCAGCAAAATCGCCAGATACAATAATTTTTCTTCACAAATATTTTTGTGAAACATATGAACCCCCTATTTTCACACCTAACAGGGTTATCAAAGTTTAATTTTTTTTAAATCGCTCCCACAGCTTCCGGGGTGCTCTTACAAAGGTTAAATGTAAGACCAGCCCCAATTAATTTTTCCTCCCAAATATTTTTGTGGAACACACTTACCCCCTATATCCAGCCCCTAACAGGGTTGCCACACAAAATTAGAAAAATTAGGGTAAACACCCGAACAACTTCCCCGGGGTCCTCTAAGAGGACTGAAATATATCACACACCTTCATTTGCTTTCCCTCCCAAACATAAGTGTTTCTAAAGACATACTTACTTCTTATCTCTATTACCCAAGGGGGTTGCCATTAAAAATATACAAAAATGATAACTTCCTCAGAGGTGGCCTTAGGTAAATAAAGTGTATTACCAACCCCATTAGCCTTCCCTTTCCAAACATATTCCAAGAGCTTACTTACCTCCTATCACCATCGCCTAAGGAGGCTCCCATACAAAGTTTGGGAAATTGTAATAAGTAAGCTGTAGGGAGGCTTCTAGTGGTGTCCGTGGATAGGTTAAATGTAGGACTGGCCCCAAACTAATTTTTTCTTGCAAACATTTTTCTAACACATACTTAGCCCCTATCTCTACCTCTCCAAGAGGGTTGCCATATAAAATGTGAACAAATTAGGGTAATATCCCCTACACCTTGTGAAGGGTATATAAGGTTCGGCACAGCCAAATGTAGCGCACTTGTTTTTTTTTTAATTTCAGCATAATTTTGTAGACCGAGCCTTTGTGTGTGTTAAAATTAAAATCTTCTAGATAATCCTAAGAAAGATAACAAACTCTCAGCAGGATTGAAAAAAAAGACTGTCTTGTTGTATTTTAGCATTCCTTAAATAAATAAATAAATAAATAAGCAAATTAATTAAATTATTAACTAATTCTAGACGCATATAAAGTGATTGGAAAAAGGTACGATTTTTCCCCATTTTGAGTCGTTTTATGTGGAATTGATCTTGTATTAATTAATAAATTTGCAGAATATTTCCGACATTGTTTATTTAAAGAAAACTGGTTAAAGATATAGATTTAATTTGAGAACTCGTAAACAGTTATGAAAGACACTGTGTTTTAAGTGCTGCTATTTGGAAATTAGGTTTGCTGAATCTGTTTTAGCTTTATCTTCAAACTTCCTTATTCTTTTGCTTTAAATTCCCTCACCAGACTTTATTTCCTTAACAAATAAAAAACAGCACAAAACAACTGTAACACACTTCTCATTCCAAATTCAAGTGTATTTCTCTTCACTTTTTTCATTGATTTTTTTTTTTCATTTTTTAATTTAAAAATTTATGCAAATTTTGTATCACGTTTTTGGATTTTATTTGATTTTCCCAAGAGTAATAAAATTTAAATTATTTATTACAAACGTTTTTACGTCTCGTTTGGCTAAGTCGCTTTGAAAAATAGAAATATTAAAACAGGCATAAGAGATCGATAATCCAGACCGTTGACTTAATTTTATTTAGACAAGAAAATACGCTATATTCGGCTTTGATATAAATTTCATAAAGTGCATAACCAAAAAAAATCACCACGTTTTTATATAAAGTTTATTTTTAGTCAAGCAGAAGTTTATGAATCAAAAAATTGTATTAGTTTGATATGCATAAATATCAAGTACTTCAGAACCTACTTAGACAGGCCGCAGGGTATGTGACCAGACAACAATGGCTTTATTAGTTTCCCCGGAAAAAGGACCGATAATATATAAAACAAGTAGGAGCGCTATATTTGGCTGTGCCAAATCTTTTAAACCCTTTGCATTGACATTTCGAACTCCGAACATTTTTTACTTTAATCCTTTTTGTATTTATGAAATATATTTAATTTTTGAATAGATGACACCAAATCTTTTAACTCTCCTTTATCCAAATCTTTTGAAATTTTGTATGACAACCCTATAATGTTTGCAAGGAAAAATTAGTTGCGATCAGCCCTACATTTGACCTATCCACGGGCACCCTAGAAGCTCTAGGGGGTGATTTATTTAAATTTCCCAAACTTTGTATGGAAGACCCCTTAGGCGATATAGATAGGGGTAGGTATGATCAATCTTGGGAATTCAAAATTAATACGGATCGGTCGTACACTTAATTTCTCTAAGGTCAACTCTCGGGAAGTTATGTGCGTGCTTACATCATTTTTGTAAATTCTGTATGGCAACCCTTTAGGTGATTGTAATAGGAGGTAAGTATATTTTAGGAATATGCTTGGGAGAGAAAACTAATTGTGTTCTGTAATACATTTTATTCCTCTAAAGGCGACTTCGGAAAAGTTTAAGGTGTTTGTACCCAGTTAGGGGCTGTTTCACAAAAATGTGTCAAAGGAAAAATTATTTGCAGTTGATATTACATTTGACCTTTGTACGAGTACCCTGGAAGGTGTGGGAAAGATTTAAAAAAAATTGGTAAAATCAAATTTTGTATGGCAACTCTGTAGAGGCAACTCAAAAGCAGCTATAGGTGTTTTTATGTACAAATGTTAGATAAATTAACAGAGGTAGTCTTGGTTTGGCTATTATATCGGTAACTTATTGGATGATTTAGCTGGATATCAATACTCGCCAAAGTTTCTGATAGTCTGATACCATTTACAGGCCCATGTAGCATCGAAGGAACTCAGAAAGTTGATTTCAACCATAGCACAGATAAACGGACAGACAGATGGATGGATATTGCTTAATTAACTTCCCGAGCTATTAGAACCAAGGATATATATGTTTTATTTGTTCGCATATGAATATTAAAGAAATCGCAAACGGAATGACAAACTTATATGTACATATATACCCTTATCAGTTATGTAAAGGGTATAAAAATGGGACCGAAATGAAATATTGCAGAAACTACAAATGGAGTGACTTAAATGCTAAAGAAATAAAAAGGGAGGTTAGGATAAGAGGTTTGTTTCTTTAATAGAGACGTACATCTTGGGAATAACATGTGGGATCACAAAATTTCACAAGTCGATTTAACAGGATCTCTTTTAAGCTAAAGTTTATTGCTATAATTTTCTTCTGAGCTCAACATTTTCTTCGTATGTAATCTTCACTTTTGTTGGTGTGTTTAAGTATTGTTTATTTACTGCCAGACCCATTTCGGCTGACTCTTCATCGAGATTTAAGAGGACGTGCTCTTAAGGCGATCATGGTGACCCGCAGGATTGCGTTCCTTTGGGTTCCGGGTAATGGTGACGTTTCCAGGTTGGCCAAACCTGGAGGGATGGGGCTGATTGCAGAATCTCTAGACTTTTATGACCTGTTCTCATGAAGAGCAGGGGGGTTCTGAGGTGCATTAGTTAAGACTCTCACAGGGCACTGCGATGTGGGATATATGACTAATAAATGGGGCAAGAACTCTCCATATTTCTGCAGGGTATGACCGAGGAGAATCCAAGGCTTCATTAGTGATGTTGGGTGGCTGGGCAGATAGGTGGTTCAGCGCATATGACTACTGATTTCCTTTGACTTTTTTCGTACGGCAATCTTGCTCTCTTTTTCTTCTGTCTATAGAATGCTTGTCTTTACCTCTTTTTTTCTACTTTTGGCTCTTCTGGAGGGATTCACAATGGACATAACCTTAACCTAAAAGTCATTATTTTAACATTTTACTTACTTTGTTAACAACGAAAAAGCTGTCTATACTAGGATGTTCCTTTAATATTTTTCCTCTTTTGTTTTTTAACAGATTTAATAATTTTTGGCTTCTTTTTCGTAACGTTACATAAGCTTAAACTAATTTTGCTGAATAATTGCAGTAATATTTTTTTCCCAACACAAAAAGTTATGAAGCGTATTTTAATGCATTATTTTCAACATTATGACATTAGTTCCGCCTGAAAAAATTGCCAAAGTCATGATATTTTAGCTTAAGCATTTAGCGTTATAATTAAGTTGTTAAATTTTACAAACATTTCGCATTAATGTGAACAAGAATTGTAAAATTAAACAAAAACAAAAAAAAAGATTTAAAAAAAAATACTTTTTCTCCGCATTAAATTTAATGGCTGAAATATAAACGTTTAAGGATAATTTTACACATTAAGAGAACATAAAATTTTAAACTTAAAAGCGAATAAAATGTAAATAAATTATGCTTTAACTAGCTTAACTAGAAACATTTTTTGCTTAGATTCTGTCACAAATATGTAAATCTCTAAGGTATGAAGGCCATCAAAATAATCAGGTATTTATTTATAGCCGAAAATAAAATTAAATTGATGTTTTCTTTCGTAAATTTTGCTCTCAAAGGCATGAAAGGTTAAGTTAGGATGTTACTGTCTTGAAGTTAAAAAAAATAATTTATTCTGCTCAGAATTCTGAAAAAATTAAAACACAAGAGACACTTCTTTAGTAAAAACTTTTTTAAAACAAGGCAGATTTAAAACCACTTAGAAATACAAATGGCTTTCGATTTCTACATTTCTCTATCAATTATCAAGGATAACAGCTAACGTGTTGGAATTAAATTAACAAAATGCGTGACACAATTTTTTAAAGATTCTCTAAAAAAAATATATAAAAACATTTAAATGAGCAGTTTTTTAAAAATGTTGGAGTTTGTGTTTGCATTTACCACGAGCCTTTGGGAAAGCGTTTTCTTTATGTCAAAGAAAAATTCAATCATTTGGATTTTCTACAAAAACGAAATCGTTTTATCCTTTTTTTCTGTTATTAACAAGTTCAGCACAGACAGAAAGATTAAGAATACCCCATAATAAGCTGACATCAAGATATAGCAAACGTATCAAGATTATTTCTGCTTGAACGCTTAAGGTTGCAATGGTTAAATATTTTGATAGTACTGCAAGCCCCTGTTTGTCAAACTGTGGGCCACAGTTAAAGAATACATAAAGTGCAACCGCACTGGCCCTCTTCGAGACAAATTGGTCCATTGTGTTTTTCTTCTTAAAATAAAAGAAGTAGAAAAAGGTTGAAAAAACTGTAATTAGGGTTAAAATTTAAAAAAATCTAGAAAAATAACAGTAAAAACAACAGTTAAACAAGGCTTAAATACTAATTTATGACCATTTTTAGCCTTTGGCGTACTTTAGTATCTCAATGAAAAATCTTTGCTTACCTAGTAAGTTAGCAAGTTATATTTGAGACAAAAACTCTATATACCTTTTGGCCTAATAACTAGTTATTTTTGTTTGAGTCGTCAAGCAATTCACGACCGCCGCTTACAAATGTGCTTAAAAAGTTGTAAAAGGTTTTTTTTTATATGGATACGGCCTCAAAAAAAGTTTACTTTTTAGACTGAATACCTCGCTGCATCTGATAAATTTAATGCTACTATATTTTGTATTGGAAAGTTAAAAAAAAGAGCCTTGTATATTTGTTTCTGATCAGAATTAGCTCAGTTTTTGAAGAGCTAACAGACAATTCATTGAATGCCCTCATCGCTTAAGAAATAGGTGAATACCCGACTGTAGCAGTAGTTGCACATGTGATAGTCTTTTGAACCATGCAATTCATATATCTGAGCAAATATTTTAAGAGTCATGCTTCCCAGTAAAAACGAAAAAGTGTCCCCCTTAGGATTTAAATTAAGACAGTGTTTTCTTTAAAATGCTTAGAGTCGCCGACCCATGTATGCAGTTACAGGTCCATTACTGATGCCGAATTTTTAAATTTTTTAATACCAAAAATGATGATAAATTGTTTTAACGGAAAATGTTAAGTTCATTTTTTATTTTGCTTTTTTAATAATTTGTTATTTATTATACCCTTCACTTAAGTGATAGGGCTGTATACAAGTTTGTCATTCCGTTTGTATTTTTTTTAATATCTACCTGCAACCCCATACCCTATGGGTCTATATAGGAAGCGTGGCCGATTTAACGATATTCCTCCGCCCGTTTTACGGTAAAAATCAAATTTTTAAGCCACTTATGCCGCATAGTCAATTATTAAACATATCTGCGAGAAAATAGCTGTGAAATCCAGCGAAATCGCCCATTAACTGGTTGCGATATAAGCTAAAAACTAAGACTAGCTCTGTTTATTTATCTTAAATTTATACAAAAAAATCTCTACAGCTGCCCGGGGGATAACCCTACATGCTTGTAGGGTTATCCCCCGGGCAGCTGTAGAGATTTTTTTGTATAAATTTAAGATAAATAAACAGAGCTAGTCTTGTTTTAACTTTCTTCAACTTCTTTTGGTTTTTATCTTCAAACGCTGCAAAAGTTTAGCTAAATTTTATTGCCATTTTACTATTATTGCTGTTGTTGTAGTTTAGCTAAGATTGTGAGAAAAGTTATCATTTTATAACAACTATTACAACCATAAACTTAGTCATGTAAATGTTAAGGAGGTTTTGATGTTTTGGTTTTATGTTCAGTTTTTAATGTTTATTGTAGTAAATGGTGTTAATTTTAAGAACCATAATTTTTATGTTTGGATAATATAACATTAAAAAGTTTGGATATAAAAATATGTTTGACTAAAAGTCAGGTTCCTACTATGTAAATACATATCGTTACCTTAATATAAAAACTCCATAAATATTATTTTATTTATTGAAATAAGCAATAACCTGGGCTAGTAAAAAAATACGAGTTAAGTCCTTTCTATATTAGGGTAACGATATGTATGTTTAACGATAAATAGTGTTTTTTAGTTAATTTATATTAAACTGGCTTACCCGTCCCGGCGTTGCGCGGGAAAAATCTTAAAAGGTAAAGTTTGGAAGCAAATTTTTAACTTAAAAAAGTGCATAGGTATAAAACTGTGGGAAAATTACAGCATGCGATTCAACTCGAAATTTTAATCGTTTTGATGAGCTGTCTATGCCTTTAGTATGTGAATTTTTACACGAAATACCCTTTAGTGTTGATAATAAGACTTTTACATAAACATTAAACCAATATACAATATTGTGTTAAATTATGCAAACAAAACCTAACAAAATAAATCTATCCCCTAGTACCCTCGAACAGAAGCGGGGGGGGGGGGGGGAGGCGGTTTCCAAGTGCAAACCAGCAAACTGGGATTATTTAATTGTTAAAGCAAAGGCTAGTTTGTTTGAATACTGCAAGCGTTAAGAATTGGAAGGCAAACCTTTTGGATTACTTGGTATATAGAGTTTATAAAATATCTTTTCCTTAGAATAACCCTGTTGGTATTTTTGCTCCAATAATATTGCCATACACAGGGTGTTGAAAGGTGGTTTATATGCATAAACCTTGCTGATCAGATATCCCCATAAAAAGAAGTCCGGAGCAGTCAAATCAGGCCAATCATCATCACCATTTCTTGAAATAATTTATTGTGGAAAGAGATCTCGGAGAAGTTCCATTGTAATCCTAGCTGTATGCGATGTAGCACCTTCTTGTTGATACCACATGTTAGCCAAGCCCAAGGTATGCAGTTGCTGCATTAAAAAGTTTTCAATCATATCAGGAAATCGCTTCCCATTACGCCGTTTTCAGTTTTAAAAAATTAAGCTCCAATGATTCCTACTGACCAAATTGCACACCAGACTTCCACTTTTAATGGATGCAAAAGTGACTGATGGATAATTTGAGGGATTTCTATTACCCAGAATCGACTATTGTGGTTATTGACATATCCACTCAAATGTAAATATGCCTCGGCACTCATTATTATTTTTTCATGAAAATCGGGGTTGTCATGTTTTATTGATTAAAACACGTTGGGTTACTGAATATTTTTTCATAATAAATTTGCCATGTCTCTACTTCACGACTGCAAAATGCGAACTGTCAAGACTAACGTTTACCAAAATGGCGGTAAAATAAATTAGTATACCTTGCAGGGGGACACTCTGTATATATCAATCGTTCTTAATTTATAGTATAATTACATTTCAAGTGTTTTTTAAAAGGAGTTTAAAGTTCTCTTATATTGTTATACCCAAATTTGATTATGTTTTTGTACAAATATTTATACCCTACAAAAGCAAAGGTCTCAGACCTACCTCTAATTATACCGATCGACACAGAATCACTTCCTGAGTCGATTTAAACATGTCAGTCCGTCAGTCTGGCTTGCAGTTAATGTATTCTTTTGAACAGAGTATAGACCGCATTTTTGCAGATATTTCGATGAAATTTGGATTAGATATGTTTTTTGGCATAGGAAAAAAGCATGTTGTTTGTGGTGATGATCGGTTAATTTTTTGACCTAGCTCCTATACAAATGTCCTCCCGGATTAAGCGTTTTCGGCTATAACTGGCTTAAATATTGCTCTATCTTCACATAACTTTGCACGTTTGTCCATCTTTGTGCCACTAATTATTGTACCGAAAATAAAAATAATTGGTCAATTTTTGAGCTTCATAAAAATTGCATCAATAGAACAACCAGCATGAAGACTAAAATTTTTGTGGGCGCAACAACCCCTCCCTGGCTTGTGTCCTTTAGAATTTCAGAATTAGAGGCCTTTTATATGTGTGCTAAGTTTAAAAAAAAATCGGTGCAGTAAAATTACCAGCAAGAAAAAGTTAAATTTTTGTGGGCGTGGCACCGCCTATTTTTTTGCCTTAAAATTTTTTTCCGTTAGAGGCCTTATAAATGTGTACAAAATTTTGAAAAAATCGGTGCAACATATGCACCAGTATTAAAAGTTATTTTTTTGCAGTAGAAGTATAGTTAGATTTGAAGTGCTGCGGGCGTGGCACCTCCCCTTTTTCCAAAAGCGTATAGCCTATCGCACACCCAGGGCTTCAAGGTATTTACATTCCAAATTTCTTGAAAATCGGTCGAGCCACTTTAGGCGTGATTGCGTGACAAACAAACAAACAAACACACTTACACCTTGATTTAATAATATATACCCTGCGGGAAATGGGTGTCAATTGGTCGGCGTACCTGTCCTGTTACAGGTACAAAACATGAATTGCACAAAAGTTGTTGGTCGTGATTGGTTAAAAAGGCACACGTCAAGTAACTGGTTAAAAGGTGTCAAAAAATTTTGGGGGAAAAATAGAAATACTGGTCCCTACACATAAACATACATCTGCTTATATATACAAAAACACACTCGTAAATACAAACAAAGTAGATTGAACAGGATCTTAAACAATTAATGCAAAATTTGCTTGTAAAGGATTGGCCTGTAACCCGTTCTATGGTGTTAGTTTTGAACCAATTGCCCCCTGCAATGACAACGCAATGTAAAAGTGACAGGTTTTCTTCATATAAAGTTCAGGAACTAGAACCAGTCCCTACCCTAAGGGACCGTTCACGTCAATAGTCTTGGACTAGTCCACTTCCCCGTAGGGTATGTATAGGGATTTTACGTCGATATTAACATCTTTCAATGAAAGAACTTGTATTCGACAAAACGTAAATTCTAGATTGATTGTGGAAATATTCTAAACACAACAGCACTAAGACCTGGATTTTTAAATGGTTAATTAGTTCCTACTGGTGCAAAAGTGCTGCCTTAAGCCAGGAAATAATTTGCTATTTTTTACCACTCATTGTAGAAGGGACTATCAGCCCAACAGGTTCTCAGACATATACCTTACAAGATCCCGGATTCAGTTTGTGATTCTTCCCTTAGCTATGTTTAATCTATAGATAATCCATGATCATTTGGGGCGTTATGGCTTGCGTATGAAAAAGTTCTTATGGGTGAAGAATTTTTTTAAATAATTTGCAGCTGTTAAAGTTTGGGGTGTCTATTGGCAAATTTATATTTGTAAAAAACAATTATTTTAGAAAGTAGTTAATGGCGCGGATAGAGGGTGGCGCCGTTGAAATTACCGATTGTGCGGATTTTTCAGTCACGATGTAACACTGCTCTAGTGAGCATTACGTGTTCGCTGTGGATACATTTTTCAAGATTAATGATTCCTACGTAATTGTTCGTCGAAAGCTTTGTTCAAAGCTCGGTATTCGGCGAATACGTGATGGACCGAGCTTAAAAGGTCTTAAACTGTACTGATATGGCCCAATTATCTAGTCAACTTTTAAATCCAATCTTTTTTACAAAACGCTGGATAGAATTTTATAACCAATGGGAAGGAGGCTTATTCCTCCTCAGTAGGCACATACTATCTTGTCTCCTTTTTTTGTGCCCAAAAACATTGATGTTTCAATCTTTGGGCATGCATTCCTCTAGCCAGATTGAAAAAGCTGATGCTTACGTCTTATCAGCGTATCGTCTCCGGTTTTAAATAGTTCAGCTGGAAACCCATCAGCTCCTGCTTCCTTGTTATTATTTAGCTGGCTAATTGCCATTTTGACCTCATTCTGACTTGGTGATATGCACTCAATACCGTCTTCTGGGATTTTTGTGGTGGTATATTCATCGTTGCTATTATCAGATACCAGCAGGCGTAAAAAATTATTTTTCCATGTCCTCAGCACTCTAGCTGTAACAGTCACCATCTTTGCAGAAGAAAGTGCCAATAGCAAAGCCTTTAGTTTGGGGGTTTTAGTTAATTTCGTAAAATGTTTGTCCCAAATTTTTTGTAATGCGTAAAAAAATTTCGTATTTTCTACAAAAAAAAATTCGAAAGTTTATTTCATATATTATTGCAGGGATTATGCTCAGTGTAGGGGGCTTAATATATGTATGTCTATATTTTAAGAACCAAAAATAATGTATGTAAAGATATATAATAACCGTTATGAGTTTTAATGTTCATTTGAATAATTTAACATAAAAACAAGCAAAAAGTGTTACAGCAAAAAAACTTGCAAAAAAACACACCGTCATTTCATGACAACCAAAGCCAAAACCATTTGGTAGACTTTACGCGTGCACACACACACCAACACATTAAGTAAGAAAGCAAAACCAAATTCAAAACACAAAAAAAATTTAAAAATGGGAAAAATGTCTATTATCATGTCAATTAGCTGTTGTTATTGGTGTCGGGTGGTTAAATGGTTAAATCTATGGTTGAAAATTACATTTCCGCTCTTTTTCAACATAATCCAAAAGTGGTAACATAAAAAGTTTTAGTTTTTATATGAACATACGCATACATATATATATTTGTTGGTCCTACTAAAAGATTAGTTTACAAATAAATTTGCTTATTAAGCTTTGTTAGGAAAATTTTTATGTCCGATGACACATTTTATTTTTGAATATGCAACTTTGGTTTAAGCCTCGCTTGTTTAAGGGCATGTTGTTTAGAGTCTTGTTTTAATTTTTTTTGATTTAAATTGCAATTTTTAATGACTTGACATTAATATGAACGAAGAAATCGACTTCAACATTTTTGTACTACAGAGTTGAGTATAAAAGAAATGCGTATAGACACATATACACAATATATGCACAAAATACATATGTGGCTATAAGCTTTACAACAAACATATGATACTCTTGGACTTAAAAATATAAAAACCTCAAAATTGTAGTAATATAGTGTCCTGTACCTGGAAAAAATATATATATGTATACCAATGAAAGTGCTATGGAGTGAAGGTAAACATTTTGTGAATTTGACACAGAACTTATTTAAATGAAAACTAAGACTATTTACAACATTTTTGTTGAGCTAGTTGTACTTTCATGTATTTACAAATTTCTCCATAGTTTTTTACAGTTTTCAAAAATCAATTTATTTATATATTTTAAAATCTATAGAATTTGCTTTGAGTTGTTTAAGTCCTGACTACTAATAATTAAGATTAGATTAAGCTAAAACTGGCCGCTTTAGAAAACATCTAATGCCGGCCATACACTACACAAGCTCAGTGCTCAAGTCTGCTACCGTACAGTACGTTTTCTTATCGCTTTTTTATTAAAAATAATTATAATACAATTAAAATAAGTTAAATTTTTGTGATCCTTGTAACATTTGTTACTATTTTATTTTGTTTTATTGCGAGGGGGTTGAACATGTTGCCTTTTTTCGCCTTTAATTTGAAATAAAAAAATTTCACATTATATTTTTATACTGGGAGACTTGATTTTTTTTCCGCAATGCTGCACCAGATCACTAAGTTTGTGTAGTATATGGCCATTATAAGAATACTCTTTGTATTCTAAGTGTTGCCAGACATAAAAATAAATAACTTGGTAGAGGGTGTTTGGTGGTAGATTCATATTTTCAAACTAAAATGATTGAACGATAGAATGTAATTGTGGATTTTATTTTTTAAACAGTATTTCATGTAGATTACTTCCGTTGGGTTTAGCACACTGCTTAAAACGGTTTCTTGTGTTCTGCGACACACACTGCAGTAAACTTTGTTGAATTGAGCTGCTTTCTTGAAGAATATTTTTCCACAAGAGATTGGGGATTGTTATTATAAGCCCTATTTTTGAGGTTGCCCCATAAAAAAATTCAAGAGAGTTAGATCGGGCGACCTGGGTGTCCACGGAATGTACCCAAAACGGCTGATCAGTTTTTGGGGAAAATTTTCCCAAAGAAAATTCGTCGAAACTCTGGCTGTTAAAACCACGTGTGTAAAAAGTACAATAGATAATCTTGCTGGCTTGACGAAAAGAGTTCCGTTATCATGCGTCGAGAATTTTCACGAATGACGAATGTCAACGTCGGCTGGTCTCGAGAATTCTTAAAAAAAAAGGTCCAATTATCTCATGCATAGATAAAGCAAACCAAACAGTTACCATGAGGCAATAGTTTTGGATGTTTCAATCGAGGGCTACCGGTTTTTGGATACTAGTAACGACAGTTTTATTTGTTGACTTTCTTTTAGTTCCTAAACGATTTGAGTTTTAAAACGATGGAACTTCAGATCCTTTTTTTTAATTTCATGAGTAATCGCTGTTGGAAGTCCCAGGGAGGCTTCTCTTTTCTGTGTTGAAAGTAGCGGATTTTCAGCTAAGTTGCTTTCAACCAGTGCAATATTTTCGGGAGTCCCCGACCGTTGACTGGGTCGTGGCCGTGAAACATTAATGGCCGAATAAGTTTCGTGGAGTCTCTGCGCTCACTCGGTCTATCACGTATTCGTAATTAAACAAAATTAATGAGGAGCAATTACGTTAGAATCATTACTCTTAAAAATGTCTCCACATCGAACGTCTGATACGTCAAATCGATAATTCCCACGGCGGCATCCTCCCTGCGCTCCGTTGGTTACTTTTTAAAATAATTGTACTTAAAAATACAGAGCCACACAACCTGTACTTAATCAATTTTAAATTACGTCTTCCTCATAAATACCTCCTTATCTTAAGTAAATTTTAATCAATTTTTAATATTTAAAAATAAATTTGTATTTCAAGCTGCTTCAAAAATCAACTTTTAGCCCTTCGTACTAAAAATTTCAGGAAAACCTAAGTTTCGCACTTTTTGAAAACATTTATGTTTTAAAGAAGTATAAGTTACAAACGTGACTCAAAATATAAGACTTTTTTTAAGCCAACTCAGACAGGCAGGGACAGCTAAGTCCGATTTTTCATATATAAGGTCATTCTGTACAAACAAAATGGTTTTATCATTATGAAAAATGAACAAAAAATAAACAGAACTAAATAAAACAAAAAAGTCCCCATCATACTGAATAATTAAACATCTCATTTAAATTGGTGTAACAAAGAAATAAGGGTAATAAAATTAAAACAGAAAAGAAATAAACTTTATAAATGTTATTAAAATTTAACTTTATCTTTTTAAAGGCAACTTAAACCTAATCCTACTAATGTTTTTTACCCTTTTTCAAGAGCGAACACAACAAAGTTTTGTTTATGTATTTGTTTTTGTTTGTTTGTAGCATATTCCCAGCGGTAAATTTCATCAGGATTTTTCTTTTCTGGTTTATTTACACCTTCTATTAGATTTTATAATTCACACTATACAGCCTAACTTTAAGAGCAATCCATAAGGTATCTTTCTTCTAAAGTTTTCTATTGACGTTCCATTTCCACGTATTAAAAAAACGGAAAAGGTCGTTTTTTTGTCAACATGCCTTTTCCATTACCTCAAAAAAAGCTATTTCAACTGACCTTTTTTAACAAGGAAAAATTGAAATAGATACGCAATTTTGATTTAAATGTCTTTAATCTTCTCAAAAACCAAAGAATTTTAAATCTAAAAGCCTTTTAAGAAGCCTTGATTCAAAAGCTTTTCAAAAGCCTTGCTAATGTGCGGGGTTTTGCTCAGATAACCCAATGCCTGTAAAAAATAAGCAAAAGCATTTTATTTGGCTTAGTCGAATCTTAGACCATTTACATTGGCCTTTAGAAACGCCGAACTTTTTTATTTTTATCCATTTATTTATTTATAAAATATGCTTAAGTTTTAAAAAGTGATCATTTATAAACGGGGAAGTTGTATAGGGTTTTACCATAATTTTTCCAAATTTTGTATGGTAACCCCCTTAGGGGTGGAGAAAGGGGTTAGTTTTTTCTAGAAAAATGTAGGCAAGAAAAAATGAGTTGGGGTCAATCCTTAATTTTGCCTATCCACGGGCACCGTCAAGGGTATTTATAACAATTTACCAACCTTTGTTTGGAAGCCCCCTTAGGCGATGGATAAAGGGGAGTAAGTATGTTGTAGGAATATGTTTGAAAGGGGAGACTACTGGAGGTCAGTCATACAATTTATTTTTTTAAGGCCGAATCTGGTAAGTACAGTTTTGCCCATATATAATGGCTAGTTGTTAAGAAAATTGCCTTTTAGCTACTTTTAAAGCAAAAGCAAAACCTAAAATGACACTCAATGCATAAACCTGCTAGTAATGATAAGAAAGTTATCTTTAAACCTTAAATTTTACATTTTAATCCTTAAAATTTTTTATTTCCTTTAACATAAAGGTTACAATTTGCCACACCTCTGCTTTTTAATTGTAGTCTTAGTAGCTAATATTCCCAGGATATTGGCTTCTTAAAGGAATTTTTAATATGACCTTTTTCTCAAACCTTATTTAGGCCTGTATTAGGAACAACTAGATAATACTTTGTTTTCCGCGCGCATTACCAGCGGTGCTAAATCGTTGAAAGCTGCAACAACAAATGGTTTAAATTTTGTTCTATAAATTTATAAAAACCATTTTCTTATTTAATTTGTTGCTTTTTTGTTCATATGTTTTGGCAACAACACAAAAATATGAGAACAAATTTAACAAAATATAAGAGAATTCTTAAGATTTTTATATGTTTTTTTTTTCTTATATTTAAGGGGCATGCGCAAAAAATTTAAAAAAAAAATTGCGGGAGATGTTAACATAGGTTTATTGCAGATTAAATTTCTTTAGAAAACAGGTTGGGGCTATTTAGACTTACCCAAAATAAACAAAAAAAGTGTAACATGGGTCTGTAACATCAATATTAAAGATAACACAATGATAACTTTAGTTAAAGTTTTCAAGTTCACAGCTGCTCTTAAGAAATACTCGATATTGAAAAAACCAGCTGACAAGTGGTGGTGATATTTTCTGTTAAATAAATACAAACAATTCTACCAATGTGAACTAGTTGTGGACGTAATTTTTGTGTTTAAAGGATAACAGATTAATATTATGTTTCACATTGGAAATTCCTGTAAAAATAACGTAATAAAAAAAGGCTCACTAAACTACTGTTACCTAAATGTTGTTTTTTTATTACACTTGTATATATTTCCGATTGTAGTAAAGTTTAAACTTAGGAAAACCAATGGAATAATAAATTTTAAAAATCAAGTGAATCTTATCAACCGAATTGAGCATTAAATTTATTGTGAAATATTTTTAATATCCTGTGTCTGTTGGCAAATTTATATTTTAAAATATGATTATTTAAAAAAGGAATAATCGGTGCGGAGAAAGGACGGCGCCGTTGAAATGACCGATTGTGTGGATTTATAAGGCACGATGTCGCAGTGGTCAAGTGAACATCGCGCGTTCGTTATGGAGGCATTTTTTAAGAGATTCTTACGTAATTGTTCGTGGATAATTTTGTTCAAAGTTCGGTATTCGGTGAATACGTGATGGACCAAGTGTAGATCTGATTTGTTCGTTGATTGAGAGATTCTTTGAAACTGCTCTAGTTATCAATGTCCCACAACCAGGGCCCAGTTGACGTCCAAGGACCTTCGAAAATATTAAACTGGTTAAAAGCAGCTTACGCAAAAATCCCCAACTTTCAATACAGAAAAGAACAGCCTTACTGGGAATTCCAAGAGAGATTATTCATAAAATTTTAAAAAAGGATCCAAAAATTCATGCTTTTTAAATTCAAATCATTTAAGAACTGAAAGAAATATACTTTGACTTACGCAGAAATTTTTGCGAAAGGATTTTGGGGTATTTTTGTACTAAAATTTCCATTTCTTGAAGCGCCGAGGCTCATTTTCACTTAAACGGCCACATCAGCAAGCAAACTTGCCGTTATAGGTATCCTATAGCTCGCAACCCTTGATTGAAATATCAAAAACTTTAGCATTACCCCAGGGTAACAGTTTGGTGTGCCTCAAGATAACAAGACCACTTTTTTTCGAAATTTTTCGAGGGTAGGTGACGAATTTTAACGGAAAAAATTATCGACGCATGATTATGGAATAATTTTTATCAAACCTGTGAACCCGTCCATTGTACTCTTAACACACGAGGTTTCAGCAAGATTTCGCAACTGTACACACAGTCAGAGCTTCGATGAGTTTGCTTCGAGAAAATTTTCATCAGTCGCTTTTGGGATATCCCATAATCATCGAAGTCGCCAGAACTAAATCACATGAATTTTTTTTATGGGACTACCTCAAAGAGAGGGCTTTAATTGATAATGGAAAATCTCTTGTGGCTTTAAACGAAAATATTCGTCGAGAAGTCAGCTCAAATAAATTAAGTAAACTACAGCGTTTTGCGCAGAACACAAGGCTCCATGCTGAACAGTGTGTTCAACTCGACAGATGACACTTTTTCAAAAAATAAAATCCGAATTTTAATTTCATCGTTTTATGCTCTTCGTAAAACTTTGTTGCAGTTATTACGTTTTTATTTAAGTTTGAAAACATAAATTTACCACAAGGCACCCTGTAGATCGAATCTACAGTCTGATTCAACTTAAATAAAATTGTATCTCTGAATATGTTAAACCTTTCGATTTGCAACCTACTAAAAATACATTTATAATAATGTTTATTTTTATATCTTGATTCCGGAAAAAAGGCAGCTTTTCCCCATTTTCTTTTTTGCGCTTATAAATTCAAATTCCTTGTAAAATCCCCATCACAATGCCTAACCTCTTAGAGGGGATAATATTAAAGTGTTGTCTTTTTAAAAAATACATAACAGATTTTACTTGATTAAATTATCTACAAATATTAGATTAAAACAAAACTAAATAAAGAAGAATTATAAATTTAGAGGAAATTTAAATACATCCATAAATATTGAACTTAATTGAATATTTGGCTAAGTTTGGGTATATGTATGTAGTTGTGCACAAATTTATGTGCATAATAATGAATACAATTTATTGTAAATAGACAATTCCTTAAAATATTTCTGTTGCGCTTTTCTTTAAACGAAATAGATGGTTTCTTTTTATTTAAACATATTTTCAAGCCAAAACATCTGTCTAATATTCTTCAACAAAGATGTAAACAAAGTGGTTCTAAATACCAGAAAATATTTAAATTTATGCACTTGCAAAGTGTTTTATATTTAAATTGGTTATTGAGTTTTGCACCATCTTAAATTTGTAACTTCCCTGCGGGTAATGTGTGTCTATTAGTCGGCGTACTCGTCCTGTTACAGGTACAAAACATGAATTGGACAAAAGTTATTAGTCGTGATCGGTTAAAAAGGCACACATCAAGTAACTGGTTAAAAGGTGCTAAAGAGTTAAGAGGAAAAAATGGAAATACTGGTCCCTTTACATAAACATACATCTGTTTATATATATACACGCACACGCGTAAATAAAAACAAAGTAGACTGAACAGGATCTTAAACGATTAATGCAAAATTTGCTTATAAATTATTGGCCTGTAACCCGTTCTGAAGTGTTAGTTTTGAACTAATTGCCCCCTCCAATGACAACTCAATGTAAAAGTGACAGGTTCTTTTCATATAAAGTGTAAGAACTAGAACCAGTCCCTACCCTGAGGAACCGTTCACCTTAATAGTCTTGGACCAGTCCACTTCCCCGTAGGGACTATATAAATTTTAATATAAACTTACACATATAATAATTTTTGCTTAAGACTGTTTTTTTACATAAACAGAAGAAAAAAGTATAAAACTTATACAAATTTAGTGACGAGCATAGATTAAATAAATTTTTCCCCTTTTATTCCCCTTAATCGAGTTAATGGTTAAGAAACAGATATAAAATATTAGACTCTGGTCTTTGCAAAAGCGAGGTAGTGACACTGGAAAATATTCTCAAACTCTCCCTATATATGAAGGAGTTCTAGTAGTTTCAGTTACATGTTAGAGCCCAAAAAGGATCCTGGTAATTTTTCTTACTATTTTACGAAATTTCTATGCTTTGTGGGAAATATCTGGGCACTTTTAAATTTTAATTTTTATTGCAAAATACATTTTACTGCCCAAATACAGAGTGTCCAGCGGCAATGTATACTACTTTGTTTGTTTAAAATGTTTAACTAAACGAAAGAAAATGGATCTTATATTGATAAATATTTTATTTGATGTTGACAAATATGTATGATATTCAATATCAGATAAACATCCACCTCTGTTTGTCTCACAAATGCAAGCCCTTTTGAACATATTTTTCATTACATTCTTACACATTTCATGCGGTATTAGATTAATTTCATCACGAATATTTTGTTTGAGTTGCACCAGTATTTCGGGTTTGTTTACATAAACCTTGCTTTTCAGATATTCCCACAAAAACAAGTTCAAAGCAGTCAAATAAGGCTATCGTGGAGGCCAGCCAAGATAACAATTTTTTAAAAAAACTTATTGTAGAAGGAAATCTCGCAGTAATTCCATTGTAATCCTGGCTGTATGCGATATTTCACCGTCCATTTAATGCCACATGTTAATCAAGCTTAAATCATGCAGTTGTGGCGTGAAAAAAGTTTTTAATCGTATCACGATATTGCTCACCATTAAATTACTGCTACGCCGTTCTCAGTTTCAAAAAAGTAAGGTCCAATAATTCCTCTTGACCAAATTGCAAACCAGACTGTCACTTTTAATGAATGCAAAGGTGACTGACGAATAGTTTGAAGGTTTTTCATTACCCAGAACCGACTATTCTGTTTATTCACATATCCTTTACTTCACGACTGCCTAATATGATTTTTAAAGGCTAATTTTTACCAAAATGGCAGCAAAACAAAGTGATATACCTTGTCGGCTGACACTATGTATTTATAATGTTACCTCCACTTTAGTTGGCCATTTATTTCTGTAATATCCAGAGACCAATATAAAACATACTTGGCAATATATTTAGTATTCATTGATCTATGTTTTACATAGAAGCGCTGTTCTACTTTTTGAAAATCTATATTTTATCACGTCTTTTAAACCTGCGTGTGCCCTAAGGTTAGAAAAACGTTTTGTTGAATGTTCGAACCTATGTTGGAGGACTGAGCTATGGAGAGAGAAGAAAAAATATATTTTGGTTTCAGATTTTTAACACAAAGTCTCAGTATTACTTTTTCCTCTGCCTTAACACTATATTAATCTCGTTTCCGCTCTACCCTCCTTCTTAAAAGCATTCTTGCAATATTTCGCCCTAAACCCTTTTTTGAGTATTCAATAGGGTACTTTTACTGTGTTCAGGATAAAAATTCCCATTTTAAGTGTTTAGTTCTCTTAAATAGTGCCACAGGCTGGTGGGCATCACTGTCTTTTCATTCAATTTGCGATACAAGAGTACTTTTAGACGCTTACGTTAAAGCTACTAATATTTAATTTGGGCTAGATAAAAGAAACCTTTTTTGTTTTAAAAATTTCATTTAGCGTTAAATCTTCTCGCAAGCAAAGTCTTTGAAAGACTGTTTATTAAAGTGGTTTACAGAAGAAGCAAAAGCCATTGTAGAGTACACTGGTAACATCACGCTATGCGCAAGTTCTTCCTCTGTTATAGTGCATCGGGATTTTTAAAAAATATTTGCTTAAATACTTTAGTTTAAATCATCTTAGTAATTTTAGAGATTTTTTCATATGAGTAGAATAATATTTGCCTGTTTCAGTAGTTTTTATTTATGAACTCAAGTATTTTAAAATTCTTAAAGCAAAAAAAAGTTTATATTGTTCATTTCTCTGCCAACTGGATAGTCTTTCTTATTTTGCCACTTAATAGCTTATTTTAATCTTTAACTATACACAGAGGAACACTGTTTTTAAAAGAAAGTACAGGCTGTGGAAATTGTGCTAATTTTAACAAGCTGAAATCTCCACAAACAAATTTTCAAAGAAAAAACTTTAACATTAAAAATTCATCTCCTCAAAACTTCTTTTTACTTTAGGCAAAAGTGTTTTTTGTTCTTCAGAATAAAATATTAATTTGACCTTTAGCCAAAAAAACTGTTTAATGTTTAAAAATTGAAGCAAATAGGTATAGAATTTAGGGTTTTTCTTTTTTAAGTTTTTTAAGTTTAAATTTATAAATTAATATTGATTTGTTTTTATTTTATTTTATTTTTTACATTTTTTTTAACCATAAAAATAATTATGACTATGTTAATTCAATTCGAAATCAAATAAAGCCTTTATGTAGCTCTAGGAATTAAAGGCAATAAATCACAATTGAATGAATAGTTTGCTTATATCGCTATTTAATTGCAAAAAATTTCTTTTTGTAATTAAAACACAAATGCTAACGTATGATAAATATGTGAATGAACATATTAATTAAATATTACTCATACGTCACGTTTTGTTACTCTAATTAGCTGAAGTCCTACAGTTTTGCCTCATTGAAAAACCAGATGACGATTTCGAAAAAGTTTTTTTTAATTATATAAATAAAAAGTTAAAAAATTAAAAATTATAATTTCAAATTTATATTTTATTAATTTTTTCATATCTTCAATGTATAAAAAAGCCTCTAACGTTTGCAAAAATATCTAGAAATTTATTTAGTATTTTAAAAAAATTTATTTCTCTTGTATTTTCTTTTGTTTAAAAGTTATTGCTAAAACAATCACTACGTGTTAGAAAACAACTCATCTTTTACCCACATTGAGCTGTGCTGAACTTAAGATTCAAATAGTTTTTTTTATATCATCCATTTAGCTAATGCCATTTAATGCCATTTCATGTACTTTCTGTGGTTCTTACTTTTTATTATACTTGGTCAAATATTTTTGCAATATCGTACTTAACCAAAATAATAAAAAAACTGCTTTAATCCCTTTAGCCAAACACATAAAGTTATCCTTCTGTTCGCAGTTTTGATAAAACTGACGGAGATAATCAATACTAGTGCTGCCTGCGCTTTTTATGGAAAACATCGGTTGGCTTACTACACTTCAAGAGCACCTATTGAAATAAATTTCTGGAATTTTTAAACAAATAAAGAAATCAATCCTTTAGCACGCTAATTTTAAAATTCCAAGCAATTTTTAAAATTTTCCAAATTTTTGTCATTTGCAAAAAATGAGAACTTAGACTTGAGCCTAAAAAGAAAACAAAACTGTTTTAGTTCAAAATTTTATTTAAAAAAATGCACATTTTTTAGCGTTGATATCTTAAAGAATACCGGCACTGTCGAGGCTTGCCAGTTTTTAGCCTTTAACTTTTATGCAAAATATCAAACATTAGCAATTCATCCGCTATTTCATAAGCGAAATTTAATATATTTATTAACTTAAACAAAGTAAAACTTCCACTAAATTTTTCTAAATTTACCAAAAGTTTATTATGCAGTGGGCAGGGTGGAGAGTTTATATTTTTAAATACGATTGTTTTATAAAGTAAAAAAACAGTGCGAGGTGGCGCTGTTGGAATTATCGATTGTGCGGATCAAGAATAATAATTTTAAGTAATTTCTCGTAAAAAATTTTGTTCAAAAATCGGTTTTCGGCAAATAAGTGATATAGCGATTGTAAATTTAATTCGCTCGTGAGTGCATAGATTTTGCATAACTGCTTAGGCCAAGATTCAGCCGATTTTCAAGATCTTCAAAAAACTTTGAACTGTTCAAAATCAAACTACATATATGGAAATCGGAAATTTTTGATGTGAAAAGTCCAGCCTCACCAGAATTTCCAAGAGCAATTATTTATGAAATTCTAACAAGGATCTGAAGTTTCATCCTTTTAAATTTAAAATCGGTCAAGAACTAAAATTATTGAGAAACGATATTGAAGCATCTCCACAAATCCCAGTTTTTGGAGCGACAAGGCTAATTTTTACTTAAAAGGCCATATCAACAAACAAAACTGCCATTACAGGAGTGCAAAGACCCTCAACCCTTAACTGAAATATCATAAACTATGACATTATCCCAGGGTAACTGTTTGGTCTGCCTTATACACGAAAACTCCCGATGACAGGCGACAAATGTCAATGGTGAAAAAATATCGACGCACAATTAGGGAATTCTTCTAACAAAACCCTCGAGCTCATCTATTGTACTCTTTACACACGTGATTTCAACAAGATGGGCTACTGAACACACAGCCATAGCTTCGACGAATTCGGGAAAATTGTCCCAAAAACTGATCAGCCGCTTAAGGGATATCCCATGGCTGTCAAGATTGCCCTAACTTATTCCAATGTATTTTTTTATGGGGTACTTCAAAAAGGGGGTATAAATAAAAACCAAAACTATGAAAATATACGTTTGGAAGCCATTTTAAGATTAATATCAATCAGGGACTATGAAACGTTTTTTTAAGAAAAAATTCGTAACACAGTATTTTGCCCTCAGTTTATTTCCACCCTTGATAGGTCCTGGTGTTTTTTATATCATATTTCTAAGCGCACAGAATAGAAAATTTTAGAAAGTTACCAAAAACTCTTTCATACATGTTCAAGAACTGTTCAACGCAATTTAAATAACGATTTTATATCTTTTAGCTAGGGAGTAACAAAAATTTTTTAAAATTTTTTCTCTACCTTATAATAATTTAATTTATTCGGCTTTAAGTTCATTATTAAAATTTTTATAGCTAAGAATAGCAATTTTTATTAAAAATTAAATAATTCCAAAACTAGCCGTGTAATGCTTTTTTCTATACCCTTAGGATACCATATTTCTAAAAAAAACACCACAACTTTACTTATAATTTTAAACGATCTGTCGAATGCATTTTTGGTCATATATCTATCACAAGGAGATCCTAAAAAGTGGCAGTATAAAAGTTTTCTTCTTTCTTATTCCTTAGGGTCTAAAATTTTAAAAATTAATAACAAAATATTTAGTATATCTTCAAGCCCATTAGAAGGCAAATTAAACTATTTCATATATTTATTCGTTTAAAGGTTACAAAAGAATCTTAAATGAACCAGTATATAATTTTTCCCTTTTTCCGCCCTTTAGATTCAAAAATATTTTAAAAGGCACAAAGAAATATTAAATTTAAATTTATATTATATTATTATATTAATAGAAAATTCAGTTTACTTTACATTACCTTAATATAAAAAGGACCTAACTCGTAATTTTGAAGTCGAAGTTTTTTTTTGTTCATTGTGATATATGAGCAGACCTTTAATTGAAATAAATAAAAGTCTAAGTTTATAAAAAATTACGAGTAAGGGCCTTTTTATACTAAAGTAACATTATATGTATATACTAACGTATGTATGAAAGTAAACAAAATCTGATATTTTTTTTGTTTTGTGTGCACCCATTCATTTAAATATGTATAAGTCCCTATTGTTGTCAGTGTTAAATATAACACTTATGATGTCTGCAAAAAAAAGACATTTTAATGTTCTGTTTAGTCATTTACGTTATGTTGGCATCTCGTTTTCAATTTATAAAAATGAAATCACACAGAAGAGCGAAAAGCTATTTAATGGAAACTTTGAAACGTTCTTCTTCTTTTTTTTTCTTTATAATGCTAATGTCAGTCAATGATGACGGCCAAGTATGAAACGGAAATAACACTATTGCCATAGTGGCAACTAAAGTGTTGACAATTTCAGGCAGTGGAAAAGAAAAATAATTTTATGCAAAAGTGCTTCCTATGAAAATTTCTGTTACAAGATCTGTGTTTATATGTGTAAATGCAAACTAAGTTAGTTGCAAGTAGTTATAACGAGCCAATAACAAGAATGAAGAAAGAAAATAACAACGATTTCATCTGTTGCTTTACTTATAGGGAAAAAGTGTGATATGAGTTTCTACCCACAAAAAATAATCCAAGTGGTCTTTACTTAAATAAAGTCTTAGCTGTGTCAAAAATGCGGTGACTATGGATTTTCTTAAGCCAAGTATGATTTATCTAGTACGAATTTCTTACTTGAAGCCACATTTAAGCCAAAAAAGGTTTGATTTAAGCTCGAAGCCGTAATTCATGTAAGCTTAAGACGCAGAAAAATGGCAACAGGTTTTAAGTTACTACCACAATACGGAAATCTCCCCCCCACCAAACGATTAAAGCTTCATATTTGATCTAATAAGCAAAAGTATTGTAAGCGATGAAACAAACGCTTCATATATTTTATTTAAAAAATTTATCGCATACCCAAGGATGCTTATGCTTTTGGAAAAATGTTTTTGAAGACACAAGAAAATTTTTGTCTCGAGGTGGGAAATCAAATATATGCACTTCAACAATAAATTAAAAATCGGGAACGTTTGTTGTCTATTATAAAAACTATGATTTCCCTCGGAAGTAATTATATACCTCTCCGTGGACATCGAGATGGTCCCTTGCTTTCTTCTGAAAATACAAGCTCGGAAAGTATTTTTCGTTAACTTCTTAGATTTCATATAGATAAAGGAGACAAAATTTCAGGCCACCGTTTCTAAGTCTTTCCTTTAGATGATTCATATATATCGAAAATAATTCAAGCTTAATATGATAAAATTTTTAAAATCTTATTTTAGATATTATATTAAAAAATATTAAGAACACTAAATATTATTCGATTATTTTTGACAAAACCACTGATTAATCTAAGCATTTGAAAAGGCTATAATGATATTGACGATGGCGTCAAAGTATCAATCAATGCAAACACAATATTATAAGTAGTTTTTAGAGCTTTGAAAACCTTGCCCTAGATTTTAAAAACTGTGTAGGTCCTGGAAATGACGTGTGTCCTTTGATTTTGGCAGAAAATATAGCAGTAAAATATATACAAAAAACTGCAAAAATGCAAACAAACATTTTGCTAATCCCAAAAACTTAGCCACTCGATCTCGAAAGGCAACTAGGTACCAATAATATAAAAAGTTGTATCGTTTCTTAAAGAAAACAGCAAACTTATTTTTCAAAAAAACTGCATTACGCTTAGAATAAATGCAGTTTTTTTGATATATTTAGGAACAAAGTTGTCTCCATTATGCAAAATACGAGTGATGGATCGTCATTATTCAATTAAACAATTTGTAGCAAAAATAAAGCACACAATAGAGGCGTTGAAAAAGATACCAGAGTGGAAGGATAGGGATACGTCTTCAAAAGGCTTATTATTAAGAACTTTTCTGAAATTCGAAAGTTTATTTGCGGATAACATATCCTAAATAATATACACACAAAAAATTATCTAAGAAAACTTAAGCCATAGCGGTGTCAAAAGTACGGTGAGTACGGTTTTTCTTAAATCAAGTACGAAATTTCTTAGTCCAAGTAAAATTTTTCAAGCGCGAATTTCTTACTTTTAGCCACAATTAAGCCTAAAAAGGATTGACTTAAGTTCGGCACCGTACTTGATGTAAGCCAAATAAAGATTGATTTAAGCCATAAACGGGACTAATTTGAAAATGAAATGTAATTTTTTTGAGCTTTATTAAAGAAGAAGAATTTTATATTTTATTTTGTAGACACTTAAAATTTATAATTTAAAAATTGCATTTTTTGTATTTACCGAAGCTAAGATTTGAACCAGGGATTTCTGCACAAGCGCGTTACCTCTAGGCCACCGAGACACTTTGTAAAATAATATATTTAAACAACAAGCTTTTTTCTGCTTGATTTGTTGAAGCAATCCGAATAGGCTTGATTTAAAAAAATGTAAGTAAGGATCGTACTTGAAAGTTTCAAGAAAGATTTTGGATAAATTCAAGAATAAAATTCTTGATTTTAGAAAGCGAGTTTTCTTTATGTGTACTTGCTGCCACACAGCCGCTTTGTGTAATTTTACGAAAGCAGGATATAGTTTTTCAAAAAGGATTATCTCTTATTAAAACACTGATAATGTGTCTTGAGGCTAAAAGGAATAAAGCCCAAACTGAATTAAAACTATTTTTGAAGAGCCAAAAAATATTTGCATTGTTATAAGAATTTTAGTTTAAAAGCCTAGATTTGAAAGAAAAATCATTTTGAAGATGTCAAAATATATAACCGCATCGAGAATATATATATATAAGAATAAAAAACACGTTTCTCAAAGGAGGTCCTTTATTTGTTAAACACCCCTCAACTTTTGCCCCAGAACAGCTCTGCATTTACTGAATTTGAAATTGTTGTTTCAAAACTGAAGATATATTAAAATTTTAAAAAATTTATTAAAAAAAACTCCGTTTATCAAAATGCAAAACTGGAAAAATTATAAAGGCCGCCCAGTAAATATAATAAAACTTAAACTAAATATAATAAATGTTTTAGCAAGATGTAGCCCAAATATTTACCCAAATTTGCAATAAATATTTTTAATTTTTGTTTTAATGCTGGTCAGCAAATCTGCGGCTAAAATGTCATTTTACACTCTTTGCCGTTTAAAAACATGGTTGAGACCAACCATGACAGAAGACAGGCTTAACGGCTTACCAATGTTGCAAATGTCGTGTTAAACAAACTTGCTTTAAAATGAAACCATAAAATTTTAGTTTTATAAATATGTTTTTATGTTATTATAATTATTTTAAATTAATTAAACTTTTTTGTTGAGTTTTTGTTTTAAAAACGGTTAAAGGCTAGTTTTTAATTTGTGTGCTCCAATAAGAGCCTGGGACTCTCCGAACTGCAACACAAGCGACCTACTATCTAAGTTACCGGGATACTTTGTTTTTAAGATGTTAAAATAAATTCATAAATAACAAGTTTTTTCTGATTCTTTTTTTTGAAGTAATACAAATAGACTTGATTTAAGAATACCTAAGTACAGGGTACACTAATACACGTAGTATTAAGGCCAATTCAAAAAATTCGCCCTCTGCATTTCCTTTTTGTGTTTGATAAAGTAAATGTCAAAAAAACTTAAAATTTTAAACAAAATTAATAAATCTGACAATCACTTTCACAAAATTTCAAGGCGACATCATTACTAGCTGGCTTCTTAACACTACCTTTATAAGTGTACCCTGCCTAAGTACGAATCGTATAAAAAGATTTCAAGTATGATTTTGGATTAATTTAAGCTTAAAATTCTTGATTTTAGATTGTGTCTTTTTCTTTCTGTACAGGATAACTACCAGGAAGTTAACCAATCTTCACATGATAATTATTTTGAATTTATAAACGTTTCAACAACTGGGTTTTAATATTTGCAAAATATTGCTAAAAATAATTTTATCCCTTAAATTTGACCTGTTAACAGAAGCAAGAAATAACAAAACTATATTCGTTTATTATTGTCCTTCGTACTAAAGGGTAAAAGGTTATCTCAAATAATCTTTACCCTTAATAACGAAGTACATATAAATGGTTCCTCTGTCCTTTAGTGGCACCATAATTATTAAGAAGAAAAAAAATGTGCTGTCTTTGCTCAGTGTCTTGTTTCACCTGTAGCTTAGATTTCATATACTTTCGTGCGCACATTGTAGTTATGTTTTGAATAGGGCCACCTCTAAAAAGTTAAAAAGAAAAAGTTTGGGAATTTAATTTTTTAAACCAAATATAAAGTATTTAACAAATGTTTACGGAGTAGTTTTGTGGGGTAATAACTGGACAAATTTATTGCAATTTATGTTTAGCAAGGTGGCGATGTCTTTGGAGTTGGTAAGACTTTTTAACAATATTAAGCAAATATGATAAATAAATATTAAAAATCTTGGCGACTAACAATAATCCTTTTCTTTGGTGTCTTTTTTAAAATATGTTTCAAACAACGTTTCAAGGCTTAGTGAAACATGCAAATTTGTTCTACGTGTTGAATAGCGTCTTATCAAAATTCAATTAAAAAAAATCATTGGCAACTATCCAGCTATATGAACCAGCTTTTTCTACAAACACGTACTTCAATTTACAACTATTGCTTCCTTAACGTGCCGCAATGTGTAAAGGTTTGCCAACAACAAACAACCGGTGTGTAGGTACTAAAATTACACAAACTATAAGAATAACGGTAGTAACTTTGTTACACTTCTTATAGAATTTAATTGAATTTGTTGGCATTTCATAGATGCTTATGAACACTTATGGAGGAATACAGATACTGACATATATATGTTCATATGTTATAACAATTTTAATATATGAGTTTTACGATTGTGTAAATACGCACATGCACAAGGTGCCTGGTGGCAAATTTATATTGTGGATTGTCTGTCACGAGCTCGCAGTGGTCGAGTGTGCATCGAGCATTAGCTGTGGAGACATTTTCTAAAGAGAAATGATTCTAACGTATTTGCTCATCGACAATTTTGTTCCAAGTTCGGTATTCGGCTACTACGTTATAGATTGAATGTAAATTTAATCCGTTCGCGGGTACAGATATTTCGCGCAACTGCTTTGGCTAAGAATGTCCCACTGCCAGGGCCCAGTCACGTTGCATGTGCGGGCGCTGGGGAGGCGTTTCGCTCTTAGGGATATCACGTCAACTGCGTCTTTGGGATAACTTTTCCTGCAGGTGCCTTGGTTCCTGCTGGCTTCTTTCCCGAGTCTTGCACCGTGGATGACTTCGCACTGTTTGGACAACGATTTGCCGCTCTATTGGATTTGGTCGCTTGGAATGACGCTGGGTCACCCGTGAGGGGGCTCACTGCTCATTAGTGTTGTTTTGTGTGTGTTGTCCTTGCTGGTGTCACATTGTGTGGCCAAAGTGTCGCTCGTGAGGGCGGCTGTTCAATGTTTGTGTTTTTGTCTTTTTTGTGTTTTGTTGTTTGTTGTTCCTGGGGTGACCAGTCCCGGACTTTTAAGTCAAAACTGGAAGTAGTTTCGGCTACGAGGGGTTACCAGTCCCTGAACTTTTTGGAGTTCAACTGGAAGTAGCCTTGGCTTGACCTTGGCTACGAGGCCTGACCAGAAGCTTGTCATTCTAAATTTAGTACCACGGGTGTCAGGAGCCCCTAGAACCTCGATTCTGGCCTGACAATGTTTGAGGCCCCTTCGGGAGCAACGTAGTGGTTGTGGTTTAAACCCAAATCGCGGGGAGACCTTCTGCTCGATGTGGAGTTGCATTGAAACCGGGTGCCGTGACCCATAGAACGGTAGGAGTTTTAGATGGGCTCCGCTTCTCACCAAGGGGAAAGGCATACCCAAATGTATGTCTTCGAATTGGTACCCATGGGTGATAATTTGTCATGTTGGCAAATATCATCCATTGGGGCGTTGGTGGACGCATTGTTTCCACCTTGTGTTAAGAGCACTGTGGGATTGGGCCAACGCGGCAGGTATCCACATCAATCTTCAACACTCTGCCAGGGCCTAGTCAATAATTTACGGGACTTCCAAGAGCGATTATTCAAGAAATTTTTAAAACGGATCTGAAGTTCCATCCTATTAGATTTCAAATTTTCAAGAACTGAAAGAAAATAATTTTTATTAAACAATGTTGGCACGTTTTCGGACTGTATATCCCATTTTTTGGAGCAACGAAGCTCATTTTAACTCAAAAACTCACGCCGACAAGCAAAACTGCCGTTCCTAGTTCCCAAGATCCCGCAACCCTCGATTGAAACATCAAAAGCCTTTGCATTGCCCCAGGGTAACGGTTTGATGTGCCTTATCTATTCATGAGAGTATTGGAACATTTTTTGTCCAAAAAAATAGTGAAAATTGTCGACGCATTATTACGGAATTTTTTGCTAAGCCTGCGAGCTCATCCATAGTTCTCTGCAAGAACAGAGTTTCAACAGGAAGGGATGACTGCACACACAACCAGAGCTTCAGTGAATTTGATTCAGGAAAATTTTCCCCAAAAACTGATTAGTCACTTTAGGGACATTCCATGGCCACCAAAGTCAACCGATCTAACTCCAATGGAATGGAAAACTTAATAAGGCCAATCCACAATATCTTGTTGCAAATATTCGTCAAAAACTAAATCCAGTTAAACCAAGTTTACTGAAGCGTGTGCCTCAGAGCTTCGTTTTTAACAGTGTCTTAAGCTCGACCGAAGACATCTGGATGACAAAAATCTCTTTAAAAATAAAATTCGCATTTATATTCTATCGTTCGATGCTCTTAATAAAACTTTGTGTCAGTTTGTCACGTTTTTTTTAAGTTAAAAAACATAAATCTGCTTCCAGACACCCTGTATAAGTATATAAGTTTGATGAAAAAATGCCACTTGTTTTTTAAGAAAATACTTGAAAGCAAACCGATAATTTTAAACGTGTTTTTCTCAAAATTTCTTTCTTTAATTGTGCCGATGTAATGTAGCAAAATATGTTTTCTGCACAGGTTAGATTTAATTGTATAAAATATTTTATTTTAAATATTCCAACATTGCTTTATGAGAGGTAAAAAAATAAACTAAGAAATTATGGGGTTCACATTCAAAAATTTCCAACAAAACATTAGTCAGTTAATAAAATAAATATGCCAGTTTAGCTTGGCGACCTATGAAAACTGTCAGCCCACCTTTCCTTTTTTTATTTGGTAAACTGAAAGCCTACCAGTGGACCGCTTCTGAGTCGGTTTCCTTTCCCTTAACAGATAGTTGTAATAAAGTATCCTATTACTTTCAACTAATAATATTCAATTCCACAAACACTAATTTTAGGTAAATATGCAACAATGTACTGTATCTGATTTGGCTAAACTAATGATTTGATAAAAATCTTTTAGGTGCAAAATATATAAAATTTAATCTTTTGTAATCTTTTGTAAATATTTGAATACTTTCCATTGAATTAGTAGCTTTTAAAGTGTTTTTTTTTTCACTTTTGTATTTATAAATATTTTAATATTCTTAAGTGTTGTCAAAAAATTAAAGGATCTTGCCACTTGTGTTTTTAATGATTTGAAATGGTCCTTTTTAATATTAAGTCGATTTGATTAAATCTTTTGTCAATATTTATCAATAGAATTCATTTTAAAATACGAATGAATTTCTAGAGCTGGAGGGTGCAAAAATTGTTGTAAATTTAAGTGAAATCTGTATCGTGAAAGTTGTTAATAATTTCTGACACAATATATTTGTGTTTGCTTAGGGTATGGTCAGACCTCTTAAACATTTTTCTAAAATATATTTTAATATACATATTTTAAATTAAAAAAATATCAATTAAAGTTACTTTATTTGCGTTTGCTTAGAAATAAACTTATTTTATAGAAAACGCAAAAAACAAATATTTTCTTCAAATAGCAGCTGATGGATGATTTAATGGTCATAAAGTAAATAAAATATGTTCATGTATAATTCCACTTTTGTGTTTTTATTATTGTTTAATTTAACCTAAAAATTTAAGATTTCGTTACTTATTTAAAAATAGGTGAAAAACATGCCTGCGTGAATATGTTTACTTATGCTTAAAGCAACAAATTTAATCTGGTGCTGCAAGCCCCGCAGAACATATAAAGGTCAGACTTGCTGTGCTCCATTTACAATAAAAAATTAGTTAGAGTTAGTTAGTTACTTTTGTTACTTAGTTACTTTGGTTTAACCCAAAGGCAGCTAAACTCTGCATCAAACGTGTGAAATACTTGCTGACACTGATCAAGCGCAGTGTTATGCCTTCACCGTTGGTCCGTTACACATGAGTTAAATTGTACCATCTTTCCAATAAAGAAGAGGGTTTGGATTGGATGAAGAATGAATACACAATTGAAAAAAATTAATTTTATTATTAAATTGGGCGCAAATGTTTTATAGATAAAAAGTTTTCATTCAGATGTTTACTCTTTATTCCAGCATAGCTAAACATTTTTCTCTAAAAGTAAGAGCGCAATGTTAGGCTGTGCCGAATCTAAGATACCCTTCACATTGGTGTTTCAAAACCTTTTACAAAAACTTTTTTATACCCTTCACATAGTGATAAGGGTATATACCAGTTTGTCATTCCGTTTGTAATTTCTTTATTATCCATTTCCGACCCCATAAAGTATATATATTCTGGACCCTTATAGATAGGGAAGTTGATATAGCCATGTCCGTCTGTCCGTCTGTCTGTCTGTCCGTCTGTCCGTCTGTTGAAATCAAGTTTCCAGAGCCAAATAAAAAGATACAGACCAGTTAGTGGTGTCAAACGATTAGAAATATCCCGCTAACAATCGCTATTAAAAATCAGCAAAATCGGTTCACTATTGACCGAGATATGTATAAGCGAAAACCCAAAACAACCCATTTTTAGGACAAAATCCGTGCATATATAGTCACTCTTGCCACAAAACTTGGCACAGATACTCTTAAGGTAGGGACCTAAATAACAGAAAAAGTTTTTTCAGGGAAAGGGGTATTTTTCCTACAATTGCACAAATTTGGTGAAATATTTTATGCGCTATATCTCGTAAGCCATAACAGCTATCGACATAAAATGTTCTACAAAAAGTAATTGTACGCTAAGAGCTACACTTTAAGAAAAAATTTTTTGAGTGGGGGCAAAAAAAGGGATAGCTCCCATACAAATTAATGATTTTGATGAAATATTCTATACGCTATATCTCGGAAACTATAATAGATATCGAAATCAAATGTTTCACCAAAAGTAATTGGGCAATAAGGGCTACGCTGTGAAGAAAAAAATTTTTGAGTGGGGGCAAAAAAAGGGGAAGCTCCCATACAAATTAATGATTTGTATGAAATTTTCTATACGCTATATCTCGGAAACTATAACAGATATTGAAATGAAAATGTTCTACATAAAGTAATTGGGCAATAAGCGCTACGCTCTAAAGGAAACAATTTTTGGATGGGGGGTGAAGAAGGGGTAGCTCCCATACAAATCAAAAATTTTTATAAAATTTTCAAAACGCTATGTCTCGGAAGCTATAAAAGATATCGAAACCAAGTGTTTTACAGAAA
>CAUZWR010000042.1:30084-58375 GCA_963583895.1 Melanophora roralis | reverse complement strand
CCATGTCCATGTCCATGTCCATGTCCATGTCCATGTCCATGTCCATGTCCATGTCCATGTCCATGTCCATGTCCATGTCCATGTCCATGTCCATGTAAATGTCAATGTCAATGTCAATGTCAATGTCAATGTCAATGTCAATGTCAATGTCAATGTCAATGTCAATGTCAATGTCAATGTCAATGTCCATGTCAATGTCCATGTAAATGTCCATGTAAATGTCAATGTCAATGTCAATGTCAATGTCAATGTCAATGTCAATGTCCATGTCCATGTCCATGTCCATGTCCATGTCCATGTCCATATCCATGTCCATGTCCATGTCCATGTCCATGTCCATGTCCATGTCCATGTCAATGTCAATGTCAATGTCCATGTCCATGTCAATGTCCATGTCCATGTCCATGTCCATGTCCATGTCCATGTCCATGTCCATGTCCATGTCCATGTCCATGTCCATGTCCATGTCCATGTCCATGTCCATGTCCATGTCCATGTCCATGTCCATGTCCATGTCCATGTCCATGTCCATGTCCATGTCCATGTCCATGTCAATGTCAATGTCAATGTCAATGTCAATGTCAATGTCCATGTCCATGTCCATGTCCATGTCCATGTCCATGTCCATGTCCATGTCCATGTCCATGTCCATGTCCATGTCCATGTCCATGTCCATGTCCATGTCCATGTCCATGTCCATGTCCATGTCCATGTCCATGTCCATGTCCATGTCCATGTCCATGTCCATGTCCATGTCAATGTCAATGTCAATGTCAATGTCAATGTCAATGTCAATGTCAATGTCAATGTCCATGTCAATGTCAATGTCCAATGTCCATGTCAATGTCAATGTCAATGTCAATGTCAATGTCAATGTCAATGTCCATGTCCATGTCAATGTCAATGTCAATGTCAATGTCCATGTCAATGTCAATGTCCATGTCCATGTCCATGTCCATGTCCATGTCAATGTCCATGTCCATGTCCATGTCCATGTCCATGTCCATGTCCATGTCATGTCCATGTCCATGTCCATGTCCATGTCCATGTCCATGTCATGTCCATGTCCATGTCCATGTCCAGTCATGTCCATGTCCATGTCCATGTCCATGTCCATGTCCATGTCCATGTCCATGTCCATGTCCATGTCCATGTCCATGTCCATGTCCATGTCCATGTCCATGTCCATGTCCATGTCCATGTCCATGTCCATGTCCATGTCCATGTCCATGTCCATGTCCATGTCCATGTCCATCATGTCCATGTCCATGTCCATGTCCATGTCCATGTCATGTCCATGTCCATGTCCATGTCCATGTCCATGTCCATGTCCATGTCCATGTCCATGTCCATGTCCATGTCCATGTCCATGTCCATGTCCATGTCCATGTCCATGTCCATGTCCATGTCCATGTCCATGTCATGTCCATGTCCATGTCCATGTCCATGTCCATGTCCATGTCCATGTCCATGTCCATGTCCATGTCCATGTCCATGTCCATGTCCATGTCCATGTCCATGTCCATGTCCATGTCCATGTCCATGTCCATGTCCATGTCCATGTCCATGTCCATGTCCATGTCCATGTCCATGTCCATGTCCATGTCCATGTCCATGTCCATGTCCATGTCCATGTCCATGTCCATGTCCATGTCCATTGTCCATGTCCATGTCATGTCATGTCCATGTCCATGTCCATGTCCATGTCCATGTCCATGTCCATGTCCATGTCCATGTCCATGTCCATGTCCATGTCCATGTCCATGTCCATGTCCATGTCCATGTCCATGTCCATGTCCATGTCCATGTCCATGTCCATGTCCATGTCCATGTCCATGTCCATGTCCATGTCCATGTCCATGTCCATGTCCATGTCCATGTCCATGTCCATGTCCATGTCCATGTAGTCCATGTCCATGTCCATGTCCATGTCCATGTCCATGTCCATGTCCATGTCCATGTCCATGTCCATGTCCATGTCCATGTCCATGTCCATGTCCATGTCCATGTCCATGTCCATGTCCATGTCCATGTCCATGTCCATGTCCATGTCCTCATGTCCATGTCCATGTCCATGTCCATGTCCATGTCCATGTCCATGTCCATGTCCATGTCCATGTCCATGTCCATGTCCATGTCATGTCATGTCCATGTCCATGTCCATGTCCATGTCCATGTCCATGTCCATGTCCATGTCCATGTCCATGTCCATGTCCATGTCCATGTCCATGTCCATGTCCATGTCCATGTCCATGTCCATGTCCATGTCCATGTCCATGTCCATGTCCATGTCCATGTCCATGTCCATGTCCATGTCCATGTCCATGTCCATGTCCATGTCCATGTCCATGTCCATGTCCATGTCCATGTCCATGTCCATGTCCATGTCCATGTCCATGTCCATGTCCATGTCCATGTCCATGTCCATGTCCATGTCCATGTCCATGTCCATGTCCATGTCCATGTCCATGTCCATGTCCATGTCCATGTCCATGTCCATGTCCATGTCCATGTCCATGTCCATGTCAATGTCCATGTCCATGTCCATGTCAATGTCCATGTCAATGTCAATGTCAATGTCAATGTCAATGTCAATGTCAATGTCAATGTCCATGTCAATGTCCATGTCAATGTCCATGTCCATGTCAATGTCAATGTCAATGTCCATGTCAATGTCCATGTCCATGTCCATGTCCATGTCCATGTCCATGTCCATGTCCATGTCCATGTCCATGTCCATGTCCATGTCCATGTCCATGTCCATGTCCATGTCCATGTCCATGTCCATGTCCATGTCCATGTCAATGTCCATGTCAATGTCCATGTCCATGTCAATGTCCATGTCCATGTCCATGTCCATGTCCATGTCCATGTCCATGTCCATGTCCATGTCCATGTCCATGTCCATGTCCATGTCCATGTCCATGTCCATGTCCATGTCCATGTCCATGTCCATGTCCATGTCCATGTCCATGTCCATGTCCATGTCCATGTCCATGTCCATGTCCATGTCCATGTCCATGTCCATGTCCATGTCCATGTCCATGTCCATGTCCATGTCCATGTCCATGTCCATGTCCATGTCCATGTCCATGTCCATGTCAATGTCAATGTCAATGTCATGTCCATGTCCATGTCCATGTCCATGTCCATGTCCATGTCCATGTCCATGTCCATGTCCATGTCCATGTCCATGTCCATGTCCATGTCCATGTCCATGTCCATGTCCATGTCCATGTCCATGTCCATGTCCATGTCCATGTCCATGTCCATGTCCATGTCCATGTCCATGTCCATGTCCATGTCCATGTCCATGTCCATGTCCATGTCCATGTCCATGTCCATGTCCATGTCCATGTCCATGTCCATGTCCATGTCCATGTCCATGTCCATGTCCATGTCCATGTCCATGTCCATGTCCATGTCCATGTCCATGTCCATGTCCATGTCCATGTCCATGTCCATGTCCATGTCCATGTCCATGTCCATGTCCATGTCCATGTCCATGTCCATGTCCATGTCCATGTCCATTTCCATGTCCATGTCATGTCCATGTCCATGTCCATGTCCATGTCCATGTCCATGTCCATGTCCATGTCCATGTCCATGTCCATGTCCATGTCCATGTCCATGTCCATGTCCATGTCCATGTCCATGTCCATGTCCATGTCCATGTCCATGTCCATGTCCATGTCCATGTCCATTTCCATGTCCATGTCCATGTCCATGTCCATGTCCATGTCCATGTCCATGTCCATGTCCATGTCCATGTCCATGTCCATGTCCATGTCCATGTCCATGTCCATGTCCATGTCCATGTCCATGTCCATGTCCATGTCCATGTCCATGTCCATGTCCATGTCCATGTCCATGTCCATGTCCATGTCCATGTCCATGTCCATGTCCATGTCCATGTCCATGTCCATGTCCATGTCCATGTCCATGTCCATGTCCATGTCCATGTCCATGTCCATGTCCATGTCCATGTCCATGTCCATGTCCATGTCCATGTCCATGTCCATGTCCATGTCCATGTCCATGTCCATGTCCATGTCCATGTCCATGTCCATGTCCATGTCCATGTCCATGTCCATGTCCATGTCCATGTCCATGTCCATGTCCATGTCCATGTCAATGTCCATGTCCATGTCCATGTCCATGTCCATGTCCATGTCAATGTCAATGTCCATGTCCATGTCCATGTCCATGTCCATGTCCATGTCCATGTCCATTCATGTCCATGTCCATGTCCATGTCCATGTCCATGTCCATGTCCATGTCCATGTCCATGTCCATGTCCATGTCCATGTCCATGTCCATGTCCATGTCCATGTCCATGTCCATGTCCATGTCCATGTCCATGTCCATGTCCATGTCCATGTCCATGTCCATGTCCATGTCCATGTCCATGTCCATGTCCATGTCCATGTCCATGTCCATGTCCATGTCCATGTCCATGTCCATGTCCATGTCCATGTCCATGTCCATGTCCATGTCCATGTCCATGTCCATGTCCATGTCCATGTCCATGTCCATGTCCATGTAAATGTCAATGTCAATGTCAATGTCAATGTCAATGTCAATGTCAATGTCAATGTCCATGTAAATGTCCATGTAAATGTCCATGTAAATGTCAATGTCAATGTCAATGTCAATGTCCATGTCCATGTCCATGTCCATGTCCATGTCCATGTCCATGTCCATGTCCATGTCCATGTCCATATCCATGTCCATGTCCATGTCCATGTCCATGTCCATGTCCATGTCCATGTCCATGTCCATGTCAATGTCAATGTCAATGTCAATGTCCATGTCCATGTCAATGTCCATGTCCATGTCCATGTCCATGTCCATGTCCATGTCCATGTCCATGTCCATGTCCATGTCCATGTCCATGTCCATGTCCCATGTCCATGTCCATGTCCATGTCCATGTCCATGTCCATGTCCATGTCCATGTCCATGTCCATGTCCATGTCCATGTCCATGTCCATGTCCATGTCCATGTCCATGTCCATGTCCATGTCCATGTCCATGTCCATGTCCATGTCCATGTCCATGTCCATGTCCATGTCCATGTCCATGTCCATGTCCATGTCCATGTCCATGTCATCATGTCCATGTCCATGTCCATGTCCATGTCATGTCCATGTCCATGTCCATGTCCATGTCCATGTCCATGTCCATGTCCATGTCCATGTCCATGTCCATGTCCATGTCCATGTCCATGTCCATGTCCATGTCCATGTCCATGTCAATGTCAATGTCAATGTCAATGTCAATGTCAATGTCAATGTCAATGTCAATGTCAATGTCAATGTCAATGTCAATGTCAATGTCCATGTCCATGTCCATGTCCATGTCCATGTCCATGTCCATGTCCATGTCCATGTCCATGTCCATGTCCATGTCCATGTCCATGTCCATGTAAATGTCAATGTCAATGTCAATGTCAATGTCAATGTCAATGTAAATGTAAATGTCAATGTCAATGTCAATGTCAATGTCAATGTCAATGTCAATGTCAATGTCAATGTCAATGTCAATGTCAATGTCAATGTCAATGTCAATGTCAATGTCAATGTCAATGTCAATGTCAATGTCAATGTCAATGTCAATGTCAATGTCAATGTCAATGTCAATGTCAATGTCAATGTCAATGTCAATGTCAATGTCAATGTCAATGTCAATGTCAATGTCAATGTCATGTCAATGTCAATGTCAATGTCAATGTCAATGTCAATGTCAATGTCAATGTCAATGTCAATGTCAATGTCAATGTCAATGTCAATGTCAATGTCAATGTCAATGTCAATGTCAATGTCAATGTCAATGTCAATGTCAATGTCAATGTCAATGTCAATGTCAATGTCAATGTCAATGTCAATGTCAATGTCAATGTCAATGTCAATGTCAATGTCAATGTCAATGTCAATGTCAATGTCAATGTCAATGTCAATGTCAATGTCAATGTCAATGTCAGCATGTCAATGTCAATGTCAATGTCAGTGTCAATGTCAATGTCAATGTCAATGCCAATGTCAATGTCAATGTCAATGTCAATGTCAATGTCAATGTCAATGTCAATGTCAATGTCAATGTCAATGTCAATGTCAATGTCAATGTCAATGTCAATGTCAATGTCAATGTCAATGTCAATGTCAAGGTCAATGTCCATGTCCATGTCCATGTCAATGTCCATGTCCATGTCCATGTCAATGTCAATGTCAATGTCAATGTCAATGTCCAATGTCCATGTCCATGTCCATGTCCATGTCCATGTCCATGTCCATGTCCATGTCCATGTCCATGTCCATGTCCATGTCCATGTCCATGTCCATGTCCATGTCCATGTCCATGTCCATGTCCATGTCCATGTCCATGTCCATGTCCATGTCCATGTCCATGTCCATGTCCATGTCCATGTCCATGTCCATGTCCATGTCCATGTCCATGTCCATGTCCATGTCCATGTCCATGTAAATGTAAATGTCAATGTCAATGTCAATGTCCATGTCCATGTCCATGTCCATGTCCATGTCAATGTCAATGTCAATGTCAATGTCAATGTCAATGTCAATGTCAATGTCAATGTCAATGTCAATGTCAATGTCAATGTCAATGTCAATGTCAATGTCAATGTCAATGTCAATGTCAATGTCAATGTCAATGTCAATGTCAATGTCAATGTCAATGTCAATGTCAATGTCAATGTCAATGTCAATGTCAATGTCAATGTCAATGTCAATGTCAATGTCAATGTCAATGTCAATGTCAATGTCAATGTCAATGTCAATGTCAATGTCAATGTCAATGTCAATGTCAATGTCAATGTCAATGTCAATGTCAATGTCAATGTCAATGTCAATGTCAATGTCAATGTCCATGTCAGTGTCCATGTCCATGTCAGTGTCCATGTCCATGTCCATGTCCATGTCCATGTCCATGTCCATGTCCATGTCCATGTCCATGTCCATGTCCATGTCCATGTCCATGTCCATGTCCATGTCCATGTCCATGTCCATGTCCATGTCCATGTCCATGTCCATGTCCATGTCCATGTCCATGTCCATGTCCATGTCCATGTCCATGTCCATGTCCATGTAAATGTCAATGTCAATGTCAATGTCAATGTCAATGTCAATGTCAATGTCAATGTCAATGTCAATGTCAATGTCAATGTCAATGTCAAGGTCAATGTCCATGTCCATGTCCATGTCAATGTCCATGTCCATGTCCATGTCAATGTCAATGTCAATGTCAATGTCAATGTCAATGTCAATGTCCATGTCCATGTCCATGTCCATGTCCATGTCCATGTCCATGTCCATGTCCATGTCCATGTCCATGTCCATGTCCATGTCCATGTCCATGTCCATGTCCATGTCCATGTCCATGTCCATGTCCATGTCCATGTCCATGTCCATGTCCATGTCCATGTCCATGTCCATGTCCATGTCCATGTCCATGTCCATGTCCATGTCCATGTCCATGTCCATGTCCATGTAAATGTCAATGTCAATGTCAATGTCCATGTCCATGTCCATGTCCATGTCCATGTCAATGTCAATGTCAATGTCAATGTCAATGTCAATGTCAATGTCAATGTCAATGTCAATGTCAATGTCAATGTCAATGTCAATGTCAATGTCAATGTCAATGTCAATGTCAATGTCAATGTCAATGTCAATGTCAATGTCAATGTCAATGTCAATGTCAATGTCAATGTCAATGTCAATGTCAATGTCAATGTCAATGTCAATGTCAATGTCAATGTCAATGTCAATGTCAATGTCCATGTCCATGTCCATGTCCATGTCCATGTCCATGTCCATGTCCATGTCCATGTCCATGTCCATGTCCATGTCCATGTCCATGTCCATGTCCATGTCCATGTCCATGTCCATGTCCATGTCCATGTCCATGTCCATGTCCATGTCCATGTCCATGTCCATGTCCATGTCCATGTCCATGTCCATGTCCATGTCCATGTCCATGTCCATGTCCATGTCCATGTCCATGTAAATGTCAATGTCAATGTCAATGTCCATGTCCATGTCCATGTCCATGTCCATGTCAATGTCAATGTCAATGTCAATGTCAATGTCAATGTCAATGTCAATGTCAATGTCAATGTCAATGTCAATGTCAATGTCAATGTCAATGTCAATGTCAATGTCAATGTCAATGTCAATGTCAATGTCAATGTCAATGTCAATGTCAATGTCAATGTCAATGTCAATGTCAATGTCAATGTCAATGTCAATGTCAATGTCAATGTCAATGTCAATGTCAATGTCAATGTCAATGTCAATGTCAATGTCAATGTCAATGTCAATGTCAGTGTCAATGTCAATGTCAATGCCAATGTCAATGTCAATGTCAATGTCAGTGTCAATGTCAATGTCAATGCCAATGTCAATGTCAATGTCAATGTCAATGTCAATGTCAATGTCAATGTCAATGTCAATGTCAATGTCAATGTCAATGTCAATGTCAATGTCAATGTCAATGTCAATGTCAATGTCAATGTCAATGTCAATGTCAATGTCAATATCAATGTCAATGTCAATGTCAATGTCAATGTCAATGTCAATGTCAATGCCAATGCCAATGTCCATGTCCATGTCCATGTCCATGTCCATGTCCATGTCCATGTCCATGTCCATGTCCATGTCCATGTCCATGTCCATGTCCATGTCCATGTCCATGTCCATGTCCATGTCCATGTCCATGTCCATGTCCATGTCCATGTCCATGTCCATGTCCATGTCCATGTCCATGTCCATGTCCATGTCCATGTCCATGTCCATGTCCATGTCCATGTCCATGTCCATGTCCATGTCCATGTAAATGTCAATGTCAATGTCAATGTCAATGTCAATGTCAATGTCAATGTCAATGTCAATGTCAATGTCAATGTCAATGTCAATGTCAATGTCAATGTCAATGTCAATGTCAATGTCAATGTCAATGTCAATGTCAATGTCAATGTCAATGTCAATGTCAATGTCAATGTCAATATCAATGTCAATGTCAATGTCAATGTCAATGTCAATGTCAATGCCAATGCCAATGTCCATGTCCATGTCCATGTCCATGTCCATGTCCATGTCCATGTCCATGTCCATGTCCATGTCCATGTCCATGTCCATGTCCATGTCCATGTCCATGTCCATGTCCATGTCCATGTCCATGTCCATGTAAATGTCAATGTCAATGTCAATGTCAATGTCAATGTCAATTTCAATGTCAATGTCAATGTCAATGTCAATTTCAATTTCAATGTCAATGTCAATGTCAATGTCAATGTCAATGTCAATGTCAATGTCAATGTCAATGTCAATGTCAATGTCAATGTCAATGTCAATGTCAATGTCAATGTCAATGTCAATGTCAATGTCAATGTCAATGTCAATGTCAATGTCAATGTCAATGTCCATGTCCATGTAAATGTCAATGTCAATGTCAATGTCAATGTCAATGTCAATGTCAATGTCAATGTCAATGTCCATGTCCATGTCCATGTCCATGTCCATGTCCATGTCCATGTCCATGTCCATGTCCATGTCCATGTCCATGTCCATGTCCATGTCCATGTCCATGTCCATGTCCATGTCCATGTCCATGTCCATGTCCATGTCCATGTCCATGTCCATGTCCATGTCCATGTCCATGTCCATGTCCATGTCCATGTCCATGTCCATGTCAGTGTCCATGTCCATGTCCATGTCCATGTCAGTGTCCATGTCCATGTCCATGTCCATGTCCATGTCCATGTCCATGTCCATGTCCATGTCAATGTCAATGTCAATGTCAATGTCAATGTCAATGTCAATGTCAATGTCAATGTCAATGTCAATGTCAATGTCAATGTCCATGTCCATGTAAATGTCAATGTCAATGTCAATGTCAATGTCAATGTCCATGTCCATGTCCATGTCCATGTCCATGTCCATGTCCATGTCCATGTCCATGTCCATGTCCATGTCCATGTCCATGTCCATGTCCATGTCCATGTCCATGTCCATGTCCATGTCCATGTCCATGTCCATGTCCATGTCCATGTCCATGTCCATGTCCATGTCCATGTCCATGTCCATGTCCATGTCCATGTCCATGTCCATGTCCATGTCCATGTCCATGTCCATGTCCATGTCCATGTCCATGTCCATGTCCATGTCCATGTCCATGTCCATGTCCATGTCCATGTCCATGTCCATGTCCATGTAAATGTCAATGTCAATGTCAATGTCAATGTCAATGTCAATGTCAATGTCAATGTCAATGTCAATGTCAATGTCAATGTCAATGTCCATGTCCATGTAAATGTCAATGTCAATGTCAATGTCAATGTCAATGTCAATGTCAATGTCCATGTCCATGTCCATGTCCATGTCCATGTCCATGTCCATGTCCATGTCCATGTCCATGTCCATGTCCATGTCCATGTCCATGTCCATGTCCATGTCCATGTCCATGTCCATGTCCATGTCCATGTCCATGTCCATGTCCATGTCCATGTCCATGTCCATGTCCATGTCCATGTCCATGTCCATGTCCATGTCCATGTCCATGTCCATGTCCATGTCCATGTCCATGTCCATGTCCATGTCCATGTCCATGTCCATGTCCATGTCCATGTCCATGTCCATGTCCATGTCCATGTCCATGTCCATGTCCATGTCCATGTCCATGTCCATGTCAGTGTCCATGTCAATGTCAATGTCAATGTCAATGTCAATGTCAATGTCAATGTCAATGTCAATGTCAATGTCAATGTCAATGTCAATGTCAATGTCAATGTCAATGTCAATGTCCATGTCCATGTCAGTGTCCATGTCCATGTCCATGTCAGTGTCCATGTCCATGTCCATGTCCATGTCCATGTCCATGTCAGTGTCCATGTCCATGTCCATGTCCATGTCCATGTCCATGTCCATGTCCATGTCCATGTCCATGTCCATGTCCATGTCCATGTCCATGTCCATGTCCATGTCCATGTCCATGTCCATGTCCATGTCCATGTCCATGTCCATGTCCATGTCCATGTCCATGTCCATGTCCATGTCCATGTCCATGTCCATGTCCATGTCCATGTCCATGTCCATGTCCATGTCCATGTCCATGTCCATGTCCATGTCCATGTCCATGTCCATGTCCATGTCCATGTCCATGTCCATGTCCATGTCCATGTCCATGTCCATGTCCATGTCCATGTCCATGTCCATGTCCATGTCCATGTCCATGTCCATGTCCATGTCCATGTCCATGTCCATGTCCATGTCCATGTCCATGTCCATGTCCATGTCCATGTCCATGTCCATGTCCATGTCCATGTCCATGTCCATGTCCATGTCCATGTCCATGTCCATGTCCATGTCCATGTCCATGTCCATGTCCATGTCAGTGTCCATGTCAATGTCAATGTCAATGTCAATGTCAATGTCAATGTCAATGTCAATGTCAATGTCAATGTCAATGTCAATGTCAATGTCAATGTCAATGTCAATGTCAATGTCAATGTCAATGTCAATGTCAATGTCAATGTCAATGTCAATGTCAATGTCAATGTCAATGTCAATGTCAATGTCAATGTCAATGTCAATGTCAATGTCAATGTCAATGTCAATGTCAATGTCAATGTCAATGTCAATGTCCATGTCCATGTCAGTGTCCATGTCCATGTCCATGTCAGTGTCCATGTCCATGTCAGTGTCCATGTCCATGTCCATGTCCATGTCCATGTCCATGTCCATGTCCATGTCCATGTCCATGTCCATGTCCATGTCCATGTCCATGTCCATGTCCATGTCCATGTCCATGTCCATGTCCATGTCCATGTCCATGTCCATGTCCATGTCCATGTCCATGTCCATGTCCATGTCCATGTCCATGTCCATGTCCATGTCCATGTCCATGTCCATGTCCATGTCCATGTCCATGTCCATGTCCATGTCCATGTCCATGTCCATGTCCATGTCCATGTCCATGTCCATGTCCATGTCCATGTCCATGTCCATGTCCATGTCCATGTTAATGTCAATGTCAATGTCAATGTCAATGTCAATGTCAATGTCAATGTCAATGTCAATGTCAATGTCAATGTCAATGTCAATGTCAATGTCAATGTCAATGTCAATGTCAATGTCAATGTCAATGTCAATGTCAATGTCAATGTCAATGTCAATGTCAATGTCAATGTCAATGTCCATGTCCATGTCCATGTCCATGTCCATGTCCATGTCCATGTCCATGTCCATGTCCATGTCCATGTCCATGTCCATGTCCATGTCCATGTCCATGTCCATGTCCATGTCCATGTCCATGTCCATGTCCATGTCCATGTCCATGTCCATGTAAATGTCAATGTCAATGTCAATGTCAATGTCAATGTCAATGTCAATGTCCATGTCCATGTAAATGTCAATGTCAATGTCCATGTCCATGTCCATGTCCATGTCCATGTCCATGTCCATGTCCATGTCCATGTCCATGTCCATGTCCATGTCCATGTCCATGTCCATGTCCATGTCCATGTCCATGTCCATGTCCATGTCCATGTCCATGTCCATGTCCATGTCCATGTCCATGTCCATGTCCATGTCCATGTCCATGTCCATGTCCATGTCCATGTCCATGTCCATGTCCATGTCCATGTCCATGTCCATGTCCATGTCCATGTCCATGTCCATGTAAATGTCAATGTCAATGTCAATGTAAATGTAAATGTCAATGTCAATGTCAATGTCAATGTCAATGTCAATGTCAATGTCAATGTCAATGTCAATGTCAATGTCAATGTCAATGTCAATGTCAATGTCAATGTCAATGTCAATGTCAATGTCAATGTCAATGTCAATGTCAATGTCAATGTCAATGTCAATGTCAATGTCAATGTCAATGTCAATGTCAATGTCAATGTCAATGTCAATGTCAATGTCAATGTCAATGTCAATGTCAATGTCAGTGTCAATGTCAATGCCAATGTCAATGTCAATGTCAATGTCAATGTCAATGTCAATGTCAATGTCAATGTCAATGTCAATGTCAATGTCAATGTCAATGTCAATGTCAATGTCAGTGTCAATGTCAATGTCAATGTCAATGTCAATGTCAATGTCAATGTCAATGTCAATGTCAGTGTCAATGTCAATGTCAATGTCAGTGTCAATGTCAATGTCAATGCCAATGTCAATGTCAATGTCAATGTCAATGTCAATGTCAATGTCAATGTCAATGTCAATGTCAATGTCAATGTCAATGTCAATGTCAATGTCAATGTCAATGTCAATGTCAATGTCAATGTCAATGTCAATGTCAATGTCAATGTCAATGTCAATGTCAATGTCAATGTCAATGTCAATGTCAATGTCAATGTCAATGTCAATGTCAATGTCAATGTCAATGTCAATGTCAATGTCAATGTCAATGTCAATGTCAATGTCAATGTCAATGTCAATGTCAATGTCAATGTCAATGTCAATGTCAATGTCAATGTCAATGTCCATGTCCATGTAAATGTCAATGTCAATGTCAATGTCAATGTCAATGTCAATGTCAATGTCAATGTCAATGTCAATGTCAATGTCCATGTCCATGTCCATGTCCATGTCAATGTCAATGTCAATGTCAATGTCAATGTCAATGTCAATGTCAATGTCCATGTCCATGTCCATGTCCATGTCCATGTCCATGTCCATGTCCATGTCCATGTCCATGTCCATGTCCATGTCCATGTCCATGTCCATGTCCATGTCCATGTCCATGTCCATGTCCATGTCCATGTCCATGTCCATGTCCATGTCCATGTCCATGTCCATGTCCATGTCCATGTCCATGTCCATGTCCATGTCCATGTCCATGTAAATGTCAATGTCAATGGACATGGACATGGACATGGACACTGACATGGACATGGACACTGACATGGACATGGACATGGACACTGACATGGACATGGACATGGACATGGACATGGACATGGACATGGACATGGACATGGACATGGACATGGACATGGACATGGACATGGACATGGACATGGACATGGACATGGACATGGACATGGACATGGACATGGACATGGACATTGACATTGACATTTACATGGACATGGACATTGACATTGACATTGACATTGACATTGACATTGACATTGACATTTACATGGACATGGACATGGACATGGACATGGACATGGACATGGACATGGACATGGACATGGACATGGACATGGACATGGACATGGACATGGACATGGACATGGACATGGACATGGACATGGACATGGACATTGACATTGACATTGACATTGACATTGACATTGACATTGACATTGACATTGACATTGACATTGACATTGACATTGACATTGACATTGACATTGACATTGACATTGACATTGACATTGACATTGACATTGACATTGACATTGACATTGACATTGACATTGACATTGACATTGACATTGACATTGACATTGACATTGACATTGACATTGACATTAACATGGACATGGACATGGACATGGACATGTCCATGTCCATGTCCATGTCCATGTCCATGTCCATGTAAATGTCAATGTCAATGTCAATGTCAATGTCCATGTCCATGTAAATGTCAATGTCAATGTCCATGTCCATGTCCATGTCCATGTCCATGTCCATGTCCATGTCCATGTCCATGTCCATGTCCATGTCCATGTCCATGTCCATGTCCATGTCCATGTCCATGTCCATGTCCATGTCCATGTCCATGTCCATGTCCATGTCCATGTCCATGTCCATGTCCATGTCCATGTCCATGTCCATGTCCATGTCCATGTCCATGTCCATGTCCATGTCCATGTCCATGTCCATGTCCATGTCCATGTCCATGTCCATGTCCATGTCCATGTCCATGTCCATGTCCATGTCCATGTCCATGTCCATGTCCATGTCCATGTCCATGTCCATGTCCATGTCCATGTCCATGTCCATGTCCATGTCCATGTCCATGTCCATGTCCATGTCCATGTCCATGTCCATGTAAATGTCAATGTCAATGTCAATGTAAATGTAAATGTCAATGTCAATGTCAATGTCAATGTCAATGTCAATGTCAATGTCAATGTCAATGTCAATGTCAATGTCAATGTCAATGTCAATGTCAATGTCAATGTCAATGTCAATGTCAATGTCCATGTCCATGTCCATGTCCATGTCCATGTCCATGTCCATGTAAATGTCAATGTCAATGTCAATGTAAATGTAAATGTCAATGTCAATGTCAATGTCAATGTCAATGTCAATGTCAATGTCAATGTCAATGTCAATGTCAATGTCAATGTCAATGTCAATGTCAATGTCAATGTCAATGTCAATGTCAATGTCAATGTCAATGTCAATGTCAATGTCAATGTCAATGTCAATGTCAATGTCAATGTCAATGTCAATGTCAATGTCAGTGTCAATGTCAATGTCAATGTCAATGTCAATGTCAATGTCAATGTCAATGTCAATGTCAGTGTCAATGTCAATGTCAATGTCAGTGTCAATGTCAATGTCAATGCCAATGTCAATGTCAATGTCAATGTCAATGTCAATGTCAATGTCAATGTCAATGTCAATGTCAATGTCAATGTCAATGTCAATGTCAATGTCAATGTCAATGTCAATGTCAATGTCAATGTCAATGTCAATGTCAATGTCAATGTCAATGTCAATGTCAATGTCAATGTCAATGTCAATGTCAATGTCAATGTCAATGTCAATGTCAATGTCAATGTCAATGTCAATGTCAATGTCAATGTCAATGTCAATGTCAATGTCAATGTCAATGTCAATGTCAATGTCAATGTCAATGTCAATGTCCATGTCCATGTAAATGTCAATGTCAATGTCAATGTCAATGTCAATGTCAATGTCAATGTCAATGTCAATGTCAATGTCCATGTCCATGTCCATGTCCATGTCCATGTCCATGTCCATGTCCATGTCCATGTCCATGTCCATGTCCATGTCCATGTCCATGTCCATGTCCATGTCCATGTCCATGTCCATGTCCATGTCCATGTCCATGTCCATGTCCATGTCCATGTCCATGTCCATGTCCATGTCCATGTCCATGTCAGTGTCCATGTCCATGTCCATGTCCATGTCAGTGTCCATGTCCATGTCCATGTCCATGTCCATGTCCATGTCCATGTCCATGTCCATGTCCATGTCCATGTCCATGTCCATGTCAATGTCAATGTCAATGTCAATGTCAATGTCAATGTCAATGTCAATGTCAATGTCAATGTCAATGTCAATGTCAATGTCAATGTCAATGTCAATGTCAATGTCAATGTCAATGTCAATGTCAATGTCAATGTCAATGTCAATGTCAATGTCAATGTCAATGTCAATGTCAATGTCAATGTCAATGTCAATGTCAATGTCAATGTCAATGTCAATGTCAATGTCCATGTCCATGTCAGTGTCCATGTCCATGTCCATGTCAGTGTCCATGTCCATGTCCATGTCCATGTCAGTGTCCATGTCCATGTCCATGTCCATGTCCATGTCCATGTCCATGTCCATGTCCATGTCCATGTCCATGTCCATGTCAGTGTCCATGTCCATGTCCATGTCCATGTCCATGTCCATGTCCATGTCCATGTCCATGTCCATGTCCATGTCCATGTCCATGTCCATGTCCATGTCCATGTCCATGTCCATGTCCATGTCCATGTCCATGTCCATGTCCATGTCCATGTCCATGTCCATGTCCATGTCAGTGTCCATGTCAATGTCAATGTCAATGTCAATGTCAATGTCAATGTCAATGTCAATGTCAATGTCAATGTCAATGTCAATGTCAATGTCAATGTCAATGTCAATGTCAATGTCAATGTCAATGTCAATGTCAATGTCAATGTCAATGTCAATGTCAATGTCAATGTCAATGTCAATGTCAATGTCAATGTCAATGTCAATGTCAATGTCCATGTCCATGTCAGTGTCCATGTCCATGTCCATGTCAGTGTCCATGTCCATGTCCATGTCCATGTCAGTGTCCATGTCCATGTCCATGTCCATGTCCATGTCCATGTCCATGTCCATGTCCATGTCCATGTCCATGTCCATGTCCATGTCCATGTCCATGTCCATGTCCATGTCCATGTCCATGTCCATGTTAATGTCAATGTCAATGTCAATGTCAATGTCAATGTCAATGTCAATGTCAATGTCAATGTCAATGTCAATGTCAATGTCAATGTCAATGTCAATGTCAATGTCAATGTCAATGTCAATGTCAATGTCAATGTCAATGTCAATGTCAATGTCAATGTCAATGTCAATGTCAATGTCAATGTCAATGTCAATGTCCATGTCCATGTCCATGTCCATGTCCATGTCCATGTCCATGTCCATGTCCATGTCCATGTCCATGTCCATGTCCATGTCCATGTCCATGTCCATGTCCATGTCCATGTCCATGTCCATGTCCATGTCCATGTCCATGTCCATGTCCATGTCCATGTCCATGTCCATGTCCATGTCCATGTCCATGTCCATGTCCATGTAAATGTCAATGTCAATGTCAATGTCAATGTCAATGTCAATGTCAATGTCAATGTCAATGTCAATGTCAATGTCAATGTCAATGTCAATGTCAATGTCAATGTCAATGTCAATGTCAATGTCAATGTCAATGTCAATGTCAATGTCAATGTCAATGTCAATGTCAATGTCAATGTCAATGTCCATGTCCATGTAAATGTCAATGTCCATGTCCATGTCCATGTCCATGTCCATGTCCATGTCCATGTCCATGTCCATGTCCATGTCCATGTCCATGTCCATGTCCATGTCCATGTAAATGTCAATGTCAATGTCAATGTAAATGTAAATGTCAATGTCAATGTCAATGTCAATGTCAATGTCAATGTCAATGTCAATGTCAATGTCAATGTCAATGTCAATGTCAATGTCAATGTCAATGTCAATGTCAATGTCAATGTCAATGTCAATGTCAATGTCAATGTCAATGTCAATGTCAATGTCAATGTCAATGTCAATGTCAATGTCAGTGTCAATGTCAATGCCAATGTCAATGTCAATGTCAATGTCAATGTCAATGTCAATGTCAATGTCAATGTCAATGTCAATGTCAATGTCAATGTCAATGTCAGTGTCAATGTCAATGTCAATGTCAATGTCAATGTCAATGTCAATGTCAATGTCAATGTCAATGTCAATGTCAGTGTCAATGTCAATGTCAATGTCAGTGTCAATGTCAATGTCAATGTCAATGCCAATGTCAATGTCAATGTCAATGTCAATGTCAATGTCAATGTCAATGTCAATGTCAATGTCAATGTCAATGTCAATGTCAATGTCAATGTCAATGTCAATGTCAATGTCAATGTCAATGTCAATGTCAATGTCAATGTCAATGTCAATGTCAATGTCAATGTCAATGTCAATGTCAATGTCCATGTCCATGTCCATGTCAATGTCCATGTCCATGTCCATGTCCATGTCAATGTCAATGTCAATGTCAATGTCAATGTCAATGTCAATGTCCATGTCCATGTCCATGTCCATGTCCATGTCCATGTCCATGTCCATGTCCATGTCCATGTCCATGTCCATGTCCATGTCCATGTCCATGTCCATGTCCATGTCCATGTCCATGTCCATGTCCATGTCCATGTCCATGTCCATGTCCATGTCCATGTCCATGTCCATGTCCATGTCCATGTCCATGTCCATGTCCATGTCCATGTAAATGTCAATGTCAATGTCAATGTCAATGTCCATGTCCATGTCCATGTCCATGTCCATGTCCATGTCAATGTCAATGTCAATGTCAATGTCAATGTCAATGTCAATGTCAATGTCAATGTCAATGTCAATGTCAATGTCAATGTCAATGTCAATGTCAATGTCAATGTCAATGTCAATGTCAATGTCAATGTCAATGTCAATGTCAATGTCAATGTCAATGTCAATGTCAATGTCAATGTCAATGTCAATGTCAATGTCAATGTCAATGTCAATGTCAATGTCAATGTCAATGTCAATGTCAATGTCAATGTCAGTGTCAATGTCAATGCCAATGCCAATGTCAATGTCAATGTCAATGTCAATGTCAGTGTCAATGTCAATGTCAATGCCAATGTCAATGTCAATGTCAATGTCAATGTCAATGTCAATGTCAATGTCAATGTCAATGTCAATGTCAATGTCAATGTCAATGTCAATGTCAATGTCAATGTCAATGTCAATGTCAATATCAATGTCAATGTCAATGTCAATGTCAATGTCAATGTCAATGTCAATGCCAATGCCAATGTCCATGTCCATGTCCATGTCCATGTCCATGTCCATGTCCATGTCCATGTCCATGTCCATGTCCATGTCCATGTCCATGTCCATGTCCATGTCCATGTCCATGTCCATGTCCATGTCCATGTCCATGTCCATGTCCATGTCCATGTCCATGTCCATGTCCATGTCCATGTCCATGTCCATGTCCATGTCCATGTCCATGTCCATGTCCATGTCCATGTCCATGTCCATGTCCATGTCCATGTCCATGTCCATGTCCATGTCCATGTCCATGTCCATGTCCATGTCCATGTCCATGTCCATGTCCATGTCCATGTCCATGTCCATGTCCATGTCCATGTCCATGTCCATGTCCATGTAAATGTCAATGTCAATGTCAATGTCAATGTCAATGTCAATGTCAATGTCAATGTCAATGTCAATGTCAATGTCAATGTCAATGTCAATGTCAATGTCAATGTCAATGTCAATGTCAATGTCAATGTCAATGTCCATGTCCATGTAAATGTCAATGTCAATGTCAATGTCAATGTCAATGTCAATGTCAATGTCAATGTCCATGTCCATGTCCATGTCCATGTCCATGTCCATGTCCATGTCCATGTCCATGTCCATGTCCATGTCCATGTCCATGTCCATGTCCATGTCCATGTCCATGTCCATGTCCATGTCCATGTCCATGTCCATGTCCATGTCCATGTCCATGTCCATGTCCATGTCCATGTCCATGTAAATGTCAATGTCAATGTCAATGTCAATGTCAATGTCAATGTCAATGTCAATGTCAATGTCAATGTCAATGTCAATGTCAATGTCAATGTCAATGTCAATGTCAATGTCAATGTCAATGTCAATGTCAATGTCAATGTCAATGTCAATGTCAATGTCAATGTCAATGTCAATGTCAATGTCAATGTCAATGTCAATGTCAATGTCAATGTCAATGTCAATGTCAATGTCAATGTCAATGTCCATGTCCATGTCCATGTCCATGTCCATGTAAATGTCAATGTCAATGTCAATGTCAATGTCAATGTCAATGTCAATGTCAATGTCAATGTCAATGTCAATGTCAATGTCAATGTCAATGCCATGTCCATGTCCATGTCCATGTCCATGTCCATGTCCATGTCCATGTCCATGTCCATGTCCATGTCCATGTCCATGTCCATGTCCATGTCCATGTCCATGTCCATGTCCATGTCCATGTCCATGTCCATGTCCATGTCCATGTCCATGTCCATGTCCATGTCCATGTCCATGTCCATGTCCATGTCCATGTCCATGTCCATGTCCATGTCCATGTCCATGTCCATGTCCATGTCCATGTCCATGTCCATGTCCATGTCCATGTCCATGTCCATGTCAGTATCCATGTCAATGTCAATGTCAATGTCAATGTCAATGTCAATGTCAATGTCAATGTCAATGTCAATGTCAATGTCAATGTCAATGTCAATGTCAATGTCAATGTCAATGTCAATGTCAATGTCAATGTCAATGTCAATGTCAATGTCAATGTCCATGTCCATGTCAGTGTCCATGTCCATGTCCATGTCAGTGTCCATGTCCATGTCCATGTCAGTGTCCATGTCCATGTCCATGTCCATGTCCATGTCCATGTCCATGTCCATGTCCATGTCCATGTCCATGTCCATGTCCATGTCCATGTCCATGTCCATGTCCATGTCCATGTCCATGTCCATGTCCATGTCCATGTCCATTTCCATGTCCATGTCCATGTCCATGTCCATGTACATGTCCATGTCCATGTCCATGTCCATGTCCATGTCCATGTCCATGTCCATGTCCATGTCCATGTCAATGTCCATGTCCATGTCCATGTCCATGTCCATGTCCATGTCCATGTCCATGTAAATGTCAATGTCAATGTCAATGTCAATGTCAATGTCAATGTCAATGTCAATGTCAATGTCAATGTCAATGTCAATGTCAATGTCAATGTCAATGTCAATGTCAATGTCAATGTCAATGTCAATGTCAATGTCAATGTCAATGTCAATGTCCATGTCCATGTCCATGTCAATGTCCATGTCCATGTCCATGTCCATGTCAATGTCAATGTCAATGTCAATGTCCATGTCCATGTCAATGTCCATGTCCATGTCCATGTCCATGTCCATGTCCATGTCCATGTCCATGTCAATGTCCATGTCCATGTCCATGTCCATGTCCATGTCCATGTCCATGTCCATGTCCATGTCCATGTAAATGTCAATGTCAATGTCAATGTCAATGTCAATGTCAATGTCAATGTCAATGTCAATGTCAATGTCAATGTCAATGTCAATGTCAATGTCAATGTCAATGTCAATGTCAATGTCAATGTCAATGTCAATGTCAATGTCAATGTCAATGTCAATGTCAATGTCAATGTCAATGTCAATGTCAATGTCCATGTCCATGTCCATGTCCATGTCCATGTCCATGTCCATGTCCATGTCCATGTCCATGTCCATGTCCATGTCCATGTCCATGTCCATGTCCATGTCCATGTCCATGTCCATGTCCATGTCCATGTAAATGTCAATGTCAATGTCAATGTCAATGTCAATGTCAGTGTCAATGTCAATGTCAATGTCAATGTCAATGTCAATGTCAATGTCAATGTCAATGTCAATGTCCATGTCCATGTAAATGTCAATGTCAATGTCAATGTCAATGTCAATGTCAATGTCAATGTCAATGTCAATGTCAATGTCAATGTCAATGTCAATGTCAATGTCAATGTCAATGTCAATGTCAATGTCAATGTCAATGTCAATGTCAATATCAATGTCAATGTCAATGTCAATGTCAATGTCAATGTCAATGTCAATGTCAATGCCAATGCCAATGTCCATGTCCATGTCCATGTCCATGTCCATGTCCATGTCCATGTCCATGTCCATGTCCATGTCCATGTCCATGTCCATGTCCATGTCCATGTCCATGTCCATGTCCATGTCCATGTCCATGTCCATGTCCATGTCCATGTCCATGTCCATGTCCATGTCCATGTCCATGTCCATGTCCATGTCCATGTCCATGTCCATGTCCATGTCCATGTCCATGTCCATGTCCATGTCCATGTCCATGTCCATGTCCATGTCCATGTAAATGTCAATGTCAATGTCAATGTCAATGTCAATGTCAATGTCAATGTCAATGTCAATGTCAATGTCAATGTCAATGTCAATGTCAATGTCAATGTCAATGTCAATGTCAATGTCAATGTCAATGTCAATGTCAATGTCAATGTCAATGTCAATGTCAATGTCCATGTCCATGTAAATGTCAATGTCAATGTCAATGTCAATGTCAATGTCAATGTCAATGTCAATGTCCATGTCCATGTCCATGTCCATGTCCATGTCCATGTCCATGTCCATGTCCATGTCCATGTCCATGTCCATGTCCATGTCCATGTCCATGTCCATGTCCATGTCCATGTCCATGTCCATGTCCATGTCCATGTCCATGTCCATGTCCATGTCCATGTCCATGTCCATGTCCATGTCCATGTCCATGTCCATGTCCATGTAAATGTCAATGTCAATGTCAATGTCAATGTCAATGTCAATGTCAATGTCAATGTCAATGTCAATGTCAATGTCAATGTCAATGTCAATGTCAATGTCAATGTCAATGTCAATGTCAATGTCAATGTCAATGTCAATGTCAATGTCAATGTCAATGTCAATGTCAATGTCAATGTCAATGTCAATGTCAATGTCAATGTCCATGTCCATGTCCATGTCCATGTCCATGTAAATGTCAATGTCAATGTCAATGTCAATGTCAATGTCAATGTCAATGTCAATGTCAATGTCAATGTCAATGTCAATGTCAATGTCAATGTCAATGTCAATGTCAATGTCAATGTCAATGTCAATGTCAATGTCAATGTCAATGCCATGTCCATGTCCATGTCCATGTCCATGTCCATGTCCATGTCCATGTCCATGTCCATGTCCATGTCCATGTCCATGTCCATGTCCATGTCCATGTCCATGTCCATGTCCATGTCCATGTCCATGTCCATGTCCATGTCCATGTCCATGTCCATGTCCATGTCCATGTCCATGTCCATGTCCATGTCCATGTCCATGTCCATGTCCATGTCCATGTCCATGTCCATGTCCATGTCCATGTCCATGTCCATGTCCATGTCCATGTCCATGTCCATGTCCATGTCCATGTCAGTATCCATGTCAATGTCAATGTCAATGTCAATGTCAATGTCAATGTCAATGTCAATGTCAATGTCAATGTCAATGTCAATGTCAATGTCAATGTCAATGTCAATGTCAATGTCAATGTCAATGTCAATGTCAATGTCAATGTCAATGTCAATGTCCATGTCAGTGTCCATGTCCATGTCCATGTCAGTGTCCATGTCCATGTCCATGTCAGTGTCCATGTCCATGTCCATGTCCATGTCCATGTCCATGTCCATGTCCATGTCCATGTCCATGTCCATGTCCATGTCCATGTCCATGTCCATGTCCATGTCCATGTCCATGTCCATGTCCATGTCCATGTCCATGTCCATGTCCATGTCCATTTCCATGTCCATGTCCATGTCCATGTCCATGTCCATGTCCATGTCCATGTCCATGTCCATGTCCATGTCCATGTCCATGTCCATGTCCATGTCCATGTCCATGTCAATGTCCATGTCCATGTCCATGTCCATGTCCATGTCCATGTCCATGTCCATGTAAATGTCAATGTCAATGTCAATGTCAATGTCAATGTCAATGTCAATGTCAATGTCAATGTCAATGTCAATGTCAATGTCAATGTCAATGTCAATGTCAATGTCAATGTCAATGTCAATGTCAATGTCAATGTCAATGTCAATGTCAATGTCAATGTCCATGTCCATGTCCATGTCAATGTCCATGTCCATGTCCATGTCCATGTCAATGTCAATGTCAATGTCAATGTCAATGTCCATGTCCATGTCAATGTCCATGTCCATGTCCATGTCCATGTCCATGTCCATGTCCATGTCCATGTCCATGTCCATGTCAATGTCCATGTCCATGTCCATGTCCATGTCCATGTCCATGTCCATGTCCATGTCCATGTCCATGTAAATGTCAATGTCAATGTCAATGTCAATGTCAATGTCAATGTCAATGTCAATGTCAATGTCAATGTCAATGTCAATGTCAATGTCAATGTCAATGTCAATGTCAATGTCAATGTCAATGTCAATGTCAATGTCAATGTCAATGTCAATGTCAATGTCAATGTCAATGTCAATGTCAATGTCAATGTCAATGTCAATGTCAATGTCAATGTCAATGTCAATGTCAATGTCAATATCAATGTCAATGTCAATGTCAATGTCAATGTCAATGCCAATGCCAATGTCCATGTCCATGTCCATGTCCATGTCCATGTCCATGTCCATGTCCATGTCCATGTCCATGTCCATGTCCATGTCCATGTCCATGTCCATGTCCATGTCCATGTCCATGTCCATGTCCATGTCCATGTCCATGTCCATGTCCATGTCCATGTCCATGTCCATGTCCATGTCCATGTCCATGTCCATGTCCATGTCCATGTCCATGTAAATGTCAATGTCAATGTCAATGTCAATGTCAATGTCAATGTCAATGTCAATGTCAATGTCAATGTCAATGTCAATGTCAATGTCAATGTCAATGTCAATGTCAATGTCAATGTCAATGTCAATGTCAATGTCAATGTCAATGTCAATGTCAATGTCAATGTCAATGTCAATGTCAATGTCAATGTCAATGTCAATGTCAATGTCCATGTCCATGTCCATGTCCATGTCCATGTCCATGTCCAGGTCCATGTCCATGTCCATGTCCATGTCCATGTCCATGTCCATGTCCATGTCCATGTCCATGTCCATGTCCATGTCCATGTCCATGTCCATGTCCATGTCCATGTCAATGTCAATGTCAATGTCAATGTCAATGTCAATGTCAATGTCAATGTCCATGTCCATGTCCATGTAAATGTCAATGTCAATGTCAATGTCCATGTCCATGTCCATGTCCATGTCCATGTCCATGTCCATGTCCATGTCCATGTCCATGTCCATGTCCATGTCCATGTCCATGTCCATGTCCATGTAAATGTCAATGTCAATGTCAATGTCAATGTCAATGTCAATGTCAATGTCAATGTCAATGTCAATGTCAATGTCAATGTCAATGTCAATGTCAATGTCAATGTCAATGTCAATGTCAATGTCAATGTCAATGTCCATGTCCATGTCCATGTCCATGTCCATGTCCATGTCCATGTCCATGTCCATGTCCATGTCCATGTCCATGTCCATGTCCATGTCCATGTCCATGTCCATGTCCATGTCCATGTCCATGTCCATGTCCATGTCCATGTCCATGTCCATGTCCATGTCCATGTCCATGTCCATGTCCATGTCCATGTCCATGTCCATGTCCATGTCCATGTCCATGTCCATGTCATGTCCATGTCCATGTCCATGTCCATGTCCATGTCCATGTCCATGTCCATGTCCATGTCCATGTCCATGTCCATGTCCATGTCCATGTCCATGTCCATGTCCATGTCCATGTCCATGTCCATGTCCATGTCCATGTCCATGTCCATGTCCATGTCCATGTCCATGTAAATGTCAATGTCAATGTCAATGTCAATGTCAATGTCAATGTCAATGTCAATGTCAATGTCAATGTCCATGTCCATGTCCATGTCCATGTCCATGTCCATGTCCATGTCCATGTCCATGTCCATGTCCATGTCCATGTCCATGTCCATGTCCATGTCCATGTCCATGTCCATGTCCATGTCCATGTCCATGTCCATGTCCATGTCCATGTCCATGTCCATGTCCATGTCCATGTCCATGTCCATGTCCATGTCCATGTTCATGTCCATGTCCATGTCCTATCCATGTCCATGTCCATGTCCATGTCCATGTCCATGTCCATGTCCATGTCCATGTCCATGTCCATGTCCATGTCCATGTCCATGTCCATGTCCATGTCCATGTCCATGTCCATGTCCATGTCCATGTCCATGTCCATGTCCATGTCCATGTCCATGTCCATGTCCATGTCCATGTCCATGTCCATGTCCATGTCCATGTCCATGTCCATGTCCATGTCCATGTCCATGTCCATGTCCATGTCCATGTCCATGTCCATGTCCATGTCCATGTCCATGTCCATGTCCATGTCCATGTCCATGTCCATGTCCATGTCCATGTCCATGTCCATGTCCATGTCCATTTCCATGTCCATGTCCATGTCCATGTCCATGTCCATGTCCATGTCCATGTCCATGTCCATGTCCATGTCCATGTCCATGTCCATGTCCATGTCCATGTCCATGTCCATGTCCATGTCCATGTCCATGTCCATGTCCATGTCCATGTCCATGTCCATGTCCATGTCCATGTCCATGTCCATGTCCATGTCCATGTCCATGTCCATGTCCATGTCCATGTCCATGTCCATGTCCATGTCCATGTCCATGTCCATGTCCATGTCAATGTCCATGTCCATGTCCATGTCCATGTCCATGTCCATGTCCATGTCAATGTCCATGTCCATGTCCATGTCCATGTCCATGTCCATGTCCATGTCCATGTCCATGTCCATGTCCATGTCAATGTCCATGTCCATGTCCATGTTCATGTCCATGTCCATGTCCATGTCCATTTCCATGTCCATGTCCATGTCCATGTCCATGTCCATGTCCATGTCCATGTCCATGTCCATGTCCATGTCCATGTCCATGTCCATGTCCATGTCCATGTCCATGTCCATGTCCATGTCAATGTCCATGTCCATGTCCATGTCCATGTCCATGTCCATGTCCATGTCAATGTCCATGTCAATGTCCATGTCCATGTCCATGTCCATGTCCATGTCCATGTCCATGTCCATGTCCATGTCCATGTCCATGTCCATGTCCATGTCCATGTCCATGTCCATGTCCATGTCCATGTCCATGTCCATACCATGTCCATGTCCATGTCCATGTCCATGTCCATGTCCATGTCCATGTCCATGTCCATGTCCATGTCCATGTCCATGTCCATGTCCATGTCCATGTCCATGTCCATGTCCATGTCCATGTCCATGTCCATGTCCATGTCCATGTCCATGTCCATGTCCATGTCCATGTCCATGTCCATGTCCATGTCCATGTCCATGTCCATGTCCATGTCCATGTCCATGTCCATGTCCATGTCCATGTCCATGTCCATGTCCATGTCCATGTCCATGTAAATGTCAATGTCAATGTCAATGTCAATGTCAATGTCAATGTCAATGTCAATGTCAATGTCAATGTCAATGTCAATGTCAATGTCAATGTCAATGTCAATGTCAATGTCCATGTAAATGTCCATGTAAATGTCCATGTAAATGTCAATGTCAATGTCAATGTCAATGTCAATGTCAATGTCCATGTCCATGTCCATGTCCATGTCCATGTCCATGTCCATGTCCATGTCCATGTCCATGTCCATGTCCATGTCCATATCCATGTCCATGTCCATGTCCATGTCCATGTCCATGTCCATGTCCATGTCCATGTCCATGTCCATGTCCATGTCCATGTCCATGTCAATGTCAATGTCAATGTCCATGTCCATGTCCATGTCCATGTCCATGTCCATGTCCATGTCCATGCCCATGTCCATGTCCATGTCCATGTCCATGTCCATGTCCATGTCCATGTCCATGTCCATGTCCATGTCCATGTCCATGTCCATGTCCATGTCCATGTCCATGTAAATGTCAATGTCAATGTCAATGTCAATGTCAATGTCAATGTCAATGTCAATGTCAATGTCAATGTCAATGTCAATGTCAATGTCAATGTCAATGTCAATGTCAATGTCAATGTCAATGTCAATGTCAATGTCAATGTCAATGTCAATGTCAATGTCAATGTCAATGTCAATGTCCATGTCCATGTCCATGT